>CM057003.1:106195909-106635909 GCA_029891345.1 Dryococelus australis
AAACGACAATGTGTAATATAGCTGGAAATACCAAAGGCCAAGGATACTTCTCTGTTGCCATTCTCATCACCATAATTCCCCTCTGTACACTTAGCCTCCCCCACCAATTTTACCCTCGCCCGTTCGAATCCAATTAATACGTGCTATGCATACAGTTTGGTATTCAGCTAATTAGTAGTCAAACAGGACAACAACAGTTTCCGATTCACACACTTTCATTAACTTAAAATTTTCCCCAAGAGTAACTAACATTTTGTTTCAATGCATGGTGGACTTGTGAGAGGCGCAGTATTTTATTAAGTCCTGCTTACTTTATATACAAAACTTCATATTAATGCGCGACCATGCTCGACAGCAACTTAAACAACAACTCAGCTTCGCCGATTACACACTAGCATAACAACAGCCAACTCCTTGCATACGACTGGGGAGTTCAGCGTAGCTCTTATTTAGGGATCTGTTGGCTAGGTTAACCATTTGATAACTCTTAAAGACAAAAAGTGTCCCTTACAAAAGTAAATATTCTTGCATTCCTATACGTAAAAAAAAGACTGCGATATAATTTGCATAGAAAAGTTGACGAGAAAGGCGAATTTTGCGACCTATGTTGTTCCGCACAGACATTCAATATTTCATTTTATCTTCAATCGTAAGGTTTTGTCAGGCACTAGCTTTCTCGGCGAAACAACCTTACCTACTGAAAATACCAACAAACACAAAAATAAATTAATAATAAAAAGCCAATCGATTGTTAATACACCTGACAGATTCGAAACGAGTAATCGGTAAAAGAAGTGTGCATTTTCTCGCAGCACCGTTACCTCCGACACTTCTCCAGTGCACGGGCAAAAGGAAAGAGAAAAGAAACGGGTGATGGGCCATTCGAGATGTAATCAAAGGAGAAAATCTTGTCAAATTTAGGGCTGCGAAAATCCTTGAGTCGACATCCTTGAAGAGGCCCGCCAAGTTGAGTGCTGACAGTTCGTGCAAAGCTTCAATCGATCCATTCTTCCGCGAGGACTGCTCGTTATTTCCGTCCGACATTTCCAGGGTTATATCATTTACGGAATATGCGGAAGCATGACCCTGGAGACATGCAGGAAAACTTATGTCAAACCCGAACGAAATGGTCTACGAAAAAATATACGTTTTACGCATACACTTTAAATTGGAAGCTGAGAAAGGAAAACTGTGCGAGCGAGATAAACTTACTTCCTCTTCCCGCTGACAGTCAGTCGAAGATACAGGACACTCAAAATATTTGTCTACTGTCACTAGGCACTGAGGTGTACCGTATATACCTTACGATGTGAATGAAACATCGCAAAAACATAGCAAAGAGCAATACTAGATGCACTCGCAAATCGCTAGCTGGTTGGTGATCACTGTAACATAAGAAATCCCGACTGTACAAAACTTTTCTGTAAGCCCACCCACTGCAAGAACAAATTACTTACTTCTTGCCGGCAATCCCTTGTCAAAAATTAAGATAGTGCATCTCAATTCGATCAAATATGAGAAGCTATCATTTTTGCTGTGTTTTGCGAAAGTTTCGTTAAATTGTCTTCAACGGAACTTTTTGGCAAAAAATGTATTCATCCCAGATGGCGAAGACTCATACCCCTCAGAGCATCTTTAGCTCGATTATTCCTGCGGAACTAAATACGTATAGTCTATTCGCAGTTTCTTTGCGCTTTTTTAAAATCAAACCCTAGATAAATGACACCATGTATCACGTGTTTAGTTGTTTCCTAATAACGTTACGTATCACAAGCGTTTTATCCACGTTACCATGAAAGTGCCTTGTTTTTGGTTGAACTGAAATTTAAATTCATATTTTATCTATAATCCATTCACAGTTACTTCGCCCTTTTTTAGAAACCCTTCTAAAGTTCAATTTCCAGGATATTCCCCCGCCTCGTGCCACAAACTAAGGTTAACTAAGTCTGGAAAAATTACATCCGAGGACAACGCACCGCTTTCCTGCGCACTCAGTTGTAATATTATTTTGCATGAGAATTATTTATTATTAGGTGCTACCAACACAGATTTTTCTCCCTGTTTTTATTAGTGTTTATTATAAAACAAATATTATAATTTATAAATAGAATATAGGTAAAATTTCAATTTAACGAAAAATAAGACATGACTGTGTTTACAGAGGTATAAAAGGCTTGAAACATGACATATTTTGAAAAAAACTAAATACGTATTAGATGATTTTTCAAAGGTTTGTGTTATAACGTTCGAAGAAACCGTGAATGGACTATATACAATATAATATTTCATTTATACTTAATTTAGATACAAAAAGTGAGAACATGGGTGTGTTGGTAATGGCTAGTAAGAAATTGTTCTCATGCAAAATGTTACTACACTAAGTGCGCACAAATGCGGTGCGTTGTTCCTTTCGTGCAATTTTCTATAGACTCGGATGAGCTGTGTTTGCATGAGGCGGAGGAATATCACGGAGCTAGAACTTCACCAGGGCTTCAGAAAAGTTGGAAGTAACCGTGAATGGACTATATGATAATGAGTGAGTGAGTGAGTGAAGAGATTTGGGCGGCTCTTAACATCGAGGTCTTGAGAGTCGAAGTGGGTGAAGTGAGGTGAGCATGGAGCAGTGCCGGAATGAAAAAAGGCGGGGTAAAGGGGAGATCCCCGAGAAAACTAGCCGACCAGCGGCATCGTCCGGAAAGATTCCCACCTGCGAAAATCCGGAGTGACCCGGCCGGAGATAGAACCTTGTTAGCCTTGGTGGGAGGCGAGCAGTTTAACCGCTCAGCCACAAAAGTTTGACGGCTGCTGGCGGCAACAAGAATGTTAACGGTGGATTTTTTCCGCCGTCGTAGTTACGTCGTACCATGGAAGGTCGCCGCCTGGTTGGAGCAGTGGCGCGTTCTTATGTGCTTGAAAAAAAAAGGAGGGGGGGGGGTCGACGAGAGGACCTTCAAGTAGGAGCGCCCCCTCCGCTCCCCTGCCTCGTTACAAGCCAATCAGCCTCGAGGGAGACGCGTGCCATAATGACGCCTGGGGAGGGAGGGGTCGGCGGCACGGCAAGGAGCAGCGAACACGTGTAGGGATATTACGCGGGATCACGGGAGTTCGCCACACAGTTTCATTACCTGCCGCTGCCTCTGCGTGATGGCGCCTCGACCTCGGCTCAATTTCCGCCCCGGCGCCGGCGCCGGCGCCAACGGGAGTACCAGCCGCGGCTGCCGTGGGCAGAGGTGGCAGGCCATCAGTCCTGCTGGCTGCCGTATTTGAGAAAATAACGGGCAGGAACATTGTAGTTGAGTTCATTACGCCTGTTCTGGATCTGACGTCACACATTATTGATATGATCAACAAAGACGACTTCACTGTTAGTAAGTCCAATTACAGCCTTAACAGTTATGTCACTGGCCGGCTCTCTGCCAATAAGTATAATGCAGGGTTGAATAAGTCCCAATAATATGTTCTTTCCTACGCAAAACAATATAGAGTGTTGTAATATAAAGATGCAAAGAAATTCATGAACATTGCAGGCGAAGTAGTATTTCGTAAATAGTGTCATTAAAAAAAATTAAAATTTCATAATGCCAAGGCAAACTCCATAAAACTCAGTTAAATTGAGGCGACGTAATACCTATTAGGCCCTTACGTCCGCAGCACACAGTGTTAATCCGATGGACCCAGGAATAATGGGTAAATAATAGCACCAATAATAATTGGGTGATAATATATGACTCATACACTTTAATTCTGGGAATTCGCACGTGATATTAAGAAACTGCAAGTGTAACTGAAATCGAAGCGGGAAAAACCACTCTTTAAGTGCAGTCGGTCACGGCCGAATCAACGACCTCCCGAGAATGCGAATCGCGTGATCGTTAAGATACCTGCAAAATTCGCGACTGAACTCCAAGTTACTGTGCGTTTGACCAACTACAGCCATTGGCCGGAAATATGTGTGTCTGTCTCGCCTTGGAGAACTCTTGAGCCAATATAAGGCAGTGGAATCTATCCTGTCACCAAAAGATAACGCGGATTTCGCACGTCTCTAGTGATCGTGCTAGCGTGTGACCGGACGCGCTCTGCACTTGCGACGGGCTACAAGCATGTAAAGACTGTTCACAGTAAACTGAGCACTTTCGAAGGCCCCGCTGAAGATCTAGTTGTATGCACATAGTATATTATTCCGCCATATGCAAAATTAACATTGCCGTGCGCCTAACCACTTTCAGGGTTGCCACTTTTTTCAATTGAAAAATTCCCTGACATTTTCCTGATTTACAGACAAAAAATCTTTTTCCCTGTACTTTTTCCTACATTTTTTTTTTCTGTAAGGATTGGCGCCTTTGCATTATAACATACTTTTTACACCAAAATGCTTCTCTGATCTTAAAAAATTGCTCCCCACATAGATTGCAAAGAAAAATGCCCAAGAATTTAGTCCACAGTCATTAAAACTATTTTATGTGATTCTGGCAGCTGTGCTTGAGTGATGACAGAACTGCCCAATATCATGCGTTATCAAGAATTACCCTATTTAGCTAACTTGTTTGAAATTCCCTGACATGTATCTGATTTCCCTGACATTTCCCTGTTTTCCAGACCCGTGGCAACCCTGACTTTATTTATAAGTCGGTCAAGTGAAACAGTATATATATATATATATATATATATACTGTTTCACTTAATATATATATAATATAATATATATGTGTTTCACTTAATATAATATATATATATATATTAGAAACAAAAATATTTCAGAAATTGGTCATTCCTAGACTTCCACATTAAAAAAAACAGTAAATAGGAGAAATCAATCCAGCATTCAGAACTGTTTACCTAACACTTCTAACACAGCGTTAAAAATTGGAACTAACTTACTTTCCCTCCGTTGTTGCCAATTTTACTAGGCTCATGATAGCGTGTCCGTTGTTAGAATATACGCAGGTAGGGGCAGTGATACCTAGAGGTAGTGAAATATCGTGAAAAGATTTCACGACAAGTTATATTTCAAAACACTGTAGGGTCGTTTACCTGTATTGATTGGCTGAATTACTTCATGGCACTTGGTAACTGTCTGCACACGAATTACGTACGAGCAGTGCCAATGTTGCCGAATTCTGAGTGCCCCGGTCAAATATGAAACTCGCCTTCTCAATCAGACAGCAAACAATGGCAATACACAAACTGCTGTTGGGTGCTTATAGTATTGAAATCTACCCTGTATTCAAATTTTTTCGCGAAAAATCACCAACTCTAGTGATATCTTTCAAAGGTTCTCATTTCATCGTCAGCAGTCTTTATGAAGAGTTCTGAACATTGTACGTCACGCCACGAGAGTAACTCGCAGAATCCGCCAATGCCTCTGGCGACGACGAGAGCCGAGAACGCTTGCCCGTAGATAAGACAATTGAGCGAAGGAGACCCCACCCCTGGGAGGAAAATATACTGCCGCCCATCCCAGTGCGGATGAGTTGGGGGGGGGGGGGGCGAAAAGGCGCGGAAGTGACGACGCATCTCGGCTCGTATTTGTCAGCGGCGCGCGGCAAATGGGGCGGAAACTGGCTGCTGGAGGCTGGGTGGGTGCCCGCCGTGGGGCGGGTGGCTCCGCGCCAAGTTGGCAGTTCGGGCCGCGCTCTCCCCGCCTCCAACCGTGCCCAGGGGCGGCGATATTGAACGCCAATCGGTGGGGGCGTAATGCGGTGCAAAAGAACGTTGTCAATTAGGGCCCGCCAACACCACGTGACCGACAAGAGACGAAGTAAAAAACCGATGCTATTGTCGCGCGAAACCCCATTGTTTCCCTGCAGTAAATAATTCATTAGAGCTGGCCGAAACACATCGCGCAGTCACGATTTTAGATTACTTTTATTTTGAGTATTGATAGGCGATATTAATACACCTACTAACACGTTTACATTTCCGCGCAAAGCAAACACAAGATCATTTAATTACCACTATTCTCTGCTAACTATCGAGTAAAGTCTGTTCATGATAAAGTGAGCACTTTTGAAATGAACCTTAGAAAAAATGTTACTCATTGCTCCTGCGTAGCATAACGGGCTCACTGAGTGACATGCGCCCAGTAAAGTTGGTAACGAAGGGGGGAAAGTAGTTCCGTATCTCAACGTCGAATAAAAAGCGCTAAGTAACCATTTGTAATAACTTAGATTGTTTACTTTTCTTTGTTTTTTATGCGTCAAAGTGTAAAAATAAGCAGATTTGCAAAATATTTACATTCCCAATAATTTCATAGTTACACTTGACCAACGCGACGTATGAATAAAGTGATGGGGCCCATGGCAATGTTAGTTTTATATATAAGGCAGAAGGACACACAACGTGCATAAAGGTACATCTAAGCAGGGCTTTCAAAAGTGCTCATTTTACTGTGAACAGCCATTAGTAAGATTTCACTGCCCCAGCCAAAATACTATACACAAAAATTCAGTATCGTACGATTATTCACGGAATCTAAAGACCTAATCATAGTACGTTCCAACCCCATTCTGTTACTAGCTGGATGCACAAAAATTTTAAGCCATGCCGGAGGTTGCTCTGAACCTTCGTGACACGCCTGACACGATACTGCACAATATCTGCTGCCATACTTGATCTCGTACACGCCTCTGTAAAGCCTGGTGCACGAGCTTACAAGCCAGCTGCTATGCAAGCCTATGCGGAATAACTAAGGGCTGCGAGTCATCATGAGACTTCCGAAGATAAAGGAACCTCCTTATCATCACTTCCACAGACAGCCTAATCTCCTAACATCAGAAACATGATCAAACATGTCAAAGACAGTATTCAAGACAACCAAAAGATGCTCGTATGGAATCTCGAATACGATATCACCGAACTAACCCAATCGTTCTTCCCCACTGATCACCTCTGTGAAGATTACCACGATAGACTCCAGGACGAAGCAGATGGCGTCTTGCCGGAAGAACGAAGGCAACCTCAAAATTCGACAGACTCCAGAACATAGCAATGAGAGAGTTCTCCACAGGGGGCAATCGTCTTTCTCACGCTCATGCGGCTAACCTCAGTGAAATAAAGAAAGAAAATATCTACACAATTTGTAATTAAGCAGTATTAAAACGTGATAGTTTTTTTAGTACCAAAACACTAACCTCTCCGCTCCCTACTGCACTGAAAAAATGTTTGTGCTGTACACAAACAAATTTGTAGCTGCCATAAAATAAGTTTTTAGTGGCCACTAAAAACTCATTTTGTGGCAGCTACAAAATTTTTTGTGTACATCACAAAAAATTTGGCAAGGTGAATACCAACCAAATAATTTTGTGGCTGACACAAAATATTTTTTTCAATGTGGGGTTGTTATTTACAGTATGCACATATAATACTATAGTAAAAATAGTTAACAATTGAAACAAAAAGCTAAGGAACTACAAATAACCCATAAAGAAACGATATTAGTGTCAATAAGTGTTTGCAACATTATTGTTTACAGCCATCTTAAAGAATCTCAACCTCATTGCCATATTATCAAGATATTGGTATTCATTTTTGGCATCATCAAGTCGTTCACGATGATTGCCTTACACGATATATTTCATCGTGCCAATATGGACCAAAACCATTGTCCACAAAAATGTCACTAATGCCATTCTTTCATGACAATTTATAATACCACAGTATATTAATTCTATTTAATAATAAGGTACGTTTTCAAAACCCCTGGCATCGCTTATAAATTGACACGAATTCAAATAGTGGTTTTGACATAAAGTATTAGGTATCTTGTCTCATGAAGCATTCGAACTCTCTGTTTTACAAATACACAACTTGCGACCTCTGGCCTCGCTCGGGTGCGATTTACAAATATGGTATTGTTTAGGTTTACAGCAAGTATATACACTAAATTCTTACGATAACTAACATCGGATTAATACGGTGTTGTTCAAGAAGTCTTCATAAGTGAACCCCTATTTTTAAAAAGACAAAATTGGTTACTGTGGGTTATCCTTATAAGATACACATATGCTGTCGCGGAATTTTTTTTAAGCCTTTACAATTCTGCTGTATATTAATTTGGTGTATCTCTTATGGTTTAGTTAGCATAAGCTATGTCAGCTCCCGAAAAGCGACTTTTTCCGAGTTGATTATAGAACGTCGACATTTCTGTACCAGACTTGCCAACTTTTAAAGTTTTCAATCAGTACAATGGATATAAAATTTTTAAACACGCGTAAACTGCCCGCGGAAATTTCACATACACTAATTTTCTTATCATTCACACGTTATTTCAAGTAATAAAATTTCCATAATTTCACAATAAAAATTTAATATAATCTAACATTTGTTCAGTGTTTTAGGCCAGAAACTAGGGTTTCTCCTAGACAGGACTTATACATCAACAAAATGTGTTTGCTTAGTATGACATGCAAAGCAAAAATATACAAATATACTTATTCCTTGCCTTGGCTGAAATATACATTAATTAGAGATAATGTCCATGCCATAAAAGTATTAAGAATTCACTTAGTAATACACTAAATCCCTATTCTGCAATGATTTAAATTTTAAAATGACAATTAAAACAAACTTGTATATCAAAAATGTACATATACTCACATGTTAATTTTCGAACTAAGAAAGCTTACAAATTTTTATTTAGAAAAACAAGCATTCCTTTTTTTTTTCTGGATTTAGTCAGATAGAGGAAATGTGGAAATTATTTATCACCGGATGAAAAACAATAATAGCAATTATACCGCTACCTGAAGAAAGATTTATTATTTTGTTTGTGGTTTTGTGTTTGTCGTTTTCACATATTGTACACACACACACACACACACAAAACATGTAAAATAAATATGAAATACTGGTTGTGAACACAAATGGCACGCAAAAAATTGAAATATGTACTTGCATTCAGAATACCGAACACAAAATTACTAAATTTTGACAGTTTTAGAAACGTAGCACGGCCGCAATGTATCCTTATTAAACAACTGCTCTGTCTATGAAGAAAGCAATGAGTGTAAACAAATGCTGTGATCAATTTAGGTTACCATTCCAACCTACCTTGTTTCTGTTATGGCTAAGTCATACTGCTGGGCCTCGATTAAATTTATTGCCAGTGGATTGTATGGGGTTCGGAGAGACTTTAGTTTAACGTCTTTCATGAGACGTCGTCGTTTTACACCTCTTCTTACGAGACTACCATTTTAAATTACACATTGTTTAAATAAAAGGGTCGAAAATTTGCATTATTTTGTAAATGTTATTTTGTCGGCAACAACCGTGACGTCGGCAGTCACTTGTTTGGCACTTACGGCACTGCATTATTACACTAACAATGAAATATATTTTTATCTAAATTTAATGCTTAAAACGGACGTAATATTTCTACAATTAGCACTATAACGCTACGAATATGTTAATAAATTAGAATAAAAATTATTCAATAACGACAATTTTTAAAAATGTAGTTGCGGAATATATAAACAAAGCACAACACTGACTTGCATTTTTAAAACATGCCTCGTGGATTTTATATACAGTTAGGCCTAGGCCTATTTTTTTAAAATAATTTTACTTACGTATTGACATGTTTTTAAAGTAAAAACGAACATGGCACTGATTTTGTCATTTTGTATTTTTGCTCACATCCACTGAATACGAAATACCAAATTACCAAATACGTCAAGGCTTCAAATTATTATATAATCTGTCAAGTTTTAACCTTACCGAAAGAAAACGCGATAAATATGTAGTTACAATTCGAATATTAAACACGCTTGAGACGTAAATATTTTGGCGAAGTTAGTTATCCACAGAATAAACGTGTTAGGACTACTTTTGCACTGCAAAACAGAGCTGAAATAATGGTTTTCTAGGCCACGTACATTTCAATCCACCGGCTTTCCGAAAGTAGTAAACTCAACTGCAGAAAAAAAAACTGTTTCTTCGAGACAATTGGGAAAATGGCGGACAAATCCATTCACGTGTCGATAATATAACATTTCACGCATCGAACAAATGTATTGATGTGCGTCATGCTTCCCGCTATCGAGGTATCGAAGAATCGACTGTCCCGTCTCTAGTAAATATTCACTCAAAAATTTGTTTCTGTGTCGGAGTTCGGAAAAAAAATCATGGCTTTTCCGTAAAATCGTAAAAAAAGTATAATTTCGGTACAAAATCGTAAAAGTTGGCAAGTCTGCTGTAGTATTCTTTCATTAAATATTAATGTATTATATACATTAACCTTCCTCACGAGATTCTCTAAATGATGGTGAAAACTGCATCAAAATCAATCCAGTAATTTAGAAGCCTTATCCGAATACAGACAAAGGAGGCCGGGCGACTTTGTTATATACTATGTATAGATAATCCTACAGTATCAATAATTTACTCTGATGCATTAAATGTTCTGTATCAGTATACTACTAACTACGTCGTACGCATCATAATCACTTTTGTTGCATCTGAACAGCCAGTACTGTGATACTGTAAAATGAGTCACTTCTAAGACGGCAATAAACACCAACTGATGCTTGAATCCAAAATCAAACCGTAAACTGATTACGGCCATTGATTCACGCAAATGCTTTAAGCAAAAATCACAGACAATGAGGCGTACATGTAGTTAAAGTATATTAGACCTCAAACGTCAGCTGCACAATACTGTCGCACAATTGGCTGCCATTCATTTATGGTGAAACGAGAATTATGACACGTTTGTGAGCCATTTAAACCGTACGAAAAAACGGAAACGGCCATAACCAAACAGCTATTCAGAAAAGCGCGCTCCGTGAAACGGTTTATACAACAAAATGGCTGTAGAAAACCTTCCGAGCGAAAGATAGCACATTTATAGTTGCAGTGCATGCGTAACAAAATAAAACAAAATCCTATAGTCCATTCACGACTGAAACAGACTTATGAAAATCAACATTTAAAAAAACATCCTAGCCATTACAAATATGGTAGAAGGAAAATATGGGAAACTGAGGCGTTTTAACATTGTCGACATGCGAGACACGCTACAACAGCGCTCCTAGCGGCTTGTATTGACGAATACCCGGGAAATTCAAATTTATATGGCTCGGCATGCGCGATTGAAGTGCAGTAGTCGTCTCGTATTATTAAAACGTGTTGTTCTGCCGACTATAATAAAATAGTTGCTTATTTATATTACTATGCCGTATTTTAAAATGTACTTAAAACATAAATACTATCACTTGAAACAAGTACAATCAGTTATAACAGAAGCATGTTACTGGGCACAGACTTTTATGTTGCAAATTACAAAGGAAAAATGTTAAATCAATATAAGTAAGACAATGGAATAATAAATGGTATTTCATTTGCCAGATACATAACTGAATGCATTTAAATGATTGAGAATGGAGCTGACACCAAACTTAAATTTCTGTAAAAAAATCGGGAATGAACATAACCAATTTTTTTTGAAAAATAATATCTTATAGATTTTAAGATTAACTTCGCAACCAAGTCAGTTGTCGAAATATTAACTTAACTCACTGCTTTCTGATGCTATTATCATTCAATTAGCAACAAAATAAATTGCTCACAAATTTCTATTCCTAACATAAAAGGGTTTTGTTTTGCTTTCTTCTTTCATAGAAGGTATATTTTGGTTGGAAATAAATTTTCAAGATAAACATTTTGGGGAAATAAATTTTTACACGATAAAAATGATAACTGAATTAAAGTTTAAGTTTTAATTTCCTGAATTTACCACCAAGATAAATAAATACATTTCCAGCACATTGCATTTTATTTCCAAGTGCGTATTCGTGTCTCCAGAATCTCGTCGGGGGGCGGTGGCCCATCCGTCAGTCAGCCGAAAGTTACAGTTTTATATATATTTGACGGATAGAAAAACGTTGCCCAGCGATTGGTCGAAGATCATGTGACCACGAGACGGGCGCGACAGATGGTTGCGAGTCCGCCTTTACACGTATAAATCAGTTTTGTCGTGCAGTTATGCCACAACTACTGGCAGCCATGCTTTAACCATAAGTAACAAACAGTTCAAACCTCAGTCACTTCTTCATAATGTGAGTAGATCAGTTACAAAATTTTGGGGGAACCAAAAATTATACACAAAGGACTATTCTGTAGTTTGGTAATTTCTAGTGTCTGTTCATCAACAAAACTAAAGTATCTTTTTAGTACAGAAACTCGGGATTGAGGAAAATTTTAATTTAAGTGGGCATACTGTCAAATTTGTGACTGTACTAAAGGCACAGTTAAGTACAGAAGGGGCAAGAAAATGTCCCCCTCCTTCCCCTTCCCCCTGTTCCATGGCTGGTTTGATAGGCACTGAGTGATCATTTCATCATTTAGCAAGTTTTTATAAATTATGGATTACTCACCTCACTCCTTTTAAAATGTTGTATTTGTACGTGTTTATGTAAAACGAAACAGCAACGCCCAAACATACCACACATAGTGAGGCTGTGTTCGAAGTTACCATTTAGTACAATAGTATCTTAATATGTAGTAGCGTTCAGTTGAGATGCTATTAATTCACTTGTTCAGAAATGGTTGCGAATAGGTAATTTAGTATTTTAGTAAGTATCGTTCCATAGTAAAATATCAAACACGTCAGTAATTTTCTCTACTAATTAAGGTCAAGTTACCTCACTTACAAAACTATGTCAGTGCCTAGGGAGAGTACCCCAATTAAATTTCGTAGAACTATTATGATCATTACTTTGAACACCACACATGGTGTGTTCATATAGTACATACATGCATTGGAACACAACTTCCTACTTAATACATCCACTTTCTTGGCTAGTGTAGATAATCCATGGAGGAAGCAGCAACATTGACTGCAAAATGCTTACAGTTTTCAACAACACAATGGTACTCCTATACCAAATATAAAAGAACCATCGCGTCTTATATCATCCACAAGTGACATTTGAGAGATTATAGATGAAATAAATAATTAAAATACTACACAAATTACAAATAAGGTCTACTGTATTAAGAAGAGTATTTCAGAACATAACTAGGTGGCAATCTTTATTTAATAAACCATTTCCCCCCTTTACTGGAAAATATGTTGCAGAATTCAAAAGCAGGTGAACTGAAAATAACTTACATTGGTCATGATTTTAACGTACTTTCTGTTCAAATGCACGACACTTGTTATTGTAATGCAATTTGCGAGTACTTTCTCCAATATGGTGATCACCACAAACAAAACTGTGTAAATAGGCTAACAGATCAAAAGAAATGTGTGCATATCACGATCACTTACTTACCTGCATTGCAGAATGTTGCACAATAATTCATTGAAAAACACCCCATTTAAGTTAATACTATAGGTGTGTATGCACAAAGTTAAAATACTGAGTAGGAACTTCAGGAAGTAAATAAGAGGAAGCGACATTTAAAAAAATCATTTATTTATTTGTAAAGGTATAATAAATACAACTGAAATGTAACGATGGCTCTCAAGAGTGAAATATTATAGTTTGAAAGTTTTGTACACAGTTGTGTAAACAAATGCGAATATGAGGAGGAGGGGGGAATGTTGATTGGTTTTAACGGTAACCCTCACTCGACAGCTGATTCAATCTCTGCAATATATACACTAACTAACAAACTGTATACAACCCGATGACATCTCCACTGCTGCAATTAAAGTGTCTGGTGTGTGGTGTCAGTGCAGGGTGTTTAGCACACAGAATGAACTTTGATGCACTGGCTGGAGAAGAATTATTCTCGCCACCGAAAGCTATACTCAACAACTCTCCACTCATTCAAATTAAAATCCCTTGCAAACTCAGTCTGTAGAGAAATTAAAATATTTGCACAGTAAAACAGTCCCGATATGTAGACCTTTGGGTGTGCAAAGGGTAAGCGACTACCTAGAAAGGAAATTGTTACAGTTTTCATTCAGTTGCTTCTTTAATAAATCATTGAAAATATTTGGTAGTGCAAACATAACCCAAATAACATACAAATTAATAATCAGATGCATAGTTTCCCAAATGTAAACAATAACATTCCAAAGTATGAAAATACAGTGAAAAGTGCATAATCAATATGGATATGTATATAAATAAAATAAATATGCTGAAAATTAGGTAATTCTTAAGAATATGGGTTTTCTAAAAAAAAATTCAGAAAGTCGCATGATTCCACTCTACTAATTACAAAGAACACGAATTTGCTAGGGACATCAACATTTGACCAATAGAAACCCCAAAAACTATAGTGGGGACGGCTATGGAGATCAGGGAAATTATGGGGTAAAATGGGTGAAAAATTTGCAAATATATAAAAAAACTGAACCAAACATTAACTAAATAGACAATATTGCCAATACAAGCTACAACTACAATAATGGGGAGGGCGACGAAGATCAGGGAAATTGCGGGGTAAAAAAAAAAAAATACAAAATATGTACATTTTCATTATAAACTTTTTCCCCTCAATTTCCTTAGAGTTCATAGCCCTACTTCCCCGACATCGTATTTCTAAATTGTATTGGCAACATTGTCAATTTAGGTAATGTTCAGTTCAATCTTTTCGCAATTAAATATGTTTTCATGAGACAAAATTACAGTAATATTACAAACAGTACAGAAATATTAAATTGCAAAAAACACACACACACATTATTTCTCAGTGCAAATAGGCTACACATGACAATCATTTATGGGGGAACTCCCAGACCTAAAAAAATTGCCGGTACCTTAAAACATTGTTTTGGGGATTTATTCCCCTGTTGGCGCTGGGATTCTGGCTCGGTGCATAATGTTTGGCTACTATAAAAACATAGTAGGAGCGATCACTGACACAAATATGAAAACACTATTTTGACGCAATTATTCAATTTTTCCCTAGCTCAACTTGCTGAACTATACAAACATCTAAGAGACCCCAACCAGTGTAATACACGAACACTGATTACGTAAACATTGCACGAGCAATCACTGACACACATACATATGTAAACAACTTTTCTGAAGCAATCAATCAATTATATCTCTAGCTCAAGTTGCTGAACTAAACACACACTTTAACAAGAGACTTCAGCGAGTTTAATAGACGAATATTGAATTTGTAAACATTGTTTACTTTTATATTTCGAAGGTGTCGCTCCAATAAAAACAAACCTGCACCTTTCAGGTTAAGGGCTATCTATCAAACTTCGCAAGGCCCTTCAGTGTACAAGATCAGAAATAGCAGCTACGACACTCAATTGACTTCGTTCTTGGTCTTGTGGAAGCAAATTTGGGTTGCGAAAATCCTCTTTTCTGAAAAGGTTGGAACACATTATTCTCGTGTAGGTATAAACCGCCAGTCCCTTTCTTCTTTATTGCATCCAAGTCTGCTCTTACATTTTTGCATCCATTGTTTGCTCCTAATAAACGACAAAACAGTATTTAAGTAAATTAAGGTATTATGTGAATGGAATTTTCTATAAAAACATGCTAACAATAATAACACTAATGGAAAATGTTATCCACTACAGCTCGTGTACTTACCGACTTGCATCCTTTAGAAATCTTAAAAAGACTTGCTGTAGTTCGCAACGTTGTAATTATTGCAGCCAAAAAACTACACAAATCTTTCCTACCATTATAAATAATCACGCAAGCGAGAAAATTTGAATTAAAACGCATCTAAACTACTCAAAACTACCCATTCAATACACAGCTATCATAGTACGAACAGTACAAACCGCCAGGAGAGCTGGCATCGGCGTCTCTCGTTTTATTCAGCTACTTTCCCCATATTGTCCTTCTACCATATTTGGCTCTGCATTAGAAGATTTTCATAAGTCTGTTCCAGTCGTGAATGGACTATAGCATATGAGATTACGTGATATGCCGACACGTTTGCGTAACACGTAGACACCAGCGTAATAGGATATCGATGAAATTCAGATATAAAGCTCGACCCGGATCGCGTTAAGTTTTAGCTGATTACACGAAGTACTCTTGTCCTGTAGCTTGAACGTATTTGCATGAGCGCTGAGGCAAAGCAATATGTTCTCATTTCTTCCTTATCAACGTGGGAGTGTTTGATACGGAGACGCGAAAAATAACAACCATACCTGGCACTGGGCAGTAAGCGAAAGAACAACTCAACTCACGAATGTATATCCTTAGGTTTTCCTTCAGTCTGCCGAGCTTCTTTTCAACATCATTCTTGGCCATTGAATGAAACGCGCAGTCAATATTGTGTGATCGCACTTGCAGTTGGAAAAAAAAATTAAGACAATAACCAGACTGAGATGATATTTCTAACAAGATCACTAGACAACACGATATAGACTATTCACGGTAAAATGAGAGCATTTTTTAAATCCCTCTCATTTGGAAAAATATACAATAAATATATAATATTTTAGCCTTAGACGTTAACTTCCGAGTACGGTGGAATACACACACACACTGTGCTTATTACCTACATGGCTATATTGATTTAAAAAGGTGGTTAAAGGATAAAAAAAAAAAAAAAGCTGAAAGTAAAAAGTAACTAGGATGTCAAAAGTGCTCACTTTAGCGTGAACAGACTACGACAATTCATTCAGGTGACCTCCATGGCGACGTCACCTCGACTTCTAAAACACAAAGATCGGGATTCGAGTCCCGATTAAGCAATGGATGTTTCTTTTATATAAAAAAAATGGTAATTCGGTGCGTAAGTCGTTTCTGTTAGCCACACGGATAAAAGCCGAGACGTTGAAACGCAATACTCAATCAAGAAACCATTCACCACTATAGTCTATTCGCGATTTCTTCACACTATTTGAATAAAACCTTCGAAAAATCACTCCATGTATGACGTACTTGGTTGTTTAATATGCCTGCGTGCATCACAAGCGTTTTATACTTGTGTCAGCATAAAAGTACCTTATTTTTAAGTTAAGTTAAGATTTTAGTTAATTATATTTTATTTAGGTATAAATTATAATATTTAATTTACAATTAAGAAGAATGAAAAAGTGAGAAAATAGTTATAACGCTGAGTGCCCACGAATGCGGTGCGTTGTCACTTTGGTGTAATTTTCTAGACTCGCCTGAGCTTTGTTTGCACGGGGCGGAGTGATACCCTGGAAATAGAACTTAATCAGAGCTTCAAAAAATTTGAAAGTAACCGTGAATGGATTATAACCAACTTGTTAACCATCCTGCGTGGTTTATTACGAGAAATTCCCACTAAAAATTCTTAACGCCTCAAGATGACGTTTAGCTGTAAAGAAGCGTTGCAACGAGCCTTCCCAAGACTGCGTGCGATATGTGCTCGCGGATACCTGAATTTCTCGCAAATTATATCTGCAACAGTAGGATATTATTACACGCGATATAAGTCAATGTATTAAACTACAGATGCCACTTTGTACTTATATTCTCCTTCACCTTAAGGCCAGGCTTCACCATGCATGGGCGTTTATGGAACCAAAGGCTAAATTCGGACAAAGGAGCCCCCCCCCCCCTCACAGTGATTTTTTGTGATAGTACTTTAAGCTGAGGTTCTTTTTTGTTTTTGTTTTAAGATTGAACGCATCTACATTTATAAACCAATTAAAATCTATTTTTTGAATTTAAAATGCACCTGTTAATTATTTATAAAATGAATGTTACAAGTATATAAATAATGAAAATGTACATTTGAAATTTAAAAATTAAAATTTGGAAGGTTTGCAAATCTAGATGAGTTCAATCTCTAGCAAAAAAATCTTTAGTTGAAAATACTACCACAAAAAACGACAAAGAGATCTTTGTCCGATCTTTGCATGGTGAAGCCTGGCATTGAAGAAAGTGCACAGGAAAGCCATAAAATGCAATTTTTAAAACAATTTTCACAATTTTTTAAAATGTATTTGATAGGGTAAGTAAAAAGTGGCGGCTGAAGGTAATATATCTTTTTTAATAACCTTTTCTGGGGAGAAGTCGTATTTTCTGAACATTAATTTACTGAAATACGCGTAAACACTGATTTTACCGGCAATGCGGCGTTCCCTTTGAGCCTCCGCGTCAGCTACTGTATCAGATTCTTTCATTTCCTGCTGATGTTGAGTTTTTGCAACGTAGTAAAATTTTAAAAAAAAATCCTGCTATATAGAAGTTCAGATATTTACCTTACTCTGCAGTACAGGCAAGAAATTCGAACTATCAACGTGAAATTTTGTCGCAAATATTATAATGTAAACTTTATCCATTCGTCCTTGCTTTTCCGCAACTACCGAATAACACGCAGTAAAATTAATAACAAAAAAAATATTACCTCATTAAATATAAATTTTCTATAGTCAGGAGTTCTCAATAATATTACTCTGAAAGCGAAATCACAGACACGAAAAAGAAACATTTCTGTATATAGGCTATTCACGGTAAAGTGAGCACTTTTTTAAGGCTGGAAAAAAATTTCCCTTTAGTCAATTTCCATCTTTCGGGCACTTTTTAATACAACCACTTGTCATGTGGCACAATGCATACATTTCACTCTTCTCAGACGTTAACATCTGAAGATGCAATGAAAGATATTTATTAAAGGTTAAAGCCTATTGGAAGGGCCTTAAAAAGTGCTCACTTTACCGTGAACAGCCTATAAGAGGTGTGTAACTGAGCATTAATCACATTCGCTGGACTGAACAGTCCACGTGTGATGGCTAAGAGGGGTTGGTCGACCCCCCGGGGAGGCCCATGTAAACGGGGCTTGTAGCAAACTCGTGCAGAGGCTGACTGGCGCCGCCCGGCGCGACAGCGTCAGCGTGCGTCGCCATGGCAACCGAAACAAGGCATCATCACATGTAGAGGGACGACGGCGGCGGCGCCGATGAGACGCAGCCGTGGGCTGAGGAGGGGGAGTCCCGCGCTCCACGTCGTAACAAGGCTGCGAGATTTTAGAGGCTCGCGCACTTGACGTCTGAGTTTGGCCTCGCCGTACAGAGGTCTCTACCCCCCCCCCCACCTATATACATTATCAACAGCCTCGTCTCTCCCTATCTCAGGTTACAACTTCTTACACAATAGAAAACTTTCACACTTAATTAACTTCACATTTCCTTTACTTTGACGAAACCACCAATACACAATAAAATTGTAAAGTCAGAGTTGAAAACAATTAAACATCGGTTTTGCGAGCTTTGTAAAAATGTGTATCTTGTTATGTAAATCATTATCATATTATACAGGAATGCATTAAAAAAAAAAAAAAAAAAAAAAAAAGAGCTTAAAATTTGCTTCAAAAGTTTACTTCAAAACAAAAATTCACTTGTTTACTTTATTCAAAAATGTAAATAAATATATTTCCTCTTCACATTATATTCGTTTGACATATATTTAATCTAAGACAAGCTCTGTTTAATATACCGAGATTAAAATCGCCTTAAAATAAAATAACATACACTTTCCACATAATCTCTGTTACATTCTCGGCAAAATGGCTGCTTGACTTTGACTTTAAATATCAACTTTTCGAAATCATAAAGTCAAGAGTGCTTGACTTTACCTGTGACAGTTCCGTTGTGTCAAATTCCATAACAAACAACATGTCGGAAAGCGAACGTACAAAGTCAAATGCTTAAGTTTTCAATTGTGTAAGGGCCTTAACTCCTCAGCGGCTCTCTCGCTGCGTATCTGAGTACGTGCCTCACTCTCAATTGGCTCACAGTGCGATCTCTCGTGCTCTCGCGACTACGTTATTATGACGTTCAGAGAGAACGCTCTCTGGTCGCCTCAAATCGTCGGAGAGAGCGAGAGTACAGAGAGAGAGCGAGAGTACAGAGAGAGAGAGAGAGAGAGAGAGAGAGAGAGAGAGAGAGAGAGAGCAAGAAGATGTTTACTCGCTGGCGTTCTTTCGCACTATTTGACATCGCGCCATATTTGTTTGCAATGTTTCCGTGTTTGAATAAGATTACAATAGCTTTCTAGGTTAAAACCACGTCGAATTTTATCTGTAAGTGAACTATTTTAACTGTTTCAGTGGACCAAATAACTTATGCAAATAAGTAATTCTGACGAAGTCTTGTATTTTTTTTTGTCAAATTTGCTGCAACACGGCGGTAATATATAAAACAAAAATAATAGTATTTTATGCGCTAATAGTTATTCAGGTAATTCTATAGTCATTTGTGATTTTTTTTTTGGGCGTATATAAATTCTTTACAATAGCTATGGCCGCGAATTTAACTTAACATGGTTTCATGCCTTTAAGCAGCAAATGTCTGCGTGACGTCGGAGAGAGAGCGAGAGAGAGAGAGAGAGAGAGAGAGTGTGTGTGTGTGGTTGTCTCAATTTCGCAGAGGGAGAGCGTGACAGAGTGCGAAGCAGTGCTCTCGCCAGGTTGTACGAAAGTATGCTCTCTGGAAAGAGTATCCTTTGAACTGAGGCACGGCCTGAGATGAGACGCGGAGTGGTGCGGGAACACGGACTGGAGATAACAACTGGAGGACAAATCATGAACGTTCAAAAGGTGCACAATGCGCACACATAGCGAACATGCTTCAGAACCTCCGTATTCTCTACAATGCTCCAACTTCAATATTAAATTTGGCGTAGACGGTTCGCTGCAAACCGCATCAGAATTTGTATTATGCACTGTTCATTGTTGAGCACTTTTGAAATATCCCTGCGTATGATCTAATTTTCCTCCTTATTCGATGTCCTTCCGACAACATACGTAAAATTTACACAGCCACGGGTCTAATTGCTTTATCATACGCCAGTCAAGTGAAAACGTGAAATTGTCGAGAACCTAAACGTATTGCTAATATGCAATTTGCATAAATTATCACAAACCCGATTTGCCATAAATTTAAACATTACGTTCAAAGTACGTCAAGACTTGGGACATTTTTCTTATAATTCGTTGCCAACTGAACTGGGAGCCTCTACGCTAGTGTGCGTGTACGACACAGGCATTGATTTTTTTTTATTTCAAAGTTTGATTTCAAAAGTGCTTATCTTAGCCTAAACTAAAACCGCTTCCACCGCACAACATGAAAAATAATTTAAATTCTTTTTAACATTTGATGCGAATTTTATTCGTGACATCTGCTGCTTTACTGGCGTACTTATTTTACTGTGTGTCTTTCAATAATGTTTATTTCCCACCCTTAGTTTTAAAATCATTTGACACCTGTTCGTGAAATGCGTATGCATCGTGTACTGACAACAGTCTGTTCCCACGGTTCTGGTGTATCACTACTATAGGCTATTCACGGTAAAGTGAGCACTTTTAAGAGTCCTCTCATTTGGAATGACAGTCAATGAATATATTTTATGCATATGCAGTTTGTCTTTGGGACGTAATTGAAGGGCTTTTTGTTTTTGAAAATTTACAGCAACCCATAACAGATTTAAAAAAATCATGTTTCTTATGCTGATACTGAAAGGATGAATGGGTGCGTCTGTAAATTCGATGTTTTTTAAAGTTTGGAACATGGTGAAAAAATTTCCGAAGATATGGTTTTACAATGTATTATGACTTGCGTGCAAAAAAATAAAATTAAAAAAAACTAGAGTATAAAATTCTGATTAAAACGGCATATGGAAATACATAGGCCACAGATGAAAAACTCCCAAAATTTTCTTTCGACGAAACGCATTTTCACACATTTCTGCTGCCTGGAGGTGTCCCACTCGCGCGGCGAATTTTTCAGCCCGCCGAGTGGAGCCGAGGAGTGGGGGAAGCAACTGACCAAACGAGGGGGGAAGGGGGAAGGTTCGTCTGCAACCATACCCACAGAGCGAAGGTCACACCCGGCAGAGACATCTGGCGAGGTATCCGATGGTGCGATAATTCCGCATGTGCATTCACTGGCAGACTGACCAGTATTCTTAGATGGTCTGCTTTCACACTAAGCATAACTTAATATCAAACAGCAAATTAGATTAAAATATCCTTGTTATATCCTAATCCACACTTTAATAATAAATGTTTTCGTTCCTGTTTTTCGAAGAAGCTGCCCATGAACCCCAGAGTGCGAAATTGCTTTGAATAGACTAAAGGAAATTCTAATATCTTCCACAGTACTGGGCTTCCCAAGTATAAAGGTTGAATTTATTCTGGATATTGATGCTAGTGATGTTGGAATAGAAGCTGTGTTATCTCAGATCCAGGATGGAAAAGAGCGGCCATTGAAATATTTCAGTAAGGTGCTACACAAGCCCGAGAGGAACTACTGTGTGATACGCAGGGAACTTTTGGCAGTGGTAAAGACGATTGCACATTTTCATCCATATCTTTATGGCAGACACTTCATCCTAAGAACTGATCATGCTTCATTACGCTGGCTGCTAAATTTCAAGAACCCCGAAGGTCCAATAGCCCGGTGGATAGAGCAACTGCAAGAATATGACTTTGAAATACAACACAGGTCTGGATGCCTTCACAGCAATGCAGATGCACTCTCCAGGAGACCATGCGAACCATTCTGTCGTCATTGTGAACGCCAGAAGGAGAATGTTGATGTATCGTGGAAAGCAAGGAGGACAAGAATTCAAGGCCCTGTATCTGGTGATAGGTCATATACATGGGACGAAAAGGACATAAGAAATGATCAGCCAATATTGGAGTGGAAGGAAACCGGGCGTAGACCGAGATGGGGGGAGATTAGCCTAGGTGTGACAGTCAAGGCATACTGGGCACAGTGGAATTATTTTGTTATAAAAGAATGGTGCGCTTTACAGGAATTGGGAAAGTAACGATGGGAGACAGTCTTTTACAATTGGTGCTACCAGAGTGCCGAATCCCAGAAGTGCTAAGAGAACTGCACAGCACAGCAGCAGGTGGTCACTTCGGTGTAAATAAGACATATGACAGAGTCCGAATGAGATTCTATTGGCTGCATTGTCGGTAGGCTGTTGAGAAGAGGTGCCATCTGCGTGATGCATGTACTGCAAGGAAGCGTCCGAGGCCGGACGTAAAGTCCATTGAGAATTTGTGGCATACTCTAGAAGAAAGAATAAGAATGTATATAATCTCGAAGAAAAATAATCTCAAGAAGGTATTAGTAGAAGAATGGAATAATATACTAACAGAAACAACCGAAAACTAAGTAAAGTCAATCTCACATCCAACGATCCTTATTTGCTATTTGTATGAGCGGTGTATGGCTGCGGGACGACCCACGCCCAGGACTAAGGAGGAGCGCTAGTCGGCAAGTTACCATAAAGGAGGAAGTTGGCGGTACGTCATCTGCAGCTATTCCCGTACGTTATGGGCGTTTCCTCGTACCGGAGCCGGCATCCACACTCTCCTAGCAAGTCGGGGGTCGTCGAGATGATTTGCGACAAACGAGAGAGAGGCCATACGCAGCTCCCAAAATAAGTGGCCTTCGTCCCTCCCACATCCACAGGTAGACGAACATGCCCTAGCAGACAAGTTGATTTTCGCATTCCGTATCTCTTTTTCTACGAATGCTTGTGTGGAAGAGGGGAAAACTTGATCACTATAAACAAGATGGCTGCCAGCAGAAAAGTTTCTTGGAACGCCTTCGCAATGGAACGAGTAAAGAGTAGCGTGTACTTGGGGTGAAAAAAAAAAAAAAAAAAAAAATTGACAACTCCGTCAGTTCCCACAACAAAACATTCTTCCCTGAATTAAAAATCTAAATTGCCGTTTGAAATATGAAACTAAAGAAAATACTTCACAACAATTCCAAAATATGGAGGTGGAGTTAGGAACTGAAATGGGGTGCGTGAGGGCGCAGAGGTTCTCAAAGCTACACATAAAAATCAGAATATGATTAACTATAATATGGCACACGTACGTTCTTTTTACAGGCATATACTCTTATAACCACTTTACCGAAACAGGATTCACTATTCCTAAAATAATGCACCAGTTATTTTGTTTTTTGGGACGCGGATGTGTGTTTTGGTAGGACTAGTGTAACCACACATGGGCTTATTTACATACATGAATTTCCCATGTAATTCTAAGAGTTAACTTTAGAATGATTAATAGCGCACTTTCCCAAACTACTTGACGTGACAAACGCAATCTCATTATAGACTCCATAATCCGCGGATACGTTTTATAATTTTCACTTACCTGCACTCGACAATCAATCCCTTGTATTGATTTTCCCCACCAAGTTATTTATACTACCACTGCGGAAGAAAAAAATCAAGAACAGTTTTTCAGTGTGTTCCTAGTTCTCTTATGAAATTCGTTCTCACACTACTCATGTGACATTTTGCGCCACCCATGCTACAAGATGAATAACATCCAACTTCAAGAATGTAAAACACGGCTGTCTTAAGACAGGTAATAATATTTATAATAAATTGTTAATATGTTTTCGTGTAAACATTTTCTTCATTATGAGCTATTCACGGAAAACCCTCTCATTCAAACCCCTCTCATTTGGAATAATAGTCAATAAATAGTTTTTATTTTAGCTTTAGGCGTTAACTTCCGAGTGCGATGGGATATACACACTGTGTTTATTACTTACGTGGCAATGTGTATTTCAAAAGATGGTTAAATGATAAGAAATGGCTGATAGGAAAAAGTAACTAGGGTCTCAAAAGTGCTCACTTTACCGTGAACAGCATAGGACAATCACTTATACCAAACTGTCAAAAAATCGCTCATAAGACTTTCCAGTCACTTTTACTGTTCTTGTGTAGCACAGATGCAGGCTGTGACCTGAAAACCTTACGGTGGAAATAACCCTGTTTTTTAATCTTTTCTAAAACATTGGCAGAAACGCTTACGCGGTGCTGTTCTTTAATATGGCCGTTATCGTGGGCTCGGTTTACCTGGCAAGCAAGCCAACAGGTAACGTTTCCCGCGCCCCAGAGACAACACTCATTGACGGCGCGGTCCAGATTACACATCTTGCCGGGATTCGGCCGGAACTTCAGATAACGGGGAGCGCGTCGCGGCACAACACCACGACCCGCGCGCTCAAGGTCATCCCGGACGCGGTGTCACGCGCACTCTACGATTCTCTCCGATCCTCATTCCCGAGACTTCACATGGACACGGCAGCTTTTTTTAATGCGTTCGAAGCACAGAAGCAAGAGAGCGATACGGTAGGGGCGACCAATGGTCCGGGAACGCATAAAGCTGACCTTTCGGACACTGGCAGCAGCGTAAAATCTCTAAAATGTCATTTTTTCCTATTGCATTCCAGCAAGTTTATTTTCGATGTTTGTCACACTTCAGATATAATTATTTACGGTTTTCTTGTATGTGGCAGCTACCGCAGTAACGATTTTATTTAACATTTCATTTTTAATGGCACGTATGTTTCAAATATATAATTTTCATCCATAATTGTAATTGTATTTGGAAGTCATTCTAAATTAATTCAGAGAGGTTTGTACACAGAGGCCACGGGGCCAAGAGCAACTTGTTATTTGGCTGTTATGGTAACAAATGACGTGATATGTGTGGTACAGCTCTCTCGTTGTTGGCGCTAATTTTGAAAGTAACGATTAAGTACGTAGTTGAAGTAGTTTCTAGCCATCTTGTTTCTGTCAGGCAGGACACCGACACTGTAGGTTTTGACCTGGTAGGTCTTTATTTTGATTAGAATTTATCGATTACGTGAAATATATTGCATACAGACTGCTCGATATGAGCAAAGACGCACAGCACTTTTGAATTAAGAAGCAACTCTCTAAGCGTTACCTGCGCGGATATTTATTAAATTCAAGTATGTGCTCCCGCGATGTGCTAACCGGTACTTAATTACTAGTGTACCTTAGGCCCAAGAGTATGTATAGGGAAGAGCCTGCAGACGTCCCGGCATTAAGGATAATGCCTATTTGAGCCCAACCTTCTTTAATTATTCCAGATTATAAATTGCTTTGGGATTTTCGACGGCAGGGACATCAGAATTTACTTAACTAATTCTGAAAATTTAATTTTCGTAAGAATTGCCATCTTGGATTAATATTATTTGAGTTACGCATACATTTTTGCTAAGGAGCCCCGTCAAAGTGGAGTTATTCCTGAAGGCTTATCAGAGGATGGCTTATTAGTGTTATTACGAAGGCTTATCAGAGGCTGGCTTATGAGTGTTATGCCTGAAGGCTTATCAGGGGATGGCTTATGAGTGTTATGCCTGAAGGCTTATCAGGGGATGGCTTATGAGTGTTAAGCCTGAAGGCTTATAAGAGGCTGGCTTATGAGTGTTATGCCTGAAGGCTTATCAGGGGATGGCTTATGAGTGTTATGCCTGAAGGCTTATCAGGGGATGGCTTATAAACTAACTTACAACCTTACTTAAACTAACACCCATGCCTTACCTAGGATTCAAACCCAGAACCTCCTGCACCTCAGACCGGCGATTGCGCCACGGGAGGTCGGCAAAGTCCCGTAAAAGATTCTCAGTTATATAGACGCTAGTTTGGAAAATAAACACTTTAGTTACTTTTGTATTCCAAGAACATTTAAAAAAAATTTAAAATCAACACGATAATTTGAGTTTTAAAGAAATACAGTCACGACAGCGGCTAACGTTACTCAAGGCTATACACAAGCCAATGATCATTTTGAAGTTTCCCATTGATCTTAATACATTTTGCCCGGGTAATTTTCTTTCTAAAACCACTGATATTAGAATGGAATATTTCGTTGGAATTAAATTTCAGCTATTTTTCCTTTAGTTTCAGTGGCTATATAATTTCTGTAGCTTGTAGTATTTTATCTCCTTTCCTTCCCGGTATATATATATATATGTCATTTTCAGCCGATTCAGACCTTCTGAAAACGGTGTTCTGGACACGTGTAACTCTGGTAAGAGAGGTATAAGGGCGTGTAAGTTCACTACAAATTACTCTGTTCTGATGAGCCGGTCACACTTAAACTCCGGGGCAGTACCTCAGTGTTCGTAGTTGAGTTTGAATCCAACATAATTTTCCAACATCACACTCCCATTGGAATCAGGCTACTATGTATTATATCTGTTGCGTTTTATTATGCTTTTGTTTTTTTCTTACAGGGGTTATATGATTGAGTACTTTTCTTTGCTTCAATTTAAATTTATTTGAATTTTGCTTTTTTGTTCGAGTCAGTAGTTTTGAATTTTTATTTAATAAAATGTCGTTTTGCGGCTGCGACCACGTTTCAAGATAGAATTACACGTCATTGACGAATTTTGTACGTGCAGCATTTTTATTTTTCCAACCCGTATTTCCCGATAATAACAAAGAAATATTTATTTACCTTTACCGTTTGCGCGCGCTAAAATGTAACAACTCGGGGCACATCCGCGAACGTAAAGTTTAAGTTGATGAATGATCTTGTGACAAGGGATGTTGGGTCATTCGGACCGCGAGCTGTGACGTCAGAGGGTCTCGTGAACCAATCAGCAAACAGGTGTTCGCAGGCCGTGGTTGGCCTGCGAATGTGGAATGGGTTAGCACCTCATCGATACGTTGTTTACGATAAAATTAGCACTTTTGAAAGCCCTTTCATTTTAAATAATAATCAATAAATATATTATATTTTAGCCTGAGACGTTAAAATCCGAGTGCGGTGGAATATATATACTGCCGACCTCCCGTGGCGCACTCGATGCGCCACCGATATGGGGTGTGGGAGGCTCTGGGTTCGAATCCCGGGAAAGGCATGGGTGTTAATTTAAGTTCGGTTATAAGTTAGTCTGTAAGCCGTCCCCTGCTAAGCTTTCAAACACACGCACATACATTATATATACATATACATACAGGGCGTAAACGATAAGTGTTTACAACAGTACACAACAGTGTACAGGCTCCGAGACGAGCAATTTGATGTAGGACACTTGTAGTCCAGAGGGTCGGGAAATAGCCGTGAATTGCTTGAAAAATGTGTACTAAAACACGTGCAGCGCGCTGCTGTGATACCGGCTTTAATCGACCTGTTGGTCAGCTGAAGCCGGTTTGTACAGAGATCAAATCGGGCAGGAAACGTTTGGTAATAGCTTTTGTTTGAAACACATGTTGCAGTGATACAATACTACAGACAAGTTACAGAAATCAGGAAAGAATGTATGAAATTGCAACATGTGTTTCAAACAAAATCAATTACTGAACGTTTCCTGCCCGATTTGACCTCTGTATAAACTAGTTTCAGCTGACCACCAGGCCGATTAAGGCCGGGCCCACAGCGGCGCGCTGCACGTGTCTTGGTACACATTTGTCAAGTACTTTTACACACGGTATGTATTACTCACGTGACAAAATACTTACGTCCGTATGGTTGTATTTTTCTCCTGCCTCACGATTTTTTTAAACTGTTTCCGCAATATTTTCTTTGCCGAATACACTAAATAAGATAAAAGCACAGCCATACGGGCGTAGATAATTTATCTTTACATTTTCTGGCAAAATATATATTCCCAGAATACTTATTTAATGAGATACGCGTACACAATGAACGAAAAACACTGAAGTCGCGCACACATAAGTAATCGTACTACGTTACGTCGTTACGAACCAGAGTTTGCGACCCGTCCCTTCACGAAGTACTGCGTCAACTGAACGTAACGACTAGGCAATCCGCTGTCAGAGATTACATCTCAGAAGTAAAATTTTGATACAAACTTCTGGTTTTTTTTTTTTTTTTTTTTGTGATACTCTCTCGTTATCTGTCATTTCCAAATCGCTAGACTGTTACAAAGACATGATCAAACTTTGCCCTTTCGATACCGATGCAAACAAGCCACGTAGCGAAATATTATTTTTTCATTTAATTTTGCACATAAGAACATGACATTTTTCGGTCATGTGTGCTATTTTATATGTTTAGTACCATCTAAGGCCCGTAGGAATTTAGAGTGTATGTGGAAAATATCTGATTTTTTGATTAAAGCAGACAATGTAGACAGTCAAGCGAGGCAGTAATTAATTTCTGTACTGACTGACGCAGCACAGCAAGTATATTACTAATTATGTGTATTTAAAATAACGGTTTGTTTTATATAGTGGTGCAAATAGTGACTGTTTTGTTTGATAAAATGTAATGTACAGAGCTTTGCAAACTGACAGAAATAGGGCGGAAGAGTCACTATCTATTCACCTTATGTCACCACAAGCCAAACGAGAGAGCACAGTAGGTATGGTCTAATTAAACAGTGAGCGTGATACAGTTATTTTGAGCTATTGTTTTCTCAACGTCAGGAATTTCCTTTCTAGACAAGGAAGGACCCAGTGCGCGAAGGTAGCGGTGTTAGATAAGGGGGAGGGCGATACTACTTATCTATTATATAACAGATTCCACCTCAAGTCTTCGTTAACTCTGGCGATCCATTTTGGTGTAGCTTGTAAATCTCGTGAATCTCGTTTCATATGCAGTGATTTTGTTAATCTCACAGGGAAGTGCCTCATTTTAATGCTGATAACTTGTTTAGAACAGCACTTTAAGAATATTTTGCTTGTGAAGCTTAATAGAGAAAGATGCCGAAGACGCTCGAACGCGTGTCCTGGGTCGAACACACTCTCAGTGATCAACCTGCTGCTCAAAGGAAATCGTCTGTAAAATCAGCGTTGGTGCGTATAAGCTGATTTAAACAAAGCAAATTTTCTCGGAATACAACCTTTTTCCAGGCAAGGAAAGAAAATCTCAAGCGCTTTTTATTTTTATCCTGCCAACTAAATTTCAAAAGGGGAAAATGCTTAAAAATTAATTTTTTAAAGGCTTCCACTCAATATCTTAAAACACGGAATATTCAAAACGGCAGCAATACGTTTCACCGTATTCCTCTTAGCATGGTTGAAATGTATGGTGATCTCTTGTTGATACACAGTAAGCTGGTCACATGACCAACTCGGAGGCGATAAGGACGACACTGCCATGCGCGTCAAGTGCGTCATCGCCGCTACGCACAAAATTTCTCAACATGGTGTGTAGTGTTCTCGTCGTGCTGCGTGTACCTATGGGATTTTCAGTGGTGATCCTGATCCTATTACTTTACTGGTGGAAAGTCTGTAAGGAGTTTGATGCGGGAGCTTTGGGTAGTGTGTATCTGACGCGTATACTTTGAGATACAGCACTTCAAAAATTTTGGAGTACACTGAAATGGTGATTCTAATGCGCGTGGCGTCTTGAAAGCACTCAACAGCCCTAGCCTGTCTGAAGCAAACTGGAAGCACGTTTGATAATTTCTTGGAAGAACAAGTATTTCAAACACACTACAATGGTCGCATTCCACTTGGATCTGAAAGCGCTGACCAGTACTGACGAGCGTTCCTTTTGGTATTGATTCTACTGATCGGTAAATGAGGAATGGTGCTGTGGCGTCTGGGCTGGAGTCTATACTTCCGGCTGAAACTACTGACGTGCAGAAGGTCATGCAGTCTCAGTAAAATCAGACGACGCAACATGGCGGCGATGGTTAAATGCGTTGTTGTTAAATGCAGAAGATGCAGATGGAAAGTAAGTTTTCACATTCTTCGATCTCATCATCAATTGATGAGTCTGAATCAGACGAAAATGAAAAATAATAATATCCATCCCTGTCTAAAACACGTTTTAGCTTATTATTACATAATCACACATAGCAGACGACATTATTCCTGCTGAAAACTGTTGAGTGTTCCACCTGGTTCCAGTACCGAGCGCTATTGGAGTGCGAATTTTTTTACTAACGGCGTTCCTTTTGGCATGCTACTCGTCAGTGCTTTCAGTACCAAGTGGCATGTAGCCAATGTAGTGTTATGGAGACAGGTAGGCAGGAGCTTGAAGGAACTCATGCGCTCTACTAGACCAGCATGCAAGACAGCGGGGAGGAAACTCCCGCAGCTGCAGCTGCACACACACGCACACGGCATACTCTCGCAGCACTACAGCCAGACATGTTACATCTCTGCCGCCTTGTCCAAACAATACACAAGTCGCAGCGTAACAATTCACAGCAGATAGCGCCACAATTCTCTACCAGCCATTGTTTAACAACTATGCAGCCATTGCCATTCATACTCCGAAGCTTTGAGAACACACATAGTCTATTCACACTAGACAGTTTTTACGTCGACAAAGAAGACCATTTTCGGCGTGTTCAGACTACACGACAGTGTCACAGTCCTATACAGTGTACAATACAACTTACAGCTCCAACTTTCTATTCTGGCAGTAACAAACCTCAAAACTAATAACAACTCTCTCGTTACTTAAGAAAACAACGTAAGTAAGAAAACAATGAATCATCAAAAAACAATTTTAACAAGAAAATAATTATTAATATGTGACAATATAATAATAAAATTAACAGGATATGATCTCACATTGGCCTCATAATTTAAATCGCACTGATGCAATTGAACGAGGGCGCGTGGAGGCAGAGGGGTGTTAGGGGAAGGGGAAAACGTAATCTACTAATGTGTGATACGAACTTTTGACGTTCATGATCTGAGCACCAAGAATGTCCGCATTAGGACCTTCTTCAGTGGAAGGTTATCAATGCAGTTAGCGGTCATCGCTCATAAGTAGAGACCTGCAAAATTCGCGTTATCATTTGAAGACAGGACAGACTTCAAACACACATGCGTTTGTATTGCTCTTGTCATTGGACTACAGCAGGTTTGTCACGCCCTAGGCTGCCTTGAACCAATCGGAAGCAAGTAACGACAAGATAGCCCAATCACGCCCCGCCTAGTCAAAACGGATTGTGGATCTTCGCAGAAGCCAACAAATGACACACACGCTAATGTATATAGGGCTGTGAAATTTAGCGAGATGCCAAATAACGCGAATTTTGCATGTCTCTAATATAAGCGATCAGGGGCGGATCCAGGCATGATGTTTAGGAGGGGGGGGGGGGAGACGGCATAAATTATAAAACTTAAACATTTTGTAAAAATTACTATTCTACGTGTTACAATATTTTAATCGACTTATGATACACGTGGCAAAATAATTCAGTTACGTTACAAATTCACGGCGCTGAACTTTCTCTTTATAAATCTATCTATAACTTATTCAGGGCCAATTTTAAAGTCTCTATGTACATGTAACAGGCAAAGACCATTCAACTGATCCTCAGTTATTCTTGATTTAACCCAAGTGTAGACTCGCCGGAGCGCAGAAAATGAGCATTCGGTTGTAGCACACGAATTGTAGGGAATACGTCAGCGTCACAGCCATATATGCTTCAAGCACTGTCTCTGGTATTTCTTGGTCTTTTGGTCTCGTATCCATCTGGCTTCCCATAGATTAAATTCCTCAAGAAGACAAATCTCAGATACTGTTGATACAGAATTCTTTTGCAAAAATAAATTGTATTTTTTTGAAAGTGACTTAATTTCTTGCTCCATGCGTTCATCTGATGTATTTCGTTTTAAAATACTACTTGGCATCAGACATCTTAAGTTTGAACTCTATAGAAATGCTTCTGAAAATCTAGCTGAAAGTTCATTTAAACACAAACACCTGCAGGTACCGACACTTTCAAAATGACAAATCGCTGTTACTGATACTCTTGAAGGATAGTTGTAAACAATATACATAAGGTTAAAGGATAGGGCGTTGAACAGGTGTTAAGTGTAACCAAATACAGTAAAGTTCTGTGCTGTATTTGATGCTGTAATTGGCGTAACTATGTGACGCCGGAATGAGAAAGGGGAAGAAGAGGAGGGAGTAGGGATTAAGGTCGAAGAGGAAAGTGAACAGGTACACAAGCGCAATTGCATTAGTGTGATATCTGTGAACAATCTGTGTGTGTGTGTGTCAATGTTTATGTTGCAAACAGACGTCATCCTAGCCATAGTGCCCGCAGATTATACGCGACTGCTTTCTGTTTAAGCGTGGATTTGAAACTATAGTCTATTCACGGTAAAGTGAGCACTTTTTAAGGCCCTTTTAACCACTTTTTAATATAAACATTGTCTTATGATCAATACACACGGTGTACACATTCTACCGCTCCCAAAAATGAACGTCTGAAGCAGCCATAAAATATATTTATTAGTGGTTAATGCCTATTGGAAGGGCCTTAAAAATTGCTCACTTTACCTTGAACAGCCCATACCTTAAAGTACAGTTTGTTTAAGTTAGAACGGAGGTAAGTCTTGTCCGACACTCGCACGAGCTGAACCTGAGCGTCAAGACTGAAGACTGACGTTACGCTGGCCATTCTTGCAAACGAAGGATGAAGCAGTGGGCCCGCTTCTAACACGTTTGAGAATGACGTGCTTTTTAAATATTAGCCGCGGCCAGCAGATGTATATCTTGTACTACGTCGACGAGATGTTTGTTGAACGCGCGTGAATTTTTAGCCGTCTGCAAGTTCGTCATTTTAGTGCAGCAAGAGGCAGTTGTAATGGTGAAACGCAAAGGTCTTGAGAGCCGATGGGGGTGAAGTGAGGTGAGAATGGAGTAGCACCGGAATGCCAGGGCAGGGGAGATCAGAGATTCGCGAGACATCCCGCCAACCAGCGACATCGTGCAGCATGATTCCCATATGCATAAATCCCCGTCGGGAATCGAACCCGGTTCGCCTAGGTACGAGGCGTGTAGTCTGACCACTTAAAAACCGCGGCCCCGGCGCGGCAAGTGGACGAACTGATTTAACCATGAGTGAATTACTCTGTTAAGATTCAGCACCTCGATTGGTGGAATTACTGTGTTGGTAAATTCGTTCTACGAGTGGTCCTAAGGTTAAAAATTGGTTGGTCCTAGAATCGCGGTAACCACTGCTAGAGCACGTCGCTCCTTAAACATCATTCTCTATTTAAATTAACAGTTGTTCAGAAGTAATCTACAATTTTATAATTAATTGCTGAGAATTATGAATTTGACAACGTAATCGGTTACATGTGCAAACGCCAAAATGCTAACGCCTAAAAAATATAAATTTATAGGTACTATATATTATTTTATAAGTGTTTTTTTCTTTTTAAAGTTCTTTAAAAGAAACACGTTGCTTGTTGACGACTATTGCACTAATAAGTTTCTTTCGAGATTTTTATCTGAAGTCACGAAGTTAGTATTGGGTGCTCTGTATGAAACTAAAACTAATTATATTAAATTACAAATATCAAACGAAACCGCTACATAGAAAACTCTACCATTAAAAACGTTTGGCGAAAAAAGTACCCCATTAGCTGGCGTCGCCCGGCCGCGTCCATTACAATTTGAGGTTATGTCACCCATCTCGCAACTTTAAACATTCATAACTTAAACCATTCGACATATTTATACAATTCGAACACCGCCATGTTACAATTTAATGACAGAATACATAAATGACAAATATATTACTTAAATCACACATTTCTATAACAACATAGAGGAACCACCAATGGAGGACTAGAAATATTGCATTAGACAATCAGGAGGTAGTTAGAGTATAGAGATTAGGATGTTTTAATTAGTTCGCATTATGAGAATGTCTTGAGAATATACAGAAAGAAATGGGAAACATTACAATTCTGAATGGAATGAATATCCCAGTGTCGGTACTTTTCAAATAAATCTTCAGTTTATTACAAGCAAACATAGTATTCACAAATATTAATTGTTCTTGTTCGTTTAGTATAAAATACGATATGTTTTCAGATTTAAATTTTTGGATGGGTTAACGAAACAGTAGCATTTTATCTAAGTAGGATCCACTAACTCTTGAAATAAAAAAAAAAAAGTATGCGAAAGAAGTGCTTTAATAGACAAGGCAAAATAAGTGCTTTGATGAACAAGCCACACGAAGGATGGGATTGCTGCATCGCTTTAACTCAAGACAAATAAAAGAATAGGTCTTAAATTATGTGTGAATTTTTAAAATGCACACATATGCTAGCATCCTATGTAATGAAGGTTTGAAGAATTGTTAAATTTATAATATCCTTAGGCTAATTTTTCGAACAAAATTTCTAATATTTTTATTTTCTCGCGAAAATGGACACTTTCTCTCCGACCACCAAGTAATGAGTTTGTTTACAACCAGTCCGCCTCAAATGCTAGTTAAACATGACAGCACACAAAATCACACAAATTAACCGAAGTTCGCAAAGAAAGCACATTTAATTACAAGAGTACAGAAGGCGGTGTGGATTGTCACTTTAGACCAATGCATCATGACATTTGTGGCGAAGTGTGCTAGATATGCGATGGTTTGAGACGAATTCCACGATACGACACAAAATTTGAACACCTATTCGGAAACAGGTCCCAAGTCCATTTTAAATACGAGGTTATTTTCTTTTTGCTTTTTTTTTTTTTGTGCTTGTAGGGATTAAAAATATAAGCTGTTCAGGATAAAGCAAGCACTTTTGAAGCGCTGGTTAACTTTTTATATCAGCCAATTTATACCCTTCCGCCACGTGTTAATGTAAACACTGCCATGTGAGTAATAAACACAGTGTGTGTGTGTGTGTGTGTGTGTGTGTGTGTGTGTGTGTGTGTGTATATATATATATATATATATATATATATATATATATATATATATATATATATATATATATATATATATATATATATATATATATAAGGTGCCTGGGGGTATTATGGCCCGGCTAGCAATATGGCCCACTTATTGTGAGCGTAGTTTGCGTAGCAGGCGCGAGATGGCAGTCACATGTTCGGGAGGTATAGAAGGGAGCATCGAGGCGGTAGATGGCACCAGCAGTTACACCTCGTCGTGTTGAGCCGCCATTGTTCCGACAGTTCTCCGTCGCATAAATAAAGCTTCTTATATTTCGCTCGGTAAGTTACATTATAATAATGCATCTAACCAACATATTAGTTTGAATTATTTTCGGCAGTGGTTTACTATTTAATGCAGAATCGAATGGATGTATAGTTATTTGTGTATATGTTACATGTAATTACTGCGAAGGATGTTTGTCGAAATCACCAGTGTTTTTAATATGGCCCATATTACCTACACTGTATAAAAAGTTTGTACGTTTACAAAAGGAATCCTTGGAAACCTAGTTTGAATTCTTGTGGTGAAATGATGACTTAGTTTTAAATTAGTTTTTTTTTTGCAGTTTGAAATTGTGCACGATTTTTTTTTCATTATCAATACAAAGTTGTGGTTGATACTTTGTTACTTTAATACCTGGGTAATTTCCCCTGCACTATGCTTCGTGTTACTTTCAATGTGAAAACTTTCACTTTCTACGAAATCACAAATAGGTGGACCATATTATATACATGTGTAGGAAATATGGCCCGGAGGTAAATTTTTGGAAAATTATTTTTTATAGATGCTTAATGCAGAGAAGACAATTGTTAATATTTATTTTCTGATAGTAAAGAAACTGTATTACAATATTGCCCAGGTGTTTGTTACTTCTTCTAATAAATAGCGGCTGTCAACATTCCCACATCTTAACTGTGGGCCATAATACCCTCTTATACCTCATATATATCCGAACCGACAGACAACCGAGGATTTGTAGCTATGGAATGCGTAGCACCATATTATGTTGCTGAGAGGTTTTGGTCGGTATAGTCCATTCTCAGTTACTTCCCCACCACAGTTCTACTTCAGGATGATATTCTTCCGCCCAATGCAAACAAAGAATTACGTAGTCTAAAACGTACATCAAAGTGGCAACGCAACGCATTCGTTCGCACTTTGTGCAATAACATTTTGCAAAAAAAAATATATATATATATATATATAACTAGGAATTACCAACAGATCTTTTTTCTCTGATATTTTTTATTCGTATTAATTACAAATAAAATATTATAATTAATAAATATAAGTAAAAAATTAACCAGAAATAAGGTACTTTTATGTTATCAAAAGTATAAAATGCTGGTGGTACGTGGCATATTTAGGAAAATCAAACACGTCATACATGGGGTGATTTTTTCAAAGATTCTATTCAGAAAGTGTAAATAAACCCCGAATAGACTATATAACGAGGTCTTGAGCACCAGTGAGGGTGAAACGAGGTGAGGATTGAACAGCGGCGGAAAACAAAACGGGAGTACCCCGGGAAAACCCGCCGATCAGCGGCGATATATGAAGCGGTTCCCACATGCGACAATCCCGGTGACCTAGCCAGAACAGAATGTGAATAAATTATTCAATTAGAAAATATATAATAAGCGATTTGGTAAATTCAGGTTTGACAACTACAGTCACATAAACAGAACACAAACGGACCGCGGTGGCTAAGCTATAAGACTGCTCGTCTCCCACCAAGGCCAACCGGTTCAATAAAGCCCTGGCCGGGTCACTCCGGATTTTCGCAAGTGGGAATCGTGCCGCACGATGCCGCTGGTAGGCGGGTTTTCTTGGGGATCTCCCATGCATTCGGCGCTGCTCCATTCTCACCTCATTTCACCCTCATCGGCTCTCAAGACGTTGTTAGGAGTCGCCCAAATCTCTCAACTAACCACGACACATATATGCGGTCATATAATTATTTAGCAGTAACAAATAACGATGTTTTGAATTTGAAGTAATTCTGTTACGTACCAACTGCCGCAGAAGCGTTGGTTTGTATATGATGTTCACGGTAAAATGAGCACTTTCGAATCCTAGGTTCGTATTCCTTTCAGCCATTTGTTATCCTTTACCTACCTTTTTAAATAAATATTGACATGTAAGTAATAACCACGGTGTGTCCGTTCCACAGCACTTGAAAGTTAACGTCTAAGGCTAAAATAAAATATATTTACTGACTATTATTGAAAATGAGAGGGCTTTCAAAAATGTTCACTTTACTGCGTACAGCATATAAGTTTAGGCAAGATCCAAATAAAATGCAAATTTCAACCTCACTAAACGCTCCATTTCGGAATGCATCAGTCACGCACGGATGCAGATCTCCCTTCTCGCCGATGGGGAATGTAGCAAGTAATTTGACTTTCTCTTCCACATCCAACGGCCACGAATGTGGGCGTAGCCAGTGCTGCCAAATCATTGGATTTTCCACTAGATATAGTGGATTTGAATTTCTACTCGGTAGACGTAATTGTTACATAGTGGTCAGTGGGCAATTTTGCTGATTTTTAAAAAATTGATAAACATGATGAGAAGTTTTCAGGAAGGAAATCTTTATAATACGGCGTTGAAAGAATTGTTCGATTGCATTACATTAAAAAAATGCTTATTTTTTACGCTGTCGATCATGTTTATGTTTCTTGTCAGGTTTGTGACAACAGCAAAAACACAATGTGCACATTTATTGAAATTTAACTGTAAATCAAGGAAAGAAAGTTTTATAGTCCATTCAGTGTCACTTCCAACTTTTCTGAAGTCCTGCTAAAATTCTACTTCCAGGAGGATATTCCTCCGCCCATGCAAACGAAGCTTAACCAAGTCTACAAAATTACACTAAAGGGAGTACAAATTGCAATCGCGCGCATTCAATGTAATAATATTTTTAATAAGAACTATTTCTTACTATATATTACCACCACACCTATTTTCTTCCTGTGAATATAAGTTACAGGTTTAAGTTATCCAACAATGCGGTAATTTTATAGTACTTAACCCGATTCACAAATTGTGAAGAAACCGCAAATAGACTATAAAATGTAGCATGTAAATTCATTTTAAAAGTTTGGGCACAGTTATGCGAAATTTGAACATGTAGATATTCATAGCATAATACATTTCTGGTGGATTTTCCTTTGCGGCATAGTGGAATTCTCTGTCTAAATACTGGCAACACTGCGGGCACCCCATCAGTTTCTCTTGCACGGGGGAGGGGCACTTCGGGTTATTTGGTACCGTGGATGGGGGGTCACTGTCGTGACAGCCGGCGGGCCATAAAACCCTTCCTCAACCATCCGCCACGCCAGGGGCGAGGGCGCCCCCCCCCCCCCCGCCCCGCCGACAAGCACTTGAACGACACCCTGCATTACTCGTACATCGCATTAGGACGACTCCTTCAGCCTGACGTTTACGACCGCGCACAAGACTCAACCAATTCAACCAATGAGCTCGTGAGGGGAAGTCTAATAGGGTCATCCCATATTTATTTGCGGTTAGGGCATCGGAACCGAAAGCTACATATGTCGCATTTAAATAAGTGTAGTTCGATGTTATAAAATAGTTAATTCCGAGAAATTGAATGGAAGCGACGGGAACGTTAAACACGAAAGGATTCAAATAAACGAATTCGCCACAAGCTGCGCAAAGTTAAAACGTTAGCACGAAAAATTTTAACAACGCGTATCATAAGCTAAAAAAGGCTAAGTATTTATATACTACCGTAAAGTGGGGTGGAATTGATTAGCAGAGGTGAGATTGATTAACGGCTGCTTACGATAACGTGAGCACTTTTGAAATCAACCTTAGAAAAAAGTCACTGCCCCTACCAGCATACATTTTAACGGGTGCAATGAGTCACATGTGCCCTGTAAAGTTGGTAACGATGGAAGGGAATTTAGTTCCATATATTAACGTCGAATAAAAAGTGTTAGGTAACCATTTGTGATAACTTAATTTTTTTCTTTCGCTTTCTGTTTATTTAATACATCGAAGTGTAAAAATGAGCAGATTTGCAGTACAATATTTAATTTTCTAATAATTTCACAGTTTCACTTGACCGACGCATGAATAAAGTGTTCATATTGCCCATGGCAATGTTAATTTTACATAAGGCGGAAGAGCATTCAAAGTGTATACAAGTAGATCTTAAGCAGGGCTTTTAAAAGTGCTCATTTTACCGTGAACAGCATACACATGAAAATGTTATATAAACATTAATATGAGATATGGTACCTGAACTATACACGTACAGAAAAGTGTCATGTTATTGCATGTTATAATAAGACCTTTCCAATACAATCTGTCGTGTTATCAATGTTACACCTGCTGACAATTTTTACCCCACCTATGTACCTGGCCGTAACATGTGATCACTCTCGTCCCTGCTAATCAATTTCACCCTATTTTAAGGTAGCACTCGTGTGCCGTCGTAAAACATGTCTCGTCTGGAATGCCAGTGTACCAGACACAGGACGACTTGTTACAGGTTGTTCACGGTAAACTGATCAGCTCTTTTGAAAGCCCTGCTTTAAGATCTACTTGTACATGGTGTATCCTTCCACCGTACATGTGTAAAATATCATTGCATGGACCTGACAAATATTTATACGTCGCTCAAGTGAAAGTGCAAAGCAAATATTTTATAAATTTGCTAACTTTTTCACCGACATAAATGGGAAGAAAAAAATACAAACGAAATAATTTCAGTATTCATAATTGTTTACCCGACGCTTTTAATTTAAATGTTGAGATACAGAATTACTTTCCCTTCGTCATTACCAACTTAACTAGGGCTTACCAGTTAGTGTGCCTGTTAAAATACGTGCAGGTAGGAGAGGTGTGACCTCCCTCTGTGGTGACAATTTTCAAATGTTCAGGGAATTTGTAAAATTCTAATTATACATTTCTTTAAAGTTTCAGCCATAAATCTCATCAAATTGTATACAGAAAATTATCCATGGGCACTGCAGTAGAGCCATGGAACGGAACTACGTAATGGAAGAACTATCTGTTCCAGGGAAACAAAGATATATTGACAGAGCTATTATATTATTTTCCGCAGGCCATACGAGCGCTGGTCGCGCAAAAAAAAAGCTGAGGGATGCCGCCCAAGAATAAAAGAGACGGAACAAAAAAAAAGGGAAGCGAGAGAATAAATTGAAGTACTGGGGTAATTTAAGCAGTTTGTGGAGCTTACCACGGCGCCGTCCTCTGGCCTCTTTGGAAGGAACGAGAGTACAATTGTTGGGGGGGGGGTGCGGGGAAGACGGCCAAGTTATTTGTAAAATGTGAGCCAAGCGATGCGGAGCAACAAATTACAAGGCCCGTTCGCAAATTACTAGCACCAGGAGCGCGTCCGGCCGTTCAAGACGATGCTGCAGTGACAGCTCGGGGGGGGGGGGGGATCATCGCTCGTTTCTATCGCCAAGGACTGGCAGAAAAGCATCCCTCTCTCTCTTTCTTCCCCTCCCCCCTCGCGTTTTTGTGCGCGTACTGGCGCTAGCGCGCGCGTTTATGTGCACTGGTGGAGGGGTGGAGATGTGGGAGAGGATGGTGCGAATCGAATTCCGACCCTCCCCTTTCAACGGAAACCCCTTTTCGACAATTCATCTTCACCGCATACCCTTCCCCTGACAAGCGACGGGTTCAACCAAAGAGCATTCAGGACATATAGTTGCTCCGCCCTATCATCGGCAGGCTGCTGAAGCCGGGCTAGTGGAGGATGGTGGGTTGCGCGCTACTCTCTCTCTCTCTCTCTCTCACACACACACACACACACACACTCTCTCTCTCTCTGAGCGTGTGCGAGAATCTTCAATAAAATATACAGCTGCAACAATACGTCACGTGTGTGTGCAAGTCGCCCTTGTCGGAAACAGTCGACTATCTTTAGTGATGTTTAGTTTTTTTTATGATAAAGGCACAAAAATTGTTTGATATTTCAAAGAACTTTTTCTGACTGACAAAAACTAATTTAATATACAGCAACTGGTACACATAACTACAGTGATTTCAGGGGGTATATTCAGCCAGCAACAGCCATTTTTACTTCAATACTATATATTTTTGTAGTTCAAACATTAAAACAATACAATATTTACAAAAAATACATTTTTGTATTATATTTAGGGCGCAGTCGTCCTTGTTTGGAATGAGTGCTTCCAAACAAGTAGAGTAGATAGATTTGGGCGGCTCTTAACATGGGGATCTTGAGAGCCGATGAGGGTGAAACGAGGTGAGTATGGAGCAGCGCCGGAATGAAGTGGTGGGAAAAACGGGAGATCCCCGAGAAAACACGCCGATCAGCGGCATCGTCCAGCACGATTCTCATATGCGAAAATCTGGGAACAACTGCGCTGGGATTCGAACCCGGTTTGCCTGGGGGGGGGGGGAGTAGTCTACCCACTACATCACCGTAGTTTCTCTAAAATAAGAAAATAAGAATGAGTTCACCATAATCTTTATGACGACTAAGTTCTTCAAGTTTATAATGGAAATCATTTCTCATGTTTGACCTCAACAAACATCATTACGCTCAATTCCAAGGTTGTATAATTTTGTTGCGGTTCCCTATCGCTATAATTGTTAAAGAACAACATAAACGGTAAACCTTGGCAAAAAAAAATTTGTTGGCACTGGTTGAAAACTCTAATCGCTGACCCATATCACAACATATTATGTATTATATGAAACGTCATTGTCTAATTCTCTAAATTTTGTTTCCCAGACCAAAATTTTATTTTACCAATTTTTTCAAAATTAAGAAACGTGTCTTTAAAAAAAACTATGTTCAAAGAAAAGTGAATAATCATTTTTAAAATACCACATATGATGAAAATCGATGTCACACATTCAAAAAAGGGAAGGGGAGAGGAAACTTGGGCGGGCGATCTGTACGTGGAGGATGTTGGCAAGTAAAGAGTTCCTCAGTAATTTGTTTCTGTGTTAAATTACTGTTACACGCAGGGGAGGGGGAGGGGCATTTGCCATCTTTCTGTGAAGCAATCTGTACCGAACTAAGTTTAACTTGCAGAAAAATAAAAGTTACTTTGTGGTTACTTTCCACTCTCACATTTGTTCCAACACGAGATGCTGCGTGAGTACAAAGTGATGAGACCAAGTCCAGGGAGCCTGATGAATCATAAGAGGAGGGGGAGGAGGACGGGTAGAACGCTCAACGAGGTTAGGAATTCACACTCCAAGGATTTTAGCCTCCGACCTGCTAGCGTCTATCTGACTTTTCAATTCAAGTCTGCGCATTTTACTGTGATATATACACGGAGCTCAAGCAGCGCTAACATGGATAACACACAAAACTACGCAACTTTTCTTCCTCCAGCGGAGTTTTTGCTCAAACGAAGTAACACACGCACAAACAAAAGGGCTCCAGTTTTAAACTAAAATACTCATTGTGTGCCGGCAAGCACGTCACACATTAAGGATTCCTTAAAATATGTAGGATAATAAATCTCACGTTAACACGAACACATTCCGCATTCAATTCTTGAATGTATAATACTATCGAGTACGAATGGATTATTTATTTACAGTTAAGAATGGGAATCAGTCCACACCAATCTGTACCACATATTTTGTATTTGATTTTAAGAATCGACATAGCATAAGACATTGCTTTACACGCTTTCTAAAATCCGCATTGCTAGACTACGGCCGGTATTCCAGAACGTTCAGTTTGGCATTACACATGTGCAACCATCTCGGGCGATTGAAAAGCACTGGCTCTAGTATCATTTCTGCAACCGCCCGCAAGAAAAAAATTACTTCTTGGCAGAAGTCACTAGTCAAAAATTAATAAATTTCATAAAATTTCAAAAGCTACCGTTTATGGTTTATCGCGGCGCTGTGGTTGTCAGAACATTCGCATCCTACCACGGCAAACCGAGTTCGATTCCCGGAGGGGTCAAATATACACATTTCAGTATGTGGAAACGAAACGTTGATGGGTTCGTTGGCAGGTCCACCCCTGTCGTCATACCACTTGGAGTGAACCGTGCTTGAGAGTGTGTCCGCCGGAGTCTTGTCACAGTAGCAGGGCAGTACCTCGAGTTCTTTGGGAAACACACAACCGCAGACAAACATACGAGAGAAAAAAAAACCCATCTGCTATGGGTCGTGTCGAAGAAATGGTCAGGAGTGTGGTCTTAGGAAATAAAAAAGGGGAATTTGTGCAGGGGGGGCGGGGCGGGTGCTACGTGTTTGTATTCCGCCTGCCTGAGAGCTCAGTTCCAGCCTCCTGGAAATACGAGAACGTGTTCCAGCTTCCTGGAAGGAGCAGAACCGGAGCGGGCGGTGCACGACCGCTGTACGTTATCATTGAGCAAGGAAGTTACCGACAGATCTGCTCATTCAAAGAAATTGGGAAGGTGAGAAAAAAAAGGAAGGGATGTAAAAACTGAAATGTGATACTACCTATTCAATATATTTTTCACAAGCTCAGGGTGTCCACACAAATCTACAGTAAAATTTCCCTGACTTTTCCCTACACAAAATTTCAAAATTTCCCCGACTACACTTGTTTTCAATAATTTGCCTATTTTGCAATTTTCTGGAAAGAAAAAGAAATAAAAAAATCCAGCCTCCACCATCCCCATAGCTGGCATAGTTTTCTCTCCACTCTCGTCATTTCTTTTTTATTTATCATCTTTATTTATCGACTATCAAAAACTAACTGTAAAAACATTATAAATGCAAAAAACATTGTAAGAATACAATTACACATTAATTTTGTACAAAAAATAAATGGGATTTACACAGTCATTAATTAAGTCAGTCATGGTCTAGTCTTTCAAAACACAACTATAAGGAACTCACTATTAACAACACATCTTCTATAATCTTTTCATATTCTCAGCAAGTTTTTTCTTGCGTTCGATCTCAACGACTTCTTTCTCCCGCTCCAATTTCATGATTTTCCTCTTTTCTTCTAGCTCCCCCCGCTGTTGCTCAATTTTCCTTTTTTACCATCTTTGTTTCTCTTCTTCTGCATTCAACTCCTTTTTCTTCTCCAAATAAGCTTGGTATCTTCGCCTTGCAGCTCGCACAGAAGTAAGCATGTCTCTTGTAATAGTCACCTCTTCTACACCACCCATACTCTTCACAGTATCACAAATAATAAGTTGAGACACTAAAGATTCTTCTAATAAATTTTCAAAAAGGAGAGACTTGTTTACTGAGAAGCCACTTTCCACGGAAACATGTGAGATACAAAATCAGTGAAACTCATCTCCCACTTCTCCGACCGAACTACAAGTCAGATTAACATACTGCTTTTTGCCCTTACAGCCAGGTTTAGCTCTTTTGGCACCATGTAACTCTTCTAGGGCAACGGGTATTATTGAAGCTTTACACTAAATAAACTAACGACGTCAAGGGTGGAGGTATTTTTACACTAAACTTAGAAAAGTCTAAAAGCAGGCCACGTACGTGCATCATATACGAGTTTATTTATGCTCCATGGCAACCATTATTACCATTTAAGATATATAAAACGCGAAATTGCGTTATATATACATACATACGCCCACAATTACGCTAACGTCCGGTGGCGAGCTATCTCACTTCTCCTTCACCCAACCAACTCCTTTTCCACTCCCTTCCTGAATTTACCAACCCCTCTCACAGATACCAATTCCCCCCTCAACACATTCCACACCCTCACAGACCTCACAAGCATGGCCTAGAGTTCCCTTCTTCCTCACCATCTTGCCCCTGCCTTCTCCACCTACCCTTCGCCCACCTTGCTGTCAATTCTCTGCACCTTTTCCAGTTCTCGCACTTCCACCTCCACATACGGATCCCATCTGCTGCAGCATATTCTAACATTGGCCGTACCATTGTGCCATACGCCTTCACCTCACAGCTGACTCCATTCAGCAACCCTTCCCAGCATACCAAGAACCCTTCTTCCCTTTGCTACCACCCTCTCTACCTATTTTTTCCACCTGAGGTCTCCCTGCAGTACAATCCCTAGATACTTTATTCTGCTGCTTCTTCTATCTCTTGTCCCTCCCCATCTGTACATGTCCCTGCTTATCATCTTCTTCCTTGTGAACCTCACTACCTTAGTTTTTCTTACATTTATCTTCATTTTATTTTTCCTGGTCCACAACCATATCTTATCAATGTCCGCCTGCAAATTTCCGCCCCCCTCACCCACCTAAGCATATACAACACAATCGTCTGCAAACAATCTGATTTTTCCTCTAATCCCCAAACCCATGTCATTTACCATTATGGTAAATAACAAAGGACCCAGCACGCTTCCCTGTGGTACCCCTGACGCAACCTCCTCTTCCTCCGATATTGCCTCCCTCACTTTCACCCTCTGCCTTCGCCCCCGATCAACTACATGCACCAGATCCTCTAATAACCCAGCCAGCTGAGTCTCACATGAGTATCACCTCCCGAAACCACGCTGGAACTCCTTCAAACAATTCCTATTGTTCATAATCCTCACCACATACTGCACCACCAGCTTCTCCATTACTTTTCCTGAACTTGATGTGAGACTCACCGGTCTGTAGCCGCCAGGCCTCCCCCTATTCTCTCCCTGCTTGTGTAAAGGTACCACCATAGCATCCTTCCAATCTTGTGGTAACTTACCCTCTTCTAAGGACTTTTTAAACAGCACTTCTAATCGCCAACTCTCTGCCACAAAAACTTTAGTGCTGCGTTTCCTATCCCATCTGGTCCCCCTGCCTTACTGCTCTCCAAACCCCTAATTACCTTTTCTATTTCCCACTCCCTCATCTTAAACTCACTAAACACCCTCCGAACCCTGTTTGCCTCCCTATTCCAACCCTCCTTTGCCTCAAACACTGACAAGTACTGTCCTTGCAGCATCTCCGATTTTTCTTGGTCATTTGTCGCATGCTTACCATACCTTCCTGTTAGCAGAGGGATCCCTTCCTCTCCTCTTAACCTTCTAACATACCTAAACAAATTCCCCCATTCCTTGCCTTTTCCTTCTTCCACCATGTTCCCCAGAAATACATTCTTTGCCTGTTTGATCTTCATTTCAAGCTCCCTACACATTTGTTTCGTCATTTCTTTAGATCTTATCATCCGTTCATTTCTCCACTTGGCATGTAATTTTCTGCACTTCTTCTTCATTTTCAAAATCCCCTGTCCATAATATGGCGGATCTCCCCCAGTCCGTAACCTATTCATTGGCACAAATTTCTCCAACATAACCTTCATTATTCCTCTAAACTCCCTCCACAACCCCTCTACAACCCTCCTCCATACACCATTCTCTCAGGGATATTTCTGCCTCCTTCTTGTCTCCTCTCCCATGCTGCCACACCAACCTTTCTGCCATTTGCTCTTCCCTCATCATGCCAAACCCAATTTCCACAACTGGGATATGATGGTCGCTTATACCATCCAATACTATTGCACCAACTACAGCATTCCTATGCCTAACCAACACCACATCCAGCACTGACCCAACACCCTCCTCATTCCATCTCGTAGGTGTTTCTACTACCTGGACTAATCCTCTGTTGATAACTGTGCTGCCATTCTCTGCATCATGCTACCCATTATTTCTGCACCCTCTACCCATTTCACCCCTGGCATATTCAAATCCTCTTCTACAACAACCCACTGCCTGTCCTTTAGTCTACCGACCCTCTCCTTGATCATCTCAATTGCCTGCCATCCCTGTTCTGGTGGTCTGTACGCTGCCAGCAAAGTAATACCCCTATTACTACTACCACTCAATTTAATTTCCATTACCTCGAAATCCTCACTAACCCATTCTACCACCCCTTTTAGCCCTTTCCTTACATACACCATTATTCCTCCTTCTCTCCCATCCCTGTCTCTTCTGAAGATGGTGAACTTATCCTGCCTACACTCAATGTCCAGTAGTTCCTCAGTCAACCAAGTCTCCACAGTTACCACTATATCCACCCCACATTCTTCAACCTTTCCCCAGAAGCCCTCCAGCTTGTTGTACACACTCCTACAGTTCACCACCATTATCTTTATACTAGTACTCTGCTTTACCATCCTACATTGCTTACCTCCTATCTACACCCCTGTGGCCTCATCAATGCTATCCTCTCCATTTCTCTCCCCTTCCATTTTCTTGATTCTAACTGATTGCTATTTCAACAACTGCTGCTCTGCCCTGACCCTCTCCATGCAGCGAGCTACTTCTCTACCTAGCAGATCACCTAGAATACTCTTTCCCTGTTCTATCAGGTGAAACTGGTCCCTCCCTACACTTTCCCAGTCTACCCATTTCGTACTATCTATAAATGTAGCCCCCAAATCCCTACACACCCTCTCATATACCTCACTCGCAGCCACTGCCTTCTTATAGGATACTCCTTTCCTAACCAGCACGCCACTGAATACTGCCCTAGTTCCAGGGAACTTCTCCCGCACTTTCCTGAGCAATCCCCCGAGGTCCCGCTCTACCTCCTGCCCCACCTCCCTATGAACTAGGTAATTTCCCCCTACATGAATGAGAACAACCTTTGCCACCCTGCTACCTCTCATACCACTAACCCTTTCCTCAAAATCCCTGGTATCCTCCCCCCCCCCCCCAAATACTGCTTTATATGTAATTTCCTTCCTGATATTCCTCAGCTCCAACCCCTTTACAATAGAACTGCATAGAAAAACTACCTATGGCTCCCTTCCTACAACATGTTCCTGCTTTGTGGCTCTTCCACCTACCTGCCTACCCTTGTCTCCGGCCTCCTGCAGCACCCTTGTTTCCCTACCTTTGGCCAGTCCTCCTCTCCCCTTTGACCCTGAACTGTCCACTTTGTCCTGCTTGCTGGTCCTTGCTAATCACGCACTTGCAAGCCTCAGCATACTGCTTCCTACCTTCTACCAAAGCCTGTTCCCTGCTTTCTGTTTCCCGTTCCTCTATTCCTGATTGCTTCCTGCCTACTACTGTCACCTTATCCCTTGCTACTATTTCTTGCTCCTCTAACCTTATTTACTGTCTTATGTCTCCTACTGCCTTATCCCTTTCTACTGCCTCCAACTCATCTATCCTCCTCCTTAATCTTACCACCTCTATCTCTGCCACCCTCCTCCTCTGCCGTTCCTCCTGCAGTCCTACCTACAGTCTGCCTAACTCTTCCTCTACCCAGTTTTTCCTATGGCCTGGCTTTCATTTTCCTTAGCACCCCCTTTACATCTTCCAACTCCTCCTCTAACTTATCTACCCTCATTTCTACTCTACTCCTACCCATCTCATTCCTGACCTTTTCCTCCATCCTCTCAATCCTATGCATCATTTCCCTCTCTTTCCTGTTCACCAAATCTGCCATCTTCCCTTTCCACCTTTCCTCCTTAGCCACTTCCATTGGCACTGGCACACCCTCTACAAAGCTTCCCCTCAGCATATCCCGAATCCAGTTTCCACCTTCTCCACTTATTTGTGTTTCCTTCTATACCCTTAATTTGTTCTCTACCACTGCCACTAAACACTTTCCCTCACACTTCCACTCATGTTCCTGTAGTGATTCCAGTTCCTCCTCCCTGATCCCTATACAACCAACATGGTACCAGCCGCCACACTGGTCGCACTGCACACCGCTATCTAACCTTCTCCACACCTTACCACAGCCCCTATACTTACACCTCCCTGCCATTTTTTTACAGTCTCTTTAAAAAAAATAATTTAACTAACTTAAAACTAAAACTACTCTCCCTTATAAAATACACCAAATACCTACGCATACACACACTTTCTTAACTAGCCTAACTTACACCATACACCCTTTACCCTCGTACAATAACAAAACTCGTAATAAATGTGACAAGTAGGCCTACATAAAAACATGTATTATGTTAAAATCCGCCTACCACGTGTCCTTTAGCTTGCTTCACCCCCTTCAAAAATGCACCGAAGTCGTGGAAGTCATAACGTTACTGTAAGAATCCAAATCAATGTGGCACCTGCAGGTGCCACATTGCCTGCAGGGCACGTGTCTGAGACCTTGCGCTCATTTCGTTATCAACTGTTTTATGAAAATTCCCGCCATTTGCATAGTTTGCATCCAAACAAATGTGACAAGGAAAATACGTCTTTGTTTTTCGCGAGTACGTTGGAGGTTTATAATGACGAAACGTAGCGGGGCGTTCCAAATCATGAACACACATGTCCAGTTACACCATTGTGGTTCGAAACTCGATCCTAGATAGGATGTGAGATTTCCACAGATAACTGTTGCACCCTCTTCTAACATCTTTGATTGGAAGCTTGAAATCAAATTGTGCGACCAAAGATATTAAAAGAAGGTGGAACAGTTTTCTGTGAAAATCTTACATCCGATCTAGGATCGATCTTCCGAACCACGATGGTACAACTGGGCATTAGTCACAGAGACGAAGGCAGCTTGGGAATTGAGGGTATCCTATAAAGGAAAAATGAACGAAGGTATGTGGCAGTGAATATAAGCATACTGCTTTAATAACGCAAGTGGGGCGCGAGACGCGAACCATCATCGCTACCGCCACCTCGCCATTAAGCTTGGCGCTTTTGCTGCCCACAGCTGCAGAGGAATACCATAGGAAGTTGATTCGTTAAGTGGCACCATATCAAACAAGCAAGTCATGAATTCCATCTCAATTGGCTGCACTGGGATTTTACTCACTTCATTTCTCATCGTCGTTCCACGATTATGCCTCTACAGAACTGTTAAACACAAATATGCTCTGTATTATGCAAAAATTGCATTCGTACTAATAAATAACACGGGAATCAGTAAATGATTGAGGTTGAGATTGCCAGAGTACACAGAAGTTGTGTTGGTTATACTGGCCGTAAATTTGGTACCGATTTAATTATTTTCCCACAGCTCTCTTCAAATTAAAAACGCCGGTAAGTACATAGTTTATATGTTCTGTACAGTTATTAGGAAAATGCCATTTCCTCCTGATCAGAACCATAATCTTTCACCACGATAATTTACTAGTTTATGTTATAACTTGTTATATCTTAAAATGTGTGATGCATAGACGCGTGATATGTATAGGCTTGGTGTTGTGTTCTGCAATATAATTAATCTTGAGGGAAGGGCTAACTTTAATTTCTGTTTCCTGAACTGTGTTCATTGAGGGGATTTCATTCCGTAGTCATTATGTGGAGTGAACATGTTATCCAATAATACTTATGCGACTACTGGCATAATCAAAAACTACGTGATTTGGTTTTGACGTCATGAATATGAATATCCAGCCGAGCATATAAAATTTCATATAATCACAGTGTGCACAACCTTTTAGTTTTATATCTTAACACGGCAAAATTTTACATAGAATATCCGAGCAGCCACAATTGCGCTCCCAAATTTTTAAAGAAACCAGCGAGACAATGCATCAACAGCTGATGTATTAACCGATATAGCTATCTTATACCATTCTCCTAAAAAAGATTATATGTATGACGATTGTCCTGCCGCATTTCGTTGGAGCATACACACAAAATCAGACTTTCCACATGCGCATCACAAAACTCAATGTCATCTTTCATATTAAAAAAAAATAAGTAGGGACTACTAATTTCTTTATAAAACACAAATAGAGCCAAACATGACCATGCCACCAAAAACTCAAGCGGAAATTTTTATGTAGTGTTCGGACTCGGTATGGCAAGTCGACATCCACCTTTCGGGGGTATAAGTTATTAAACTCAGTGATTAATGATCTAAAAAGTTGTAAAAGTCCTGTGGCCCTAAAAACAAAAATTAAATGTATCCTACAAAATAAAATAAAAGAATGACCATCTGTCTTGCCATATTAGCAATAGCACATACCTAAAAGGAATGTATAATAATGTTCAACTGTTCTATCTCTAGTTTGTATGTACATGTTTTTTTTTTTTTAATGTAGGAATGTGTATGTAAATTGTATGTATTTCTAACTATTATGTATGTATATTAGGCTTGCTTTTTAGCTGTAATTTTTTTTAACTTTTTTCAGACTTGTCGTAGTAATTGTATTTTATAAAATCCTTATACGAGCTATGCTCAAGGGTATCAACAATAATGTATATCCTGCTATAATTTGCAACGTACGAAAGTGATAAAAAAAATACAGATTTCAAAAGTTAGGAATAATGGCGAGCGGGCGCGCTGAGTACACAAAACCTCAACAGCTCTCTAGTAGCGGTTATTATTATAGGTACACACAACATACATGAGCCTCCTAATGCTGATTTTATCACACATACTATACTACTCATAACAATGCACTCTGAAATCAAATAACATTCACAAATACAGTGAAGACATCTGCGACACAAATCAAAATGACAGAAGGCGGCTAAACAATTGCCGGTTAATCTCAGCTGGTCCTGTCAACGTAGTCGCAATCAAAAGTGAAGCTTGACAAATCACAGCGCAGAAAAAAACAACACTATTAACATTTTGTGCCTGAAGTTCCAGAGACAGACAACGAAATATTTTAAGTACTTTAAAACAAAAATAAATACAAATGCACGTTTATAAAATGAACCTTACTACTTTATGTAACCACGTGCGTTGTACAAAATTGCGAGTCATTTTGTGGTAATGTTAAAATTTAATTACATTAATGAGACCGGGTGTCACCGAGTACACCCATCGTTTCTTCGCTTGTAACACGTGAAGCTCGCGTACTTCTGATGAGAACGAACTTAATCGTTCATGTCTATACAAACATGTCTATACCAGTCTATAAAAACAACGCATGGATGCATACTGATCGACAAAAAGTACAAAGTATTTTTGGCTTACCTGAAAGTGGATCCTTGGGCACCTGACCAATGTCCTTGTCTCCATAGGTATACCTCACACTCGCACAATTAATGTCAACAGAAGATAAAGCACGAGTCCAGCACAAAGTAAATACCATAACACTTAACGAGCATGAGAATACGTTCCGTTTAATGCTAAACCTCAGAATGTCCGCGACAACGCACTGACAGCTCTTGAAAGCCATGCTCTGTACCCAGCTTCGCCACACACAATAATAAAAAAAGATACGCGCTCAATTTGTTACGGATACTTTTAGAGTCGCTTCCGAATTGTAACAGATTCGGTGGGCATCGGAGAACTGTACACCGGTATCAAGAATACCGGCAAAGTGGGCAGCGCTCCAGTTAAGTGGCTTAACACTACTACCGGCACTGCCGCTGCGACTACTGCGGCAGCACGAGATCAACTGAACGAGTACACACTGATCTTCTAGGACAAAAGCCGAGTCCCGCACTCCGCCCGGTTCATCGTGCGCATGACATTCATAACGTGCGCGCACACGCTACTGCGCATCAACAGAAAGAAAATAAGCGTGTGGCGGAATATGAGCGTCACAGTTCTCCGGAAAGCTAAAATGGCATTTACAAAAGAGTATTATCAGGATTCAGTGTACTGGTCGTCAAAAATCTACGTTAGCGAAACGGACATCTGATTTTTACACCACCTACCAAATCACACACTTCTAGTATTTTACCAACATGCGTCATAAAGAGACACACCTTCCATCTGGCGGTGAAAGTTTCTACCAGCAGGATAGACCGGTACCTGGCAGGGAAATTTGATGGTCGTATAACGTGATACTTCTTCAATAACCAATTTTAAATCTAATTTGCATTGACATAACTGTGATTTAAAGGATTTTGAAATGAGCAGTAACCATGGTTACCCTGCATCAGTGCCATTTTTTTTAATGATATCAAAATTAAGTAGTTTACAATTTTGCCATGATAAAGTCGTTGGCAGCCTTATTATAAAATCAGCTCCAGCTGTGGACTGGAACAACATAGAGAGAAGTCTAAGTAGGAAGTGAGAATAATAACACATACGTTAGAATTTTCTATTATAAGCTAATGGCAGAAGGACGAAGTCATAATATTAAGTTATCTGCTAGCGAACCATCTAAGACAAATTTCCAGGTTATTTCTGAGGTAATGGATTTTCTTTTGGTAACATAGGTGAAATTAAATTTAAACAGTTTTTATATTATTATTTTTATTATCATCTTGTTCGCAATTTCTTGTTGCACATTACTGCATGTTTCTCGATTTTGTTTTAACAACTTATGAGAGAATACTTGTTATTAATTTTAATATCTTATAATATGTGATCGCAAGCAGTGGTTTTTAATAAGTAGGGTGTATATAAGTTCTCGACACCAAAGATTTGTTTATAAGTGAGACGTAGTTAATGACGTCTGGACTTTGGCCGTATAGTAGAATAGGTTAGTATTAGATGCAAGTAGTAAAGCATTAAAATGCAAGAACTGAAGACTTAGATATGTTCAGTTCGATATTTTTGCAATTAAGCATGTTTTTATTATACAATATTACAAATAGCACGAAAATATGTTAAATTGCAAAACACACACATTATTTCTCATTGCAAATGAGCCACACATGAAAATCATTTCTGGGGAAACTCCAAGTTTTGCTGATGCGTGATGCACATACATACATACTCTCGCAATGAGGCTACCACCCGGTGGTGAACTCTCTCAACTCTCCTTCACCCAACCAACTCCTTTTCCACTCCCTTCCTGAATTTACCAACCCCTCTCACAGATACCAATTCCTCCCTCAACACATTCCTATACCTCACAGACCTCTCAAGCATGGACTGCCTACCCCGCTCCATTCTCCTCCACACCCTCTGAAGCTTCTCATTGTTTTTTCCTCTTCCCCTAAACACCCCCTTACTTAGCTTGCAGTGTAGCCCTCCCCATCCTCCCTCTTCATTCACCACCTGTACATCCTGACTAACCCTTCAACTTTCCTCCTGTCCTTCAATGAGTTCCACCCCATTTCTTTCATCATCACTGATGGCCTATAGTTCCCTTCTTCCTCATCATCCTGCCATTGCCTTCTCCACCTACCCTTCACCCATCTTGCTGCCTTTCTCTGCACCTTTTCCAGTTCTCACACTTCCACCTCCACATACGGGTCCCATCTGCTGCAGCATATTTTAACATTGGCCGTACCATTGTGCCATACGCCTTCACCTCACAGCTGACTCCATTCAGCAACCCTTCCCAGCATACTAAGAACCCTTCTTCCCTTTTCTACCACCCTCTCTACCTATTTTTTTCCACCTGAGGTCTCCCTGCAGTACAATCTCTAGATACTTATATTCTGCTGCTTCTTCTATCTCTTGTCCCTCCCCATCTGTACATGTCCCTGCTTATCATCTTCTTCCTTGTGAACCTCACTACCTTAGTTTTTCTTACATTTATCTTCATTTTATTTTTCCTGGTCCACAACCATATCTTATCAATGTCCGCGTGCAAATTTCCGACCCCCTCCCCCACCACAGCATATACAACACAATCATCTGCAAACAATCTGATTTTTCCTCTAATCCCCAAGCCCATGTCATTTACCATTATGGTAAATAACAAAGGACCCAGCACGCTTCCCTGTGGTACCCCTGACGTAACCTCCTCTTCCTCCGATATTGCCTCCCCCACTTTCACCCTCTGCCTTCGCCCCCGGAGAAAGTCCCCTATCCATTCCACTACCCTCCTGTAAGGTATCAGCGCCTCCACTTTCCTCATCAATGTCCCATGGGGCACCTTATCAAATGCCTTCTCAAAATCTATGAAGCAGGCATCCACCTGCTTCCCCTCTTCAACTACCTGCACCAGATCCTCTTAATAACCCAGCCAGCTGAGTCTCACATGGTAACCCCTCCTGAAACCATGCTGGGACTCCTCCAAACAATTCCTATTGTTTATAATCCTCACAACATACTGCACCACTAAGCCTCTCCATTACTTTTCCTGTACTTGGTGTGAGACTCACCGGTCTGTAGCTGCCAGGCCTCCCCTTATCCTCTTCCTGCTTGTGTATAGGTCCACCATAGCATCCTTCCAATCTTGTGGTAACTTACCCTCTTCTAAGGACTTTTTAAACAGCACTTCTAAATATTTTCACCAACTCCCTGCTTTACTGCTCTCCAAACCCCTAATTACCTTTTCTATCCCCCACTCCCTCATCTTAAACTCACTATAACCCCCCCCCCCCCCGAAACCTGTTTGTCCCCCTATTCCAACCCTCCTTTGCCTCAAACACTGACGAGTACTGTCCTTGCAGCATCTCCGATTTTTCTTGGTCATTTGTCGCATGCCTACCATCCCTTCCTGTTAGCAGAGGATACCTTCCTCTCCTCCCCTTAACCGCCTAACATACCTAAACAATTTCCCCCATTCCTTGCCTTTTCCTTCTTCCACCATGTTCCCCAGAAATACATTCTTTGCCTGTTTGATCTTCCTTTCAAGCTCCCAACCCATTTGTTTCATCAATTCTTTAGATCTTATCATCCCTTCATTTTTCCACTTGGCATGTCATTTTCTGCACTTCTTCATTTTCAAAATCCCCTGTCCATAATATGGCGGATCTCCCCCAGTCCGTAACCTATTCATTGGCACAAATTTCTCCAACATAACCTCCATTAATCTTGTAAACTCCCTCCACAACCCCTCTACACCCTCCTCCATAGACCATTTTTTAAACCTATCTCTCAGGGATATTTCTGCCCCCTTCTTGTCTCCTCTCCCATACTGTTACACCAACCTTTCTGCCATTTGCACTTCTCTCATCCTGCCAATCCCAATTTCTACAACCGGAATATGATGGTCGCTTATACCATCCAATACTATTGCACCAACTACAGCATTCCTAGGTCTGACCAACACCACATCCAGCACTGACCCAACACCCTCCTCATTCCATCTCGTAGGTGTTTCTACTATCTGGACTAATCCTCTGTTGACTAACTGTGCTGCCATTCTCTGCATCATGCTACCCATTATTTCTGCACCCTCTACCCATTTCACCCCTGGCATATTCAAATCCTCTTTTACAACAACCCACTGCCTGTCCTTTAGTCTATCGACCCTCTCCTTGATCATCTCAATTGCCTGCCATCCCTGTTCTGGTGGTCTGTACGCTGCCAGCAAAGTAATACCCCTATTACTACTACCACTCAATTTAATTTCCATTACCTCGAAATCCTCACTAACCCATTCTACCACCCCTTTTAGCCCTTTCCTAACATACACCATTATTCCTCCTTCTCTCCCATCCCTGTCTCTTCTGAAGATGGTGAACTTATCCTGCCTACACTCAATGTCCAGTAGTTCCTCAGTCAACCAAGTCTCCACAGTTACCACTATATCCACCCCACATTCTTCAACCTTTCCCCAGAAGCCCTCCAGCTTGTTGTACACACTCCTACAGTTCACCACCATTATCTTTATACTAGTACTCTGCTTTACCATCTTACATTGTCTACCTCCTATCTCAACCCCTACGGCTTCATCAATGCTCTCCTCCATTTATCTCCCCTTCCGTTTCCTTGCTTCTAACTGATTGCTATTTCAACAACTGCTGCTCTGCCCTGACCCTCTCCATGCAGCGAGCTACTTCTCTACCTAGCAGATCACCTAGAATACTCTTTCCCTGTTCTGTCAGGTGAACCTGATCCCTCCCTACACTTTCCCAGTCTACCCATTTCGTACTATCTATAAATGTAGCCCCCAAATCCCTACACACCCTCTCATATACCTCACTCAGTGCTTCGCACCACCACCAAAAATAATTGCAGGCATGCCTTGAATTACGGTTTTGAGGATTTATTCCCCTGCTGCTGGCGCTGGGACTGTAGTTAAGTGCATTATGTTTGCTTATGCTTGTACAGTATTTTTCCCTGCGAGGAGGCTATGCTTGAAAATCATTTCTAGGGAAACTCGAAGCTTGGCTGATGCGTGACACTCTGCTTCACAACCAAAAAAAAAAAAATTACTTGTCAATTTGAATCACTGTTTTGGGGATTTACTCCCCTGCTGCCTCTGGGACTCTGGCTCAGTGAGTAATATTTGGCTACGCTGTTACAATATTTTTCCTGCGAGGTGGCTGTGTTTGAACATGATACATTATCACAGTAACATTTGAGTGTGTGTTTGTGTGTATTGATAATATTTTGAATTTAGGTATTGTTTGGGTAGGTCGTTTTGCAATTTAACATTTATTTATGATATTCCTAAAATAATTGTAATATTTAATCATGAAACTACGTTTAATTACACAAAGATGTAACCAAACAATACCTAAATAGATAATATTACCAATATAAGTTACAAATTCAATATTGGGGATGGCTATGAACTGGAGATAATGTGTGGGGTAGCATACAATTTTATCACGAAAATGTATAGTTGATTCACGATAACTTCGGCCTTTTCTGAAGCCCTGCTAAATATCTATTTCTGGTTACTGATTACTTATCCTTCTGCTACACGTTAACATAAACACTGCTATGTGACTTATACTTTTATAATTGTCAAATGCGTTAGTTGCTATTTACAGCTGTTCAAAGAATTCTGGCATATTTATTTCGAATGTTCACAATTTAGGTGTATAACAATATTTAGGTCGGCTTTATAACTATTTGTTACACACAATATAGCATGTTACAGTACACATAATACACATTAATAATCTGCCACGACTGTGTTTGTTACAACTGTGGCGGAATCAACAGTAGTATTTAACCTGTTGTTATTAGTGTGTGTTGGGTTATTTCGTTAAAAGGATGGCCATTTGTGGAATAAAAATTAAAATTAAGGGACATCCAGTCCAATGAAACCACACAATAAATTCTAGCCCGCAACTTGTGTCACATATTTATTGTACGTAGCATCGACAAACATAAAATATAGTGGTGAACATGCTAACAAATAGACCTACCGTAATGTTAATTCTGCTAATATTTATATGCATTTGTATTCACTGATTTGTAGGTTTATTTTATTATTTATTTAAATTTATCTGATTGGGCTTAGTATTTTTTTGGGATTGTGGCAGACATTCAAATCACCTAAACGTAAGCTTGTTACACAACTCTGTTTCAAGCACCTTGTGCAAAGGTACAATGTTGTGATAAACCGACTTGAATTTAAATAATTAACTTTGGCATAACATCAGTTCATGGTTAAACTGTATACATTTAGCACAGCCAATATTTGAAATCCATACACACCTGGTCTGTATAACGATTACAATGCAGCCACCATACACTGAAAAGGTGGCCACGCCCTTTCACACGCAGTGATCACAACACTTGTTACAGTATATTTAACCCTGCCATAGAAAAACATATTTATCACAACATTGTAACTTGCCTAGGAAGTTTAAAAAAGTGAATACGAACTTAGCGCTTCGTTCAGAAACACGCATTGTCATTGACATGTCACCACATCACTGCCAGTCGTAAGGCCCTATAAAAATTGGATATAACCGCCCGCCATATTGGGACAAGCGTGTGGAAGTAGGTTGCTAGGCTAGGGGAAAGCTGATCAAATTCTAGATTCTCCTTTCCACAACACTCTGCCAACCTGCTGGATTTGTAAGCGTCACGCGATCGCATCTAAGTAACATAGTCTATAATAGGTATTTAAACAATACAATCGTGTTTCAGTTGTAATTTACAAATTTAAAAAATCATTGTTGTTGCTGTTGGTAGTACGAAATATGCTGAAATTACAAATTACAAAATGTATAATTTTCCTGCTACATAGGTGGTACAAACTTCCTGAGAGAAAGAAGAGAGAACGAGAAAGCGACGAGCTCCGCTTTGCTTATTGACCCTTTCTTCCGGATGGAAAAAAAAACACTGTCTCATTAAAGCCTCCGCACAATAATTTGCGCTGTTATTTTTAACTGCAGCAATGAAATGTGTTTCCCTCAGTGCTACCTAACAATGCATATCAACAGGCAACGTTTAATTTACAAATAGTATATATGTAAACAATTATGAAAAAATATTCTAACTCTGAATTATTTCCTTCTAGCCGTTGCCGACATGTCACTGCTGTCACGGTTTTAAATTTGTTTATTAATATGAAATAAATATTACCATATTATAGAAGATACAAAGTTAATTATTAATCTATTCAAAAATACAGTACTTTAACATTAATCACAGGGTTATATAATTGTGGAATACAAGTGGTTGAACGAAACAGGTCGACATGTTGCGCATAGGGTGATTTTTCAAAGATTCAATTCCAAAAGGCAGAAGAATGCGTGAGTGGACTATACATGTTTTACACTTGTACCTCATAATTTCCCTGATATACATAGTCCTTGCTACTATCATGTTTGTAACTTGTATTGGTAAAATTGTCCATTTAGGTATTGTTCGGTTAGGTCTTTGTGCAATTTAACACATTTACATAATTAAATATTACAATAACATACATATTTTTCACTCATTTTACCATGCAGTTAACACAACCAAACGCAATACTACACACTTCATTTCACATTATAATTACTTTGTCATCTAAAATTGAAACTGTATTAGATTACTCACCCAATCAATACGTCGTACATGATTAATGACGACATAAGGTGTATTCAATTTGACGACTATAATAGATACTCAAAATACCGCACAAATTTTATATTGTAACTTTTGTCATTATCTTTTTATAAAAAAAAAAAAAAAACACACACACACACACACACACACGCACACGCACACGCACACGCACACACACACACACACACACACACACACTCTCTCTCTCTATATTAGATTTAACACATCAAACAACATGAATTGCAATAAAACACACATTTAAGTACTCTTAAATAGCAAACTTCCAACATGACAAAAATCAAACTTTAACTAACGTCTGGCAATTTCCCACAATCCACCTGATGTCAACCAACTTCGATGCACATTGATTTCCTGTCTCATTGACCACAGTGTGTTGAAAAGTAACATGGTGATGCACGTCTACTGTATAAACACGCCATCTCTGGACCTATTTGTACTATATGTATATTCATTCTACTAGTAATACATTACGTAGTAGGATTACACTCCCTTGTCAATATAGACAAGGTAAGCCTCGAGTAATTCAGCAGAATTACATAATTTTCCGACACTGTTTGTTAAAGATTAGTTTCAAACTGTATTCTTACATGTAATACAATTCAGCGACCCAATATAAATATATTGGACTAAATTATACGTCTTTTACTGCATAACCTGTACCAATCTGTATAACCCTCCTCACTATCACATTTTATTTTTTTACAGCAACTATGTGGAGCCCCTCCAAATTTCTTAGTAATTATTATTAGTTATCACTGTATCTAACATATCCAGGTATTATTTTCCGTATTTTCAAAAAAGCCCCTATTCTATAAAATTACCTAATTGTCTTTCGATTGGCTGATGTTAGCACCACTGTCTCATATGGTTAACATACCATGGCAGTACATGTTAACTAAGGCTCTGAACGCCTCACACAATATATATATATATGTACTATTTCCATGAGACGTATTACAAAGCCTGGTTGAATTTCAACAAACGTCTGTGATTCTTGGTTTGAGTAATTATCTAGACTAGCGACTCATCTCAAGGAAAGTGAGTGAGTGAAGAGATTTTGGTGGCTCTTAACCACGAGGTCTTCATAGCTGATGAGGGCGATTTAGGTGAGCATGGAGTGAACGGTTGGGGAAACTGAATCCCCAAGAAAACCAGTCAACCAAGGGCATCGACCAGCACAATTCCCACCTGGGAAAATCCAGTGACCTGACTGGGGGTTTAACCCGATTTACCTTGGTGGAAGGCGCGCAGGCTAAGCGCTCAGCCACCATGGCGTTTCCTGAGGGAAAGAATTGCAAAACAAAATAATGGTACATATTAATAATACTATTGATATTAAAGTATATTCCTATGGTCACATTAGTTATATTTTGTATACAAGATAGTCACGATACAGGGGACAACTATGAAGACCACAAAAATTGTGAGGCAAAATACTTAAGAACAAAAAAAATACCCAAAAATGCAAAATTAATAAAATAATATTTTAAAAAATTGTCACTTAATTGTGAATTTGTACATAAATTTTTGCCACACTGCTTTCCATAGTAGGAATGATAGCGAGCTCAGCGGGCAGCACCAATTTACCTGCCCCATTTAGTTTACCCAAATTGGATGTGAACACGTATGCTACAATTCAGTGGGTAAATATGAAATGTGTAAATTAATGTGGTCATACTCATGCTAGCGCTTGCACTTCAGGAAGCAGAATGTTGCAGATTTTTGTGTGAAATTATAGTTAGGCTAAATGGCTATTCTTTGGGATGAAAGTAGGACTGGGAAATTTACTTGAAACATTTGAAGTTTGTCCCTAAAAAATAGTTACCTCTACAGATTCTAATTAATTGTGACTAACAAGTATCCAGTCAAATTACAAGGGCAACAATAATAAATGCAACGCTATTGCCATTTCTGAACAAATCTTCTTTTATCTACAATGATTCTGATGTCATTACAAAAATTGATTGCTGGAGTCTTATTGTATATTTGATGCTTATTTCTTCACAAACTGCCTAAGTAAAGTAATGAAATATAATACGACAGTGTCCATTAATTCACAAGGATTCACCTGATTACATTTTTTACACATTAAAAAATTGTCTAATGCTTACTGTATGTGGTATTGTCTATTGTAATAATAAAAATCATAAACTCAGTACAAGTGTAGGAAAATAAATTTTATATTCTAACCGTGCATCAAATCTTTTAGGCTTAACATTGGACCAATACTTAAATTGAACCAACGCATAAGGCCTAAACTTATCACCAAAACAAGCTCATTGTGTTTTGCTATAAAAACCATAAAGACAGTTTGTTCCTGTTTATTCTTTTAGGAAATTGGCGTACAAGATTATGTGCCAAAAAATGTGTAGACATAGAATGTGGGTTTTGGTCCAAATTAATGGATAATTGCCAGTTATACCTGACAAATCTGCATAATTTAGTAGATCTTTAAAGCTTGACTTCCATTTCTAGGCTATGTTTATTTTCACCGCACTACCAGTATACTTTATTACTTTATAACTAAATGTATGTTTAAAAAATTTTTTAATGCGTTATTTTGTCAAAATTTCATACAAAATAGTTAGTACTTTACTGCAATACTTGGACCCAGAACATTGTTAGGCCTATACAGAGGATTGTGCAGTGAGAAATAGTAAAACTATTATATTCAGTGATCGGCAGCACAGTAAAGGAAATAAAATTGTAATAATTTTGATGTTTATGTAGAAAAATATCTACTCATAGCCATATAGTATGGTAGAACTTTGGAAATTCTAAACTCTGGTTAACTTTACATTCAGTAAAACTTGACAGTTTTACAGGTCATATAGGTCAAATGGTATGCATTTTTGTTAGAGTATGTTTTGACAAAAAAAGACTAAAAATGACTATTTTTCACAATAATATCTATTCAATTTTGAACAAGAAAAGACTGTAAGTTTAACTATTGTTAAAAGTGTTATTGCATTAAATTACTTTAGGTGTATTTTATAGTTAAAAATGTTGGATTTTGTGTTATGTAATGTTTGTCATATTTTATTTTGTATTTTGTGTTAATATTAACTGTGTTTATGATTTGCTTTAAGTAATAAGTTCTGCATTACGTATTCACCGTTAATTCTGTAAAACTTGACATTTCACTAATTTTACGCCTTCATAGTCCACATTAGGTCGAGGTTCTACTCTCAATGATTTAATTTTTTTGTCTGCAGTAATTTGTTATTTTTGAATTTTTTTTTGTGTATCAGATGAGCATGACTGATTCAGTAAGACTCTGTGAAGATTTAAATTTGAAGGTAGAGCGAGAAGAGTCGGAGGAAGAGGTGGAACATACAGAGTTTGAGAATGAGATGAGTAGTTCGCAGGATCATGATGGTGGTGATCAAGTTAATAATGATGTGGGTGCAGCAGGTGATAACAAGTAAGTATAATGCTCACTCATACTCATTTAATGGTAGGTACACTCTTTTGCGAAAATAAATTTTTCAGCATGACCATTTTTCATGAGTACAGTGAAGGTTGTTACACAGTGTCATATACCCTGGCATGGGTTCTGTTTGCATTTAATGTGGTTTGCATGTGCGGATATATCACTAGGGAGCATACGTGTCCCTCCATTATTCATATCTGCAAGACACCAAATAAGGCCTTGCTTAGTAGCAGTTTGAGCCACAGATCCGAGTTCATTGAACGTGTAGCATCCCCTGATAGTGCATTCAACAATTTGGATGAGTTTGAGAGTCCATCATCAGCCTCCAAGAGTTGGTTGGATATTTTGGTGCATTGCTCTCCACTTGAACCATTTTGCCTACACTGTGAGTCGGTGTCTGCTGTGATAACAGGAGGTTGCACACACCTGTTGACGAGGCTCGGGTCGACCTTGGCAGACCGCCAGCAGAGGGCTCTGAGGCGGTAGCTGCCTTCCCAGCTCACCACTTTGCAGCACTCCTATAATGGGATTTGCATAGGGTTGAAGAATATAATTCCTACTGGAGGTCAGATAGATCCTACTTGAATGGCATAAAGGAAGGTACTAAAGTCAGCCACGCTAAGGAAGATCGGCGGTGAGGATCCCTAGCTACATGTAAAGCCATTCATGGCCGAGCCAACCAGAGTCGTACCCGATTACTCCAACTAAGTCTGCAAACAATTTCATGTTTAATGAAATATCACTTCTGTGGCACCCCATAAGGAGCCTTTCAAAGAATGGTACAAATCGTAATCAACAAAGCAACCTCGGAGAATAGTCAGCAGCTCTGCAGTATTGGTGTCTCTCAGCCAGGAGTGGATAAGAGTGTCTCAATTAAATCCATCTCTTATGAAGGCCAGACTTATTGGCGGGAGCACCAACACCAGTTTGAAATAATTGTCACCCTGAATGGCTGGTCAGCCAAGCAATAGACTTACTACCTCGCTGCTCTACTGAGATACCCCTGCACTGAGCATGCTACAATGTCTACCAGAGCGACATCGACTGGAGTATCCCATATTGGTGTCGGTCTTGGAATGGAAATATGTTTCGACAACCGATATGCCTGCGACATGTCCAGTATGCCCAACTGCGAAGCCGCACCCAGTGACCAGGAGAGCCAGTACAGGAGTTATGGCAAGGCATTGTGCGACTGTCTCAACTACCTCTGGAAGGGTGCTCTGGGGAGGTGCGTGTCATTAACATCGCCAGGGGCGTAGACAAGGAGGTTTTACAGGTTAAAAAACCTTCCCCTTCTGGAAATCTTGGGAAACTTTACCCAAAAAAATTGTGAAAAGTGAAAATCTGTAATTTTTTTTACATTTGTTACAATCGTTACTTATTAATTAAATTCACTGTTATAAAAATTTCACTAAACTAGTTTTAATTGTAACTATAACAACAGATCAATTGAAAATCACCTTTTCTAATTATAAAAATAGGTTGCAGTTAACCATTGACATCCTTTCTTTAAACACAACCCTTAGCTTATTATTACACTTCCCTATCCACCTCATTGGTATTGGCGTTCGGCAACAGGACCTGCATACCTACTCTCACACTCACTCTTGTCGCCACCGCAGGGGAGGGATTTACAGTATTTTTTTCCAAGAAACTTGTGTCAATATTCTTGCCCTTCCCCTGCACACAAAAGATCACAATGGTGGTCTCAACTTTCGTTCTTTTCTATGCTCACAAAAGAGCAACCAAACTCGCCTAGTTTAGTCTCGTGAACTGAGCCAAGCCAGTAAGTAGTTTGTTGAGTTCAACATTTACTTTACAGCCGTTTGTGTATAATTGTGCCATTGGAGAGCATGCTTATATGGAGGTTCACAAATCAAGAAGAAGAGATTGGTAAGTAGATTTTCTGAAACATAAAGTAAAGACCAGGCTTGCCTGAAAGGGGGCAGGGTTTATCCTCCCTGCGCCCATCTTATCTAAGATTCCCCATCCTCCCTAAGTGGAAATCCAAAATTCCTTGGCATTTGTGGATAATTAAAGTATGTACAAACCACTACTGATTATTTTTTAAAAGTGAATACAATTTATGAATACATATTTTAAAAATATTCAAAATTGTTTAATTTTCCTAAAAAGTAGAGGGAGAATGTTACAGGCACTGTTTTATTCCCTGACCCCGCACAACCTCTGATCAGCCTTGTAAAGGGATGGAGTGAAATTATTACAGAAATACCACATGATAAGAAAAGAAATAAAATAACATGGGGAAATAGTGCATGAAGGTTGTTATTTGCTAGTTTACTAAACTTTACCAAAGAAACATAGAAAAATTATTAAATTGTCAAGCATAACTTTTGGCAGTTGGTACTTGAAAGGTAACTGTTGTGAAACTCCTGTTTAATAATATTCTTTATCATTAAATGTATTCTAATGTTAGAGATTTAAAAAATTAACATTAACAGAATGAAGTGCAGCTTCACTTAACAGCTATATTTGAGTGCAGTTGCTTGTAATCAACCACTTTCAGAGTGGTTATATACTGTTACAATTTCTCTCTCTCTCTAGAAATTAAGTGGGCTATACCATGTTCATTAAGGGATGGAGGTCTTAATCAAATAAAAGTAATTAAGTATAGTTTTCTTATTTTATTTACAATAACTACAGCAAAATTCTCTGAACTCAAACTCTCACAATAAATTGAAATCACTTACTGTTCAGAATTGACACCAATTAATAAAATTTATAATTATGACAATGAAATTAAATAATTAAAGATCAGGTCCAATAGACAGTGTATCAACCTATTAAATTATTTTATAATTTATGCATCCATATTTGACAGTTAGAATATTTACAATAAAACCAGTATTACACTTCCATTTAGTCCCATTTCAGTTCAGTCCATGTCCCGTCAGTCACAATGTTCTAGAGTCCTCCAATTGCCCTCATGCACAGTAGGCTTCACTCATTGGTTTCACACCCTCTCATCCATTCAAGCCACGAACACCTCACTCGTCGTCGTCCCGCAATCTCCAGTCGTCGTCCACACTTCTTTTCGCTTGTGCACACTCGGCCAGGCGGCCTCCATCAAAGACTGCCGGCCGCTGGGTTGGGGCAGTATATATAGTGTCTTAGGCCGCCACCTAGAATCTTCCCTAACTCACGTGATGTGTCGCGGAGGGCTGAGGCACCAGCCAGTCTCACCATAACATTCTTGCGTCGTCGCTAAACGTATTGGAAACTCTAGCAGGCGAGAACAGGTCTGTGATGCCAGCAAGTCTCGTTGCTGTCAGCATTCACGGGATTCCCAGACGGGGGTCGGACAGCCACAAACGCATTGTTCCAGGAAGAGGGGAGGGCGAGGTGGGTCTCCGATTACGGCGCGGGTAGCCGAGTCGGCGCCAGCTGCAGCATGTAACAATATGTTGTAGGCTGTGAATATTGTTTACATTTAGTATAATTTTGGTTTCCTTTGCACCAAGCTAGAAAATATCCTGAAAGTTGTGAATATTCATACCGGAAAATGGACACTGCCTATTTAACATGGTAAAGTTTGTATGCAATCATTTCCTAGAGTGAGATGTTTGATAACATGTCAGGAGATAAACATTTTCTGTTGCTTCTTGTGGTACATTCATGCTCATCACGTACAGTACATTTATTATTCAATTTGCTTCTAATTTTTTTTGAAAATAGAACTATATACCTTTTTTGCCTTTATTTTTATAACAGATATGTAATTCAAACACTTTTTAGGATTATTTAAAAATCATATAATTAAGATTGCATTGACATCACATAGCCTTGACATGAAAACCTTATTTTACTGATACAGTTATCTCTTTTAATGCCAATGAACCTTCCCTCCCTCCCCCCCCCCCCCCCCCCCAAACCAAACCCTACATATTTTTCAGTGATGCCATCACCGACACAGAGGTATGGCAAGTGGTACGTCTGGCTGCACCCCACAACATGCAGGATGCCTTGGTGTGAACACTGGAGCTGGAGTCAGCAATACAGGAGCCCGTATCCAGGTGTCTGGTCCGGGCAGTGATGCTGATTGAAGACTACGAAGACAGCGTGAAGAAGACACTAAAGGGGTTGCAGTTGGCTTTGAGGGACGTTACCTCCAGGATACGTGCTACAGAGTTTCACCGCTCCCCAACCAAACTGCAGGAGTTTTGGTCATGTGCGTGATTGCCTATAGCAGCAGAAAACTAGGCAGCGAGATGAACAAATGACTTCTATGAATGCAGTCAAACGTTTGCATGAAGAAATTTGTGAACTTTGTGGTTATGTCCAACAACTGAGACACCGCATTGATGAGATGATGCTGCATGCTGCACACCTCATAAAGCATTTGGAAAATGTGTGCAATGACCTGTGAGTGCTGTCCCGATGCCCAGCACACATTGTGCCATACAGCAATGAAAGGAGCCCATGGGCCTCTATCACCAGTGGCTCTGAGGATAACAGGTTTCCAATGTAGGGCGTGCTTCGTGGAGGAAAGACCTATTTGCATGAACTTGAGAAGGGGAGTGAAGCAGTCGACAGGGGCTACTAGTGCTTCAGGGTATATCGGATGAGACTCCAGCCACAATCTGCAGCATCCACTGCAAGTGCCAGCACTTTTCATATTGGTAGACATTGTCTAAAGGAAGATGCAAGGGGAAATTCTGTAGTTGCATCATTTTTCCAAATCGATAATGAAGGGATTAGTTCTCCTGTAAGACATAAACTGGTGTGGCTGTACAACCCACAGAGAAAAAAATGGGTATTTGAATCTACAGAAATGTTGGGAAGAAGGCCCCTACGGGATTTTGAAGGAGGTCAATGATGTGGTCTTTCGGATTTACCGTCAAGGCTTTCAGGCGGAACCAACGTCTTCCCTCATCGACCGACTGGCACTCTACGAAGGTCCTGAGGTTGCAGAGTCTGTCCGGGACAAACAGACCCTGCAATTGCAGAGTCTGTTCACGATGAACAGACTTGAGAAGGGGGCAGTGTTACACACTCACTTCCCTTGACCTGCCTTGCACGAGCGAGCGGATGGGGAAGACTGAGTAGGGATATGATAACAGGCAGCGATTCACTAAGGGGTTTTTGAATGACAGGTGAGCAGTAATCCTATCAGGGTTTTAAGTTATAAAGACGTGCCGTTGCACATTCTTCGTATGGCGCCATGATAACCATTTCATGGCTCGCATGCCCCTGACATTCACCAAATTGAATTTCTGCATTTATCCGAAGGAATGTTCTGGTTAGTGACCTAGTTTCTGCCATTGTGACTCGAGGTGTGGCGAACCTATTGGATCATGGCCAGAGATATTGTTTGAATGTGATGGGCCTCTGAGCCGGGGGTTTTTGAGAGTTTCAGGTTTGGCAATTGTGTGGCCTTAAGCGATAGATGACGAGCCAGAAGAGCGAGTGGCTCCGGAAGTGATTGCAAGCATCTGTGCAGTGAAGATTGCATCTGGCAGGCTGGACTATTGAACTGAATGTGTGAATGTAAACATTACAAATGATGGAAACATACAGACTGAACATGTGTTGATGATAAATGTTAGTTAATTGACTATAACCAAACAGATACATTGAGAAGGACTTTGATTAGAGGTAAGATTAACATTAATTACTTCACTCATTGAGAAATAGAAAGAGTAATATTGTAGATAGATAGATTAATGCTGTAAATACTAACTGTGTGAATTAATTGAGATCAAATTTAATTCTTTTATTTTTATTAAGACCTTCATCCCTCACAAACTCAGATACGCCCCTCTGGCGGTAGTAGGTATACAGGATCCTCTGAAACTATCTGGCTAAAGTGTAAAAGGTGATAGAGGGAACCAAAATAAACATTTATTGCCATATATGTGGGGCCTAAAATGACTAATTTAAACACTGGTAGACAGGCAATGGTCGAATTGGCAAACATTGAAACCTGTGCACCAGCAGCTTTGCGAAGGTGGATCTTTCTGTGCCTGCAGACCTGATGTGGGCCGCACACGAATGGCCAGAACTCATGTAGAAAGAGATGTTTTACATGCTGTTTAGGTACATCCATCAACAAGTGCGAGAGCTATCACCCATAGCTTAGGTCTAAGGCATTCACTTACATGAGAGATTTTACATGACAAAGGAATGCACTCATTCCGTTTTCGGCAGGTGCAGGTGTTGAGAGTGGAAGTTTATCCTCACCGTGAAGACGTCACATGTTGCTACCTGCAACAAACTGCTCTACAGCCGAATTCCTTTCATACGTGTTGTTCACTGATTAAGCTATATTTATATAGGATGGGTTGTTTAACAGCCACAATGCTGATGTGTGGGTGAATGAAAATCCACATGGAACACGATCGCATGCTTACCAGGAACAATCTCGATCAATGTGTGGATGGGTATGGTGCACAGTTACTTGATTTTACCATACATCCTACCTCATTGCATGAATGGCTGATGGTGCGTGCACGTGCACACTTTTCTGCAGATGTCTGGTCTCACCTGGACGGTACGTGTTTCCATCATTAAATTGGTTGAGGTGGCCCTGTTTCTTGGCCACCACAATCACTTTATCTGTCATATTTGGATTTATTCTTGTAGGTGTATCTGAAGAGCACCATGAACTATACCCTTGTTGACCCTGAGCAAGATCTCATTGCCAGACTCGCTGCCGCTGATGGAGAGGTTCGGAACATACCAAGAATTTTTGGACATGTACGGGCATACATGCACAGATGGTTTAAGGATTGTGTGCATGTTTGTGGTAGTTCTATTGAACATCTACTTTAAATTCAGGAACAAATAAATAGTTCATTGCATTGCATTTGATCTATCTTTCAGTTCACCTTTCCCATCTGTTAAACATGGACCCCTCATTCTGTGGCAATAAGTGTTTATTTTGATTCCCTCTATCACCCCTTACACTTCAGCCAAATAGTTTCTGAGCATCTTGTATATGCTTCAGAATTCAGAATGTAAAATAGCATGCTCTTTCTGTAACATGGTATTGATTGCAGTGTTTCAATCGAGCCAAATACAAGGCCAAATGGTGATGGTTGTGAAAGCACTCATCAGACTTCAGAGGCCTTTGCACCAAGCAACTTAGATGATGCAGGTTTGAATATATATTACTGCTGATGTGCAAGTTTGTTTCAAAGAAATGAAGTGATCAATAAACCATTGTATATATTGTTATTATGAACTCCCGGTAGAAATGCTGCAAGTTGATTTCCAAATGCATAACAAGATAGGAAACATAATAATATGACTGCTAATTTAAACTAAAGTGATTGCTAAGGGAAGTATGTGCAACTGAAAATCAGCATTTAAAAAAACATAGTATTATTTCAAAATGTTATAAACTATTTGAGATGAAACATATTCCTGAACAGTGTTTTCATGAATTTAGATTTTAAATCTTTGAAACTTTGGTGGGCAGTGTCATCTTAGTTTATGGAGAAAATGAGTGCTATTTTATCGTCATATAAAATGTTAAAACTCTGGGCTCAAACTAGTGGTGAAACATCATCTCCAACTTAGGAGTGGGCATGTCATTTAGTGCCCCGTTATTGGGGGAGGGACAAGCCTTTATGCACCCCTCGTAAGATGGTTTTGCTTCTCTTATAAAAAATTTGTTTTGGTGTGATCAAAACCTAAATAACATGATGCATACAAGTTAGAGAAGAGTTTATTACCCAGAAGCAATGTATATAACCATCAGAAATACATCATACTCATTAGAAATGACATAACATATATCAATGCATCTCTGTGAGCAAAAACCGTGTAGGTGCCCATTTATCTCATTCTGGTATCCTTTACTAAATTTAGGGAAGGGATATTTATACCCTGCCCCCCTCCCCCTAATTGTTATGCCACTGGCTCAGATCAAATTTTTTTGTTGGAATGAATTATGTTTGCATTGACAAAAAAAGGTCTTGGTGTAGCAACACACTTTGGTGAGTGGTTTTTGAGTAGTAAACAGTTACAAAGTTTAAAATGATGCAGGTTTTTGCTTTCCAGCTGTCCATCCTGTACCAGTGTTCTTTTTCTTAACAAACGGAAACAATATTACCCACCAAATTTTTATGAATGTCAGATTTTAATTCAAGAAATCATTCTATTCAATAATTTATTGTTTCATCAATAGTAGTTTCCTATAATTGTTTGAAAATCTCAATTTACAAGAATCGCTACCTTTTTTCAAGGACCTGTACCTTTCTTGATAATATTGTCGTGCTCATTTTGTGTAAAGAATAAACACTGCAGCATTTTATATGGAGTTCAGAATTACTCTTTAGAATTAGTAACATTTTTAAAGTAAAAATGAAACTCGTTAAAAGTTTTGTTCATTGTGCATGCTACTGTAATGGGTAGAATGTTAAGGCATTCTAGCTGGAAAAAAAAGATATTATAACTAGATTTTTTGGAGGAACAAATTGTCTGTATTGTCAAGTAACATATTATTGTAGTAAGACAGTTTGACCACTTTCTGGCAGTTTCAGTGTAGCTAAACACAGTTAACATTCAATTCTTAATGTACTAGCATTTAATATTGGTGCATTTCGTACACACTTGACACTGCAGAAATAGAAGTAATTTCCAATACAAAACTTCTGGTCATGCAACAATTTTCATTGTGCTGACATCGGGCTCATTTTATATTTGATTGGTTGTTCTGTTATAATTGTCTGATTAAAGTGCTTATATTTGGCTTAATAAGCTAAAAGGTGCATGGTGACATGGGACATTACTGTTAGGCTATTCACAGTTAATTGCGTACATTTTGATCAACCTCTGACAAGCATAAATAAGTATATACAATACAAAACACTGCTTATAAATAAATATATTGTGCATTAAAATTTACATAATTGACAGTATCTTTAGTATTACAGACCATTTCTAGATTATATTAAAGCTCAAAACATTAAAAGCACATATTAAAAATGGTGAGACTATTACAAACCAAAATATTTAAGTGCTCACATATAGTTAACATCTGTATGCAGATTAAACATTTAAATTGCCCAAATATAGTAAATATCCACATATTTAATACTGATTATTTGCTTTTCAAGACTAAATATTGACAGCTACAATATGATTGTAGGAGGGCAGCCAAATGGACCCCTTCAAAGCTCATACAAGTAAAATACGAACTAAAAAATTACTGTAAAAATTTCATTAAAAATAGATTTATCGTAGAGGCATTCCTGAGACCCGATCATAGGTCCAACGATTAAAATGCTAGATGACCACAGTTAAAATATACACCAATGTATGGGTTGTGCAAGCAATGGCAAACAATTATACATGGAAGAGAAATGGGGCTGCAGACAAAACTGATCACTATACATTGACGCCGTCAGGTGAGACGTGAGACGAATGATGACACAAATACTTACTGGTAATATGGGCACCAGCGGTGCTTCCCAATCACTGCACTATTGACACTCAGGGTTCTCAGGGATGCTGTCGGTTCTGTGTGTCCATCTCACCCATGCGTACTTACAAACACATTGTCAATACTAAACTTTTACTAAACATCACTTTGAAAATAAGCACTTAATAAAATAAGTGTGGCTAGGACACTGTCACTACTGAATAAAAGAGGTAAGTTCACTGTAGACTTGTTTTTATTGTCACTATGCATACACTTCAACATCACAATGAAATTATGATTATCTCGGTCATGACTAGCCAATTCTGCTTGGGTGTTCCCCAGCCCGCAATTAATCTAGCGCACACCTGGATGGATGATTTCACTGAGGTGCATGAAAGCACAGCCTTCACAAGTGAAGAGGGCCGAGAGCTGCTAGGATGGACTGACAGTTGAAATTCATAGCGGACCACATGGTGCAGGTGGAATTACAATATTTCTCAGTGAAAACGGTCAATTAAATTCAGACAAAATATTATTCGGAGTTAGAAAATTATTCTCTTTACGATTTTAGTGATTACAGGCCTGATGGCTGAAAAATCAAACATGAAAGTGACAGTGTGGTCAAACACAAAAAGCATAAAATTTACGTGAAAATTACACGGAACCCTGACAAAATTTAACATAGAACACTGAATAAAATATTGCACATACAATGTTACATAAATAAGCACTCAAAACACAATGATGGCGTATACAAATACTTGGCATCGGTTAGCCACATGGTTATACGTGATGTAAAATATTCAAACATGGAAACACCCTCAAATACATACATGCAAACAAAGCCCTTAAAATTTCATGTAGCAATAATGCAGAAATGACAATGAAATGCCACTAACAAAGGTGGATGGCGCCTCATTCAAGTTGCGCAGGTCGCGTGACCTCTCCGACATCTTTCTCCTCCTCCTCAATTAAGTTAAACATGCCACAAGGGCAAAATAAATTAGTAAAGCAGAATCATAATGCTGGGGAAAATGTCTGACGAAACGTACACAAACAAAGGTTGACCGGTAAACTAAATTGACTATTGAAACCTACATCAGTGAACATGAGTTGTAGTGCGTACGTGACAGTATCTTACCTCACCAGCTCTCCTCGACAGACTGTCCAGAGACAAGTGTCTCACGGACCCACCATGGCCGCCTACAGGGTTCACATAAATGGAAGTGCTATGCACGCTGAGTAAAATATTTTACTATTGAAAATAAAATGGCACAAATTAAATTTAATACTGTTTTACATTTACCTGTGGATTTCTTATATTAATTTCAGTGTTTCTTTATGACGGCGTTCACGCCAGAATATTAGTGTTCTTAATCTCGGTGCCGCGGGCACTATGAATTTCATAACCAAACAATTTAAAAATTACAAATACTTTTAAACATTTTAAGATATATTAAACCCTGCAAATACAAATACAAAACACATTTTACACTGAAAAATAGTATTTATGTGAAAGTTTAAAATAGTGGCCTCTTTGCGCATGTGCAGGACACGTGACATGTGCGTCATGAGCGCCGTCATGGGCTCTAGCACCAGTGGCCGTTATCCGGTGTCAACATTATAACTGTAAAATACACAGTAAGCAAGCATTTAGTTACAGCCAAACATAAATTTAGGGACCAAACCAGTTTAAAAAAAAAAATATCAACTGTACTGCATGCCTACAAAATGTTACACAACTACGCCACACAATTATTAAAAAAAAAAACACTAAGTAAGCCATGAAACAAATTTGCAGTGACCACGACTCATCATTTTGGTGACTCCATATTTGGCCTTCAAACACTGATACAAATTAAAACTGCTTCATTACTGCGACATCCCATGGACGCTAAAAATGACAATTTACGACATGGTGCGGTGTTCAATGCAGTTGCAGCAGGCAATGTTTTGACAGGCTTCATAAGTAGATTAGGTGTAGGCTGAGCATAGAATGACAGGTTCACCAAGTGTGCAGAGCCTTTAAATTAATTTGACCTCTATCAAAAAAGGGGTTTTGTAGAAGGAGGGGTAATTAAGGGAGGGAAAAAAGGGAAAGCCAGAGCAGGGGAGTTGAGTCTGCCACCGAGCAAGCCACCTTACTGAGCAAGAAATTTAAAGAGGTTGGTGGTGGCAGTGCCACCGTCGCAAACCTTAAAACAAATGCCTACATGTAACACCATACAGCTTAACGTGAACACTAATAGAGTACTGACTGTAAAGTTGATAGCAAATAAGGAAAATTAGTAGTACCACAGCGTAATGTCCTTTCAAAAGTCTAATACCCCAATGCAGGCCTATCTTAACATAAGGGGGCAAACGGGGCTATTGCAAAGGGGTAACTATTTAAGGGGGCTGTTGTTGAAATCCTGTACTTTTTAAAAATTCACTTTTTGGAATTTCTCAATTTTATAAAATTTCGCTGAGGTGGCCAACTTTCATTTGATGCATGCCACAGTCAGTAAGTCTACATTAAGCATTGTGGTAAACAAATGATGAGTTTTTTTGTTTCCTACCGTGTTGCTTACACCAAACACCTGCTTATCTGCCAACCTCTCATGGTGGAGTCGGTTGGTGTACCGCCGGTCTGCAGTGCGAGATGTTATGGATTCGAGTCCTGGGTAAGGGTATGCGCACAGTGCAGGCAGAAAGTCTCCGTTAATCAGCATCATCCGGCGCGAGAAATGTGACCCGTGTTTAGATATGAGTGCGCATAATGACTGCAGGCATCGGCGTACACCTGCGGGTCGTCTTAAGTCAGACGTTTTACCAAAATTAACTTTTCATTTCGGTTTCGTAAACCGGCAAGGTCGACACGAGATTTCACCTGTGTTTAGAGTCTCATATTATGCTTGTTTGGTGACATATTCTTGTGTCCACAAAAGTTTACATTGGTTTAGAGATTTACTGAGACAGATACTGAAATTCTTATATCCAAAGTGTTCCTTAAACTGGATGTTTGGGACAAGAGACTGAAAGTATGTTCCAATCGAGTTGTTATGGATAGTTGCTGTAAAGACATCTGAAAAGAAATGGGTGTTCCAGGTAAAGAGATCTATTATAAATAAAAGTGAAAAGTGTAGTAATTTATGTTTAATTGAATACAAAACATTAGTGCACGATTTTGTGAAAACAGTTTAATTAACATAAAACATTTAAAAGTGTCTTTCAAACCCTTCTTTGTCTATTATAGTGTTGTGCAATGCACAAACACGTTTCACGATATTGCCAGCCTTCGCCTCAATGCATTTTGAGAGAATATGCCATTTCGAATATAAAATTCCAAAAGCGCATTCCACAGTTTTTATAGCTCAAGATAAACACTTTTTGAAATTGAGTCCTCCGATGGTTGTGTTTTGATGTTTGTTTGTTTTCATTAGATATGGAAGCAAAGAATAGATCTCATCTGCTAAAATATCATATAGAACTCTCACATTGCTTTGATGTAGAAAGTCAGGTTCTGGAAAAATTATTTTTTTTTATTAATGAATCAAACCAAGTCTAAAGCCAAAAATGTACTCCGTCACTTTGTTTTCCAAATCTCCCAAGTCTACACTAATGAACTGAGTTTGCGTCCACAAGTCCATGAAGCACGACAGAGAAAAACTTACTGTAGTTTAGAAACATTGACCCTGAATCACTAGGATAAATCACACAAATATGGTTGTCTAAGCGGCCAACAACGTGAGGAAAATTCCAATCTTTTTCATAGATAGCAGGATTGGTTTTTAATGATTCTGTAGTTGGCACTGACATATGTAAAGGCTGTACTCTTCCCAAAGTATAACTACAGTTTCTTTGATAATCCGTCCAACAGTATTATTTCCCATCTTGAAGCTGAACGTCAAAGTACAGAATGACATTCTAGCGGAGAGGTTTCTGAAACAAATAAATATACAGTTGTATAAATAACAAACAGGATATACAGTTGTTGTAATATTTATATTTACATTTCAAAAAAAGAATATTGCACTCTTATTAAAGATTTACCCTCTTTTTTTGAGAAGTGCTTCCCAAGAAATGGAAGTATCTAAGGGATCAATTCTGTGTTGAATTTGGGAAGGTCAAGCCACCAGCCTCGTTCAGGTGATCCTGGAGACACATTGTATGAACCAAAATGGCGTTACTATAAGTCCTTGCTGTTCGGAATGATGTTGTTAAGCCTCGAGTGTCATCAAGTTACTCGACTTCAAAAACAACTTGTTCACCTGCTGAACCAAATGATGCAGTGACTGATGATGTCGAGGATATTAGTGAGGCTGTTGGTCGAAACAACGACAATGATGAAGATGGAACTGAGAAACAAATCTTAAATGGAGCTGTGGTCCACAAATACTATAACAGAAGAGGAGGAGGATTCAAGGAAACTTTCAATACAATGAAACTATTATTGATTCTGATTTTGGAAAATGCTATACAAAATCGTCAACCTAAAAAATATGTGTTGTTTTTTGTAGCCTTTTACCTTAAGTCAACAAGATATGGTAAAGTGAGCACTTTTAAGGCCGTAGTTACTTTTTCCACTCAGCCATTTTTTTATCTTCTAACCACCTTTTTAAATAAATATTGCCATGTAGGTAATAAGCACAGTGTGTATATTCCACCACACTCGGAAGTTAACGTTGAAGGCTAAAATAAAATAAATTTATTGACTGTTATTCCAAATGAGAGGGCTTTCAAAAGTGCTCACTTGGCCGTGAATAGTCCATAACTTAATTCCTTTATTCAGAGCGTGGAAGAAGAAGAAGAAGAAGAAAAAAGTTTGGCACTGGTGACAGTTGCAAATTGCTGGGTAAGTGTAAATAAAAACTACATATTGTAGCAGCAATCATCTTGATTGCAATGTTATTTCAGTTTCACAGTAGTTACCTGGCAACGTGTACTGATAAAATGTGTAGCCTGTGGCATAAGTTTGATTGAGTTGCGTGTGCGTGGAGTAAATACTAGGATAATTCATGGTTGTTTTCAGTATTTTGCTAGGATCAGTAATAGCAAGTTGAGTGGCATACAGCATCGGAAAATAAACAAACAGAAGGAAGGAAACTTTTTCTGTTTTGAACCAGGCCCTGAAATTGAATGCATTTTTTTAGACCACAGGACTAATCTTCAACCTTCTGCTGACAATTCTGAGCCACTAGGTGAAAGCACTGTTGGTATTATTGAGACTGTTAGCTCAAGTTCTTCAGTTTCCGAGAGAGAATAAAACAATGATTTGATAATGGAGAGAACTCATAACTATCAACCGCAGAGTCGACGTCTACGTGTGTTTCAGAATGTGACAACCTTACTAGAGTTGACTTCTTGGACCCAAATAGATGGCCTCTGTTAAACGAAGAGAATATAAGTCTTACTATCACGAGCATTCCTGCTCAAGAAAATCTAAATGAACTGGATTTTAAAAATTTGAAGTGTGTGCATAGAACAATTTCAAGATCAGCTACCAAGACAATAGTTTTCATAGAATTAAAAAATGTTGAAATAGTAAAGAGGGAGTGGCTACAGGTTATAGAGACTGAAGGTACATTTTTTTGCATTTCTTGTAGAACTTTTTCTGGAACTGTAAACAAGAATTTGGGTATTTTTTGTGTACAATTCAATGATGGGATTGGAAACATGAAAATTATTTTAGTGATCATGAGTGAAGTCATGAGCGTAGGAACAATGTGAAAACTATTGTTTCTAGAGAAAAAGTGTTTAGTAACGTAGGTTCTAAGCTTCAAGATCAGTAAAGTGTTTTGTACTGGTAACAGATTTTGCCTAGAGTGATAAGCATTATGGGAAGAGTTGCTTAGTGTTTGGATAGTCCAATGAAACTTTTTGCTCGAACAACAAAAGGAACTTCCTGGGACTTCAGGATTTGATTTCAGAGTATGATCCTTTTTTTAAGTGCTCATTTGGTGACTTACGGTAACCCAGGAAAAGGCCATGTTAGTTACTTGTCTAAAAACGTAAGTAATGAATACATTCAGTTAATGTTACAGCATGTGGAGAGTGAAATATTTGCTCAACTGAAGGCCAGTAAGTATTACTCTATTTTTGTAGGTTCTTTTGCTGATTTTACTCACCGTGATCAACTTGCATTCATTGTACAAATAGTTTTAGAGAGGAGTGACCCTGTAGAAATATTTGTTATATTTATACCTCAGACTGGGCACAGTGCTCACAGTTAAGAAATAACTGTACTGAAAATTCTTTCAGAATATAAGATTGACATTAGTGACTGTAGAGGACAATCTTATGGTGGCAACACTCCTAATATGGCAGGTGCTTATGGCAACACATTCTTTGAATCTAGTAGTAGCATCAGCTGCTTCATTTTGCTTTAAAATTACTGCTTATTTTATGTTTCTGCAGAAAGTGTATGTTTTCTTCAGTGAGTCGACATGCAGATGGGAATTTCTCCAGAGTGAAATTAAAACAAGCCATGTTGATATCAAACAACTGCCAAAGGCTTTGTCAACAACTTGGTAGTCTGCAAGACATGATGCATGCAGATCACTGACAACATGCTACCATACTTTTCATTCAGCTGCCACAAAAATTGCCAACAACCCTTGTGAAAAACTGGAAACACGAGCTGAGGCTGAAGGTTTGTATGCTGTTTCCGAAGTTGGAGACCAGGATATTAACCAAATTTTGGACAGATATTCTAGAGCGGTTTGATAAAGTGAGCAAGTGTCTTCAAAATAATACTGCTAATTCGAATGACATAGTCCTGGTGTGTAGTTCACTAAAGACTTATGTGGAAGGGCTCCGAGACAGATGTGACTTCTATGAATCTGAAATAAATGAATTATCTGGATGTGAAGAGTATGAAGATGAAAGAAAAAGAGTCAAGAGGAGAAAACTGCAGTGTGATGAAATCAGTAGTGACAGTGACATGATTTTTGTCTGCAGGAAAGATGTCAAGATAAACACATTTTTGTTTACCATTGATAAAACGGGTTGTGGAGCTTTCGTGAGTAGTATATAAAGGCAGACACTTCCTGGTTGCGGCGCCACTACCGCCATCTGGGTTCCCTCATGCCTGCAGCAGTCATCTTAGAACCGAACCCCCTGCTCTGTCATTCTGGAGTAGGGGTCCCATTCGCGTGCTGCCACATGCGCTATTTCCTTCCTAGTCGAAATGAGAGCATCACACTCACACATTCCACCCCACGGTCAGAATCTTGCTCCCACCCAACTGACCAGCAAAATGGCTATGTCCAAAATCACTGGATTTTCCCAGTGAAAGTGCGAGCATCGCACTCTCACATTCCAATCCAATGTCCGCCAGCTTGAATTCTTGGCCCTTGCACAAGCACAATCTGGTCAGTGTTCTCTGAGTGTTCCCAACCAATATTAGTATTATAGTTATTCCTTCGTATCGAAAATGTGTACTTCCCACCCACGCATTCCGTGTGGAGGGAATTCCGAGACACCCTGCCAGTCTTAAGTCAAGTATGACCTATGCTTACATATAAGCGTAGTTTGTAGTAATTTCCGAACCGTGTCAGATACAACTAACAAAACCAGATCATAGGCATTTACCCCAGACAATGAAAAGGACCGAGGGGTAAATAAGGACCTATGTCTGTTTATAATCATAGTTGGCTATAATTTCTGAACCATTTGCGATACAATTACCAAACACGTAACATAGGCATAACCCTAAACATCGAAAAGGAGTGAGTGGTCAAGTATGACCCATGTTTACTTATAAGCATAGTTGGCTGTAAGTTCCGAACCATTGAAGATTTAGTCATAAAATTCATAACATAGGCATTACCTTAGATGATGCGAAGGCATGCAAGGCCTTCAAAGTCTGCCATTTTGGACTCGTATGTAGTGCTCAGCGTACGTCGTCATCCAGGCCTCTCTCACCACTGGCGTGTCTCCGAGCACTGGGACGAGGGAACTACCTGTAGCGGAGAGCAACCACACTTCTGGGGTCGCACTGTGACTTACCATTCACATGACATTGTCACATATCATTTGGATGGCTTCTGGATTTGTGACCAGCAATTCCATAATGGGACAGCACCACCAACAATCTACATTTTTAACCTGATATACACAAGGTGTATAAGATAAAAAAATAATACAGAACTGTCGGTGGTGATGTCAGAACATTGAAAAGGTGCCTTCTGACACAGAAACAAGGAAAACGATTGAAGCTAAAAAACAAAGAAATGAGGATGGACCACCAAAAAAGAAGAAAGCAAGGAGAAGTTGCACCTCATAACCTCACCGAAGCATGTGATTATGGATCACTAAAAAAAGAGTTGGTCAGGGACAGAATAGTGGTGGGAATGTGGGACATGGTGGTGGGTGAGAAAATTCAATTAATGAGTACTTTGACGTTGCTGGAGGCAGTGAACATGTGTCGCCAGGCAGAGTTACAGTCATCACAGTCTATTCAGTTGCGAGAGACTCGTCATGAAGACCTTAACTTTATTCAGCAGTCCAAACAGGGTGGGCCAGGTCAACAGAAACATGGGACATTTCGCTCCAGCATACGAGTAAATAACTGCCAGAGCTACAAAAGGACCCCCATCATCGGACCAGGTTATCATATGTGACAGATGTGGCAGGGCCAACTGCAGAGGTGTGTGCCCAGCACAGAATACTCTATGCTATTCTTTTGGCCCCCAGGGTCATTATGCGAAGGTATGCCGGGCAAGTAAAAACATCCAGCATCTCTGAGAAGCTCCAGATACATAGACCCCAACTTGGACTTTGTGGTGAGACATGTGGGAGAACTCTCCATTTGTTCAGCTTCTTCGCATAATCCTTTTCGAGTAAAGGTTGAGGTTAGGGAGTTGTGTAGCATTATTGACTTTGTGATAGATACAGGCATAGACATTACATGCCTGCCTGCAGAATTCCTAGGATCTACAAAGGTAGTTCTTACTAAATGTACCAGCACAAGGTGTAGGTCAGACAATTGTGCATTATAAGTTGCGGTATTCCAAATGTTGACACTCAGCTACAAGGGTTAAGAGAATAAAGTTGATGTGCAACCCATTGCTAGGCAAAGATGCACTGAAAGTGGTTAAGGTTGTAAATAGTGTGAACGTGGAGAAGGAGCTTCCTAAGTTGTGTAATGGTTTGAGGAAGATTGAAGCTGAAATGGAAATACATCTGGTGAAGGGGACTAAGCCATATGCAGTGACAACACCTAAAATAGTTCCAATACTGATGTTGGCAAAAGTTAAACAAGAATTAGAACGAATGGTTAAGCTCGGTGTCATCACAACCAGTTGATTTCCCTACCAAGTTCTGTGATCCAATGGTTACAGCAGCCAAAGGAGAAGGGGTCAGAATTTACTGCGATTTCACAGAATTGAAGAGGTATGTAGAGCGTTCCATATTTCCAATACACAGAGTACAGTACACTTTGTCACAGCTGCAGGGGGCAAAAGTATTCAGCAAAATTGATGCAAACTCTTGGTTTTGCCAAGTTCCTCTTAGCAAAGACAGTTGGCCTTTCACTACATTTCTTACACCTGTCGGACGTTTCATGTACATCGACTGCTGTTCGGGCTAAATGCAGCTCCCCAATTCTTCAGCTGTAAAATTGCAAAGGTACTGGAAGGAATACCCAATGTTGTTTACCATGTAGATGATGTTCTGGTCTTTGGGGAAATGGTTGAACATAACAGTACTTTATGTCAGGTGTTACAAAAGTATAGTGAAGAGGGTGTCACTATTAATATATCCAAAAGTGTGTTTGGGGTGGAGAAAGTAACATTTTTAGGCTATGAAATCTCAGCGAAGGGCATTGCCATTGAAAACAGAGTAAGAGCAATTAGTGATTTTTCAGAACCCAAAAGCAAAACTGAACTGCTGCATTTTCTAGGCGTGATAATCTATGTGTGTAATGTCATACATAACAAGAGTCTGCTGCTAGAACCTTTGAATGCACTGTTGAAAGAAAACCAGTCTTACCTTTGGGGCGTGGAAAAACAGTCAGTTTTTGCAAAGGTAAAAATGTTGTTGCAGGCAGCACTGTGTTTAGCCCACTTCGATGTGCACAAGAAAATTATAGTCAGTGCAGACAGTTCATCATATGGAGTGGGTTGTGCGTTATTCCAAGAGAGCAAGGATGGATTTCGGGAAGTAGAGTGCTACGGCTCCAGAGTTTTGTCAACAATAGAGAGTCGGTACGCACAAATTGAGAAAGAGGCTTTAGCCTTAACTTGGGCCTGTGAAAAATTCCAGGAGTATATATTAGGGCTTCAGGTTACCCTGGAGGCAGATCACAAGCCACTGGTTCAGTTACTAATGTCAAAAAACATTGACAAATTAACACCAAGAATACAGAGGTTTCGCATACGATTAATGAAGTATAATTATACTGTATCATACATACCAAGTAAGCAACTAGTGGTAGCCAACTGTCGCGAAATCCCGTCCAAGAAACAGACATGCTTGAGGAGGAATTTTTGGGAGACAGTGGCGTCTCATTAGGGCAAGCAAGGCAAGCAGTGCTTTCCCAGACAGTTTCCTGACAATACTGTATTTTAAATAAATATTAAATTCTAACTTATATTTACCTTAAGGTAACTTTTCAATCATGCGGTACACATTCTACTCAGGAAACAATACTGTACATTATAAGAAAACAACTCATTGGCTAGCAAAACCAAGACGTTTGGAAGCGCTGCAAGTAATGCTTTCAGCAGGTAGGCAGTCGCAATGGTTTCCCGTCCGACGGAGGGGAGGAAGGGTAGGAAGACCGCCCAGAGAGAGGCGGAGGCTTATGGCTGCGTCAACCTGTGTTAGAAGCTATGATGGTAGTGCTTTCTTCACCGAACTGTGTTTACAGTGGTGTTGTTTACAGTAACTAGATCGATGCATGGGCATGTTCGTGCGCACAACACAAATGTATTGTTTTTATTAAATTTAGTGTTGGTGGTGAGGATGTTATACATATTCGTGCGCTATGTCTACCATACATAAAAATTATAAAATTACCATGTGAGACTGAGAACTGAGTAGATAGAATGAGTGCAACAGAAACATGTGGATGTAAGTGTGGTGTGTGTGTGGATTACGAGTGAAGCATTTTTCCATCAGTGCTTTCGCTTTTTAGGAAAGATGTGACATTATAAAAGAGGGTAGGCTTACACCTGAACTTACGATCACGACAACACGCAAGAAAGGTAATTTTGTACATAATTTCCAAATAAATGCTTATCAGAAACAGACGTGGTTAGCTGGATGTAACAGCCTAAACAAACCTTTTTGCTGGCCATATTTATTGTTTTCAAAGGATGTTAACACATGGACTGCAACTGGATATTGTGACCGTAACAATCTGTGCAATGCTGTTCAAAAACACAAGCGTTCTGAAGTTCACATAAATTTGTTTTTGTCTCTTAAAGAATTCAGTAAAAATAGAGTTGACTGCTTTCCATCTTTACACAAACAATCACTTTTCCTGTCTACACTTCTGTTCAAACAAAATTGCTCCGTGTGTAAATATCTCACTATCGATGTGTATTAAAATAATATTGATTTTGAGTGGACATGGTTCCAGGTTTGATGAAGGTATCTTTGTAATATTTTTCACTCAGACCAATTTTATGTTAAAAAATATTAATATTTTTACAAACTGTGTATTTTATATTTAGGTATGAAAAAATTATTAAATGGCACCATTTTGCACCTTGAAATCCAAATTTTCCCTGGGGAGGGCCCCTGGACCCCCCTCCCCCTTTATTGGGGAAATCAACGCCACTATTGACCCCTGCACACAGTAGCCTGTCCATGAAACTATAGCATGCTTCGCCACTGTTGGGAGAGGTTGCAGCATATGTCAACATGGTTGTAGCACATATTTCAGTGGCGTCCGACATTCTTGAAGAAATAAAAGAAAATCAACAATCTGACTCAATCTGGCAAAAGTTGAGGAACTTCATTATTACACATTGGCCACCCAAATGCAAAGTACTATCTGAACTCATCCTGTATTACCAGCATAGGTTGGTCATAAAGTGTCTGTAAAGGGTTTATTTTGAAAGGCTCTACATTGTTTATTCTGGCATCGATGCTGCAGTATGTTCTGAAACAACTACATAATGGACATTTAGGGATCAGTAAGTGTAAGGCTCGAGCTCGGGAAGCGGTATTGTAACTGGGGCTCACCAGGCAATTAGAAGCTGTAGTGGAAGTTTGTCCTGTTTGCACTGAGCATAGAAGCTATGCCAAAAAAAACCCTTCTCCACAGAAAATGTTCCTGAGTACCCTGGGCAGAAAGTGGGGGCGGATTTAATGAAGTGTCGAGGAAAGTGGTTTCTAGTCATGTCAGACTATTACTCTAAATATTTTGAACTCATAGAATTGGTTTAATTTAACTGAAGCAGCAGTTCAGAAATGGAAATCAGTCTTTGCAAGGTTTGGTAAGCCTGAGGTTGTGCGAACAGATAATGAACCTCAGTTCAAGGGTTAATTTTCCCAGTTTGCTAAGGATTATGGGTTTTGCCGTAAAACAAGCAGCCCATACTGTAGCCAATCTAATGGCTGTGCCGAGGCTGCTGTGAAAACTGCTAACAGACTTCTCAGTAAATGTGAAATTGTTTACGAGGCACTTTTAGCTTATCGTAGTGGACCTCTGGACTGTGTCATTTCCCCCCTAGAGATGATGTTAGGTAGGAAGTTCGGACCACAGTACCTTGTCTGAATCTTCCAGAAAAAATAAAAGGTGAAGTGGTACAATAGACATCAAGTTTGGATTCCAGATTTGAGAGCATATGGGACAATGCCAAGGACACCTACTGACCTGGCTATGCCCAGATCATATACAGTTCAGGCAAGGGGTAGCAGATTCAGACGCAATCGTCAACACTTAGTGTTGGCCCCACTTCCCAGCAAAAGAAGGAGATGTACAAAGAAATATTGCCAGCACCAGCAGAGCAGGCTGAGAGCAGGGATACTGACAATAGGAGTAATATTTGGAGACAGTCACAAGAACAGGGAACAGCAGGTAATGCAGATAAGGGTGATTCAGATAGTGAACCAGAATGGCATTGTTGGGACAACGAGAATAAGAGTCATGGGAGTGACAATCCTGAGCATAAAAGGACTACCAGGAGGCCGTAAGTCTGACAGGAAAAGGCACTACCTACTTGGATGACAGATTATTGTAAATCGTAAATAAAATAAACTGTTATTGTATGTTGAATTGTGTATTTGTAAACTTAGGTTAAGTATTGACTGGGAATTTGTACTTAATCTGTTTATGGAATCTGTACTAAACCATTTCCACAATTTTGTAGTTGTGTGGGGGCAGAAGAATTTTATAATTAGGGAGTGGATGAAACTTAATAAAGAGAGAGGGATGTTGTTATGTGAAACTAATCACAAGGAGATTGGAATAGTGTACTTGTAAACTTAGGTTAAGTAGTGACAGAAAATTGTAATCTGTAAATCAGTGAGACTTAAACAATAAAGAGAGAAAGAGAGAGATGTTGCATCTTTGACTCAATTAGTACGAGGTTGAGTGGGGAGTATCAAGGCGGACTTGAAAGAAGGAGCATTGTCGCTCGAAACGGCTACTCTGATTTACTATGGATTAAAATACAATTCAGCATGACCATGAATATGCGTGTCACCAGTCGTACCAACCAGCTTGCGATACAACCAAATGTGATCACCAAGTTCAAACTTCAGTTTCTTACGTGAAAACATGGAAGCGTTACCAAATACGCTAATAACGGCAGTATTATCGGCCTTCCCTTCGTGAACTCGAAAAGTCTTCCAACATATTATATTATGAGAGTCAATGTCACTAATTTCCTTAGGCGCAGTATCCTTTTGAGTATGCGACTTCCATCTTTTATTTTTCTTTATTAGCCCATAGATAACATTTCTGCGTAGTATGAAGTTGCTGCTATTATAATACATATATATCGTTTGTGCCATAACAGGAGTAAGTATATCCCCTAGCAGACCCTTGCACCAAACAACCTAAAACAATGAATTTATAAGAGGACCTCAAAAATACATACATGTGGCTGACAGTTGACAGTGAAATTACAGTTCATGAAGGGAACTCAATAGGAGGAATACACCCATGTGGTGTATTATGGTTGTAATTTTATAGTTGATATCCGATCCAATATACAGTTTATCAAATCTGTATTTGGTTGTTGTTTGTGATGACTGTAACATTATTATTTTTGCTTCATTTTTGCATTTGTTTGTCGTAATTGTGGTGCTGTTATAATTTTGATGACATTGCTGTTTGTTTGACTCCATTCTGTACAGTGGTTAGGATTTTATGAGCAATTATGTTTTCAAGGTTACGGACTTAGAATATTTGTGCGCGCGACAAGCTACCTAATACTACCGTAGGCTGTCGCGTTAAAAGATTTTAACATCAGAGATGCACCTGGAGCGGCGGGTAGGCCTCCTGTTGATAAGAGTTCTCGAGATTGTGCTATAAGTAAACATCCGTCTAATCTATTTATAACATTGCCTCACGTGTTTTTTCGTGCATTGTCTCTTTATCTTTTTGTGTTATCTATGGCCATGTACAGGTTGTATCTTGTTCGTGTAGTATATAAAGGTTGTAATTTGTTCGTGCGTTTCATATTGCTCCTGTCTCCAGGACAACTCTATAGTCCACCCTAGTGCCTGTAGACCTCATTCCTTGTGGAGACTGCCTCATCTGGCACCACGAGGAGATCATCCATCTAGGAGTGCGCGAGTTGAGTTACGTGCTGAGGGAATCGCCCACCGGAACTGGCTAGTTATGTCCGAGGTTAACCATCTAATTTCATTCTGGCACAAGTATGTAACTAAAGCACAATAAAACCAATCTCTTCAGTGTAAATCTATGTGTCTTTGTAGCATCAGAACCCAGCTTCTACTCCATTTCTATTTCAAAGTGCAGTATTTGGTATTGAAAAGTGTTTTGTAAGTACGCACGGCTGAGACGGACACACGAGAACCCACAGCATCCCTGAGTCTCGAAGTGCGGTGTGTAGGAAGCACTGCTGATGCCCATCTACATAAATAAATTGTCTCTTCATTCGTCTAGTGTTTCACCCGACGGCATCATATTCGTCAGCTTGAAGAAGTCCTGCTCGAAGGTGTTCGTGGCAGCTTGACGTTGCACGGTGTTCACCTCTGTATGGCTTCAACCAAGCTTTCTGGCAGAACTTCCAAGACACTGTGGACAGCCTTCAGCAATATCCCATGTGCTAATGCCTGCTTGAGGGTGACAAAGTACACTATGTAATGTGGCTTACCCTCGAGCATTGTTAGTAGCTTGGGCTGTTTGGACTCCGGGGGACATTCGTTGACAGGCAGGAACAGCTGGTCCCTGTGTTCATCATGCAGTGAAGTAGGATAGTCTACATCCACCTCCACTGTGTATCCAATTGGACCATCGTCTGGCACGGACATCACCTCTATATCCGTGTCTGTTCATTCAAAACTGCCGTATGGCATCGGCAGGGACATCACCTCTATATCCTTGTCTGTTCATTCAAAACTGCCGTATGGCATCGGCAGGGACATCACCTCTATATCCTTGTCTGTTCATTCAAAACTGCCGTATGGCATCGGCAGGGACATTGCCTATCCATACAAGTTGTTAGCATCCACATACTGGAGGTAGGTAGATGGCCATATGGTATTGTACGTGGTGGGCAAGTCGTCGTTATTAGCCACCATGTGACGTGTTATGCACTGGGCCACCTCTCCCTCGATACCAGTCTCAACGAACAGGTGGGTGTCGTACACTAGAAGTTCTAACTCCACACCTGTCTTGTGCAACATCGCATCGAAGGAGGACCCTGGGGGCACTCACGTAGTAAACACAATCCAGACCATGTGTTGTCAAACAGAGGCCCTGGAAGTTCTCGAAGATGTTGCATAAAATCAGAACATCAGTCTTGAGGTAGAGTTCTGCATAGGTCTTCAGCAATGTGCATCCAAATGTCGCCCAGGCCATCTGTGAGTGTGGGTATTCATCCTCGCTGATGGTAGTTTCAGTGAGCCGGTTGGCGAAGGAGGTGATGTCCATCAGCTGTGGCTCATCGAGTGTCCCCACCGACGTGACATTGTCATAGGGGAACACTCCCTTGCGTATCACTAGCTCAAACTGCCGGGGATCAGTAAAGACATCGTCATAGTTTGAAACTCACTGGATGGTAGGTTCTGGCGGAGTGTCGCAAGCAAGGCTGGCAGACTTGAAGCGATAGGTGTCTATGAACGTCAGAGCTTGTTACAATACCACGCCAATAAATGCACCGGTGAAGTGGTTGTGCTGACGAACCTTCCAGTTTTCTTTGGTGATGGGGCTAGAACAGGGGTAGCAAGTGTTGGCCTGTACATAGTCAGCCCATTTGCATATGGTCAGTGGCCGCATCGGCTCGGACTGGCTATATATATCCTTAACCAGAGAGCCAAACTTAACGACTTCTGCCATAAACTTCCCCGGTAAAGAGTTTGATGGTAGTTTTGGGGATGCTAGGGGTCTTGGAGGGCAGTATTAGGTTGTCCAACTTTACGTATACTCCATAGCTGTAGAGCACGTGGTGTTGGTACCTACAGTCGTCAAGTCTGGCTGGCATGTCTGCACTGGTGCCAGCAATGCTTCACAATTGGCATACAAAACTATAGGTACCTTATCAATGTTATGATAGTTCTGGAATCTGAGTACAGAGGGCTGGCCGTTCTTCTCCGGCTTCAGTATGTCGGCTCGGACAGAAGTGTGGTCATTACAATACCTCCTGTACTCAGCCAGTGTCTCAGCACCTGTGAACCATCTCACCCACAGCCTGTCATCTCATACTCAGACATTTCTTGCAAACGACTATTGGAACAATCTTGCAGTTATCTTCCTTGAGTGTAGACGTTAACACTGACCCTGGGTTCTTCCTTTCGAACAGGGGTATCTGTCGCAGAAGGGTCGAAAAGTCCAGTCCAGAGAAGTCGAACTGCATCTCCAGGTCGTGATATCGCTGGTTGATGCTGTCATGTTGCGCCTCCTCTACGAAGTGCATCAGGATTGCTCATTTAAATCACTGTTGCTCTTTGTTATGTGGATTAACAATAGCCTTCTTGGCTGAAATCGGAGCAGGCAAGGCGATGTAGGAGGAGGCACACAGTGTGTCCAGTTTGTTGATTCGCAGCTGGATCCTTTTGACAACAGTCAAGGTCCAGCCGCTACCCTTCCCAACATAATCCTCCTCTTCCTGGCATATCTTTGCGATGGCAGTGATCACTGTGTCTTCCACCTCGGCTACATCGAAGAGAGGAATGTTCTTCGTCTTGAAGGCACTTTGGTCAGTCTCTTCTTCGTGCAGCTCAGGCTTACCATAAGTGCAGTCGAGTAAAATGTTGAACTTAATGGGCGATGGTCTGCAATCTCTTGCTCCAGTTGGCTGATGATGCTGGACTTCATATGCTCGAGATAGCCGCAAATCTCAGTGGCATCACTCTGGGTATTCTCCACGACATACGTCCGCATCGCGCTCGTAAACCGCTCTCTGCTTCCACGAAGCAGTGCTTGTCGGCCACACTGGCCCCAGTAAAGACGGCCGGGCAGCAGCAGCGTCCTATGTTGTTATTTGTCATGCAGGCACGAAGGGCGCATTAGAATGTCCGGTCTGGGGTTCCATCAATCTTACAAAAATACAGTTGTTAATGTTAAGGATCTTGTATACATGGTCTGAGTTTTAGATCTTCCATTCAAATTCTGGGACACCATAACAAAAGTTATTGTTTTGTTACTTATAAGGCTTTCAGTGAACTTTCAAGTGACATGAATAACTGGTTCACTAAAGAGAGTGGCATCAATATTTTATCACTTTAGATATGACATTAAGTGCAGGCAATTTCATTTTCTTTTAATGAATAAAGTTTACAAAAAAAAAAAATAGAGAGAGAGAGAGAGAGAGAGAGAGAGAGAGAGAGAGAGAGAGAGAGAGAGAGAGAGAGAGAGTGTGTGTGCGCATGCGTGCGTGTGTGTGTGTGTGTGAGAGAGCGAGAGAGAGTGTGTGAGTGTGTGTGTGTATTACAAGCTCTGTTGTAAATTATTTCGGTTACTTGTTCTTCAAATCTTATAATTTTGCTAATGTCATAATGTATTCTTTTCCCCAATTCAGAATATCCTACCTTGTCTCCTTACTCCATCTAATTCCATTGCTTGCACCTGTCATTTCTACTTTTGTACTTATAAGTCCATCCTTCTGTTTCATTTCAAAATACATCATTCTGCTGTTTGAAAAAGTGTTCTTCTTCACTTGCCTAGGCATTACCCTCCTCCACAGTACCTTATTTAACATATTGATCACCCCGTTTTGTCTGTTCATATGGTCTTTTTATTACTCTCTCATGTGGCTTTTTTGTTACAGAAATTTTAGACTGGCACCAGTCATTGGCCGCTCAGGCCAGCAATCTGACTACAGAACATCAGAAAATGGCTGAACTGCTCGCACTTCAGAAGCAGTGTGAGCTGAAGGAATCGAAGCTCAGGTGTGAATTGTCCACATGGCAAAAGGATCGACTGATGACCCAGAAGTGGAGAGACAAGTTACTCGCTGACAAATCATCTGAAATTGAGGCTGCCACATTGGAAATGAAGGACTTGATTTCCAAACTGGATAAAGCTAACCCCAGTTGGAGAAATAAAGTACGGTTTGCTGAAATGTTTTGACATGCATGAGAAGAAAATATTAAAGAGCTTATTGGGACTGTCAATTTTATAAGGAAGAAACTGACTATGGTTATTTAAAAGTCATGCAAATAATAATACTAAAATTGTATAGTGTTGTATTCTTGAGAAGATAGTGTGGGTTCTATTCCTGATTCAAGGAAAAAAAATTTAAAAAGTGTGATATTTTCAAATTATGTGTTATTACCCTCTTATGCTGGATAATATTGTACTGAATTACATGTTGTATGCTATACTTTTCAAGCACATGAAGCGAGATAGTATTTTTTTGTAGTTCTTTGTTCATAAAAATATTTTACTAATTTACATCCTTTCTAACCTTTCAGACACAATTTTTAAAACACGGAAATCAATTTTTAAAATGGCAAGGTGCTCTTTGAGAATCAGTATGAATGTGATATTTATTTTAAGAAAATATGTGTATCATGTGTTGAATGTTTTGTGCAAATAAGGTTTCAAAAAAATTGGACAAGAGTTTTTGTAACCAAGGGTACATTTAAAATCTTTTGCACAAACAATTATCATCATTGTATAATTTGTTGGAGATGGAAAAGAAATTTTGCAAAATGTAGAGGAATTAGAACATGTTAACTAAGATTCTGGTACATAAAATGTAAAAAAAGAAAAAGAAACAAAAAACACAAGTAGTCACAGGGCAAGTACTCTCAGATCTATATTGTTATGTGTAAGAACACTATATGAATAATAATTGTGGGACTACAAGTAATAGATATATTTTATCTCAAAACAGTCCACACATCCACAAAGCCAGCAACAAACGACTCTCAGCCGAATAGCCAGTTACAGAAACATCATAGTCATGTTGTCCAACACTAGAAACAAACAATAATTCACATTTTAAGCACCTTCCCTTGAATTATTGTTTCCCTGCTCCCCTTATTGACCACCCAAATGATGTCATCCGGCACGCTGACACTGAAGTTAAGGACAGCATCGCCATTGAGCGTAACCGTTCAAGTGTGTGTGCCGCAACGGGCATCGACACGCTGAGGAACATTGCAGCCCGGGGGGTCATCTTTTATATGACCAGGGTGTAATATACTATAATTTTTATCTTGGCCTAGTGTGTCTTTTACAGTGTTAGTTGGTCACTGCTTAATTGGGACAACTTGTGTTTAAGTGCTTCATGTGAAGGATCAGCAGAATAAATAGTGTTCAACGTGATATGTTGCCTCTATTTCGCTGGCAACTTGTTGGCCGTTTACCCTTTTTCATTTGTTTGATTTTATTTATTTAGTCAGAGGAGACGAAGACAGCCGCCACGGGAGTGAGTAGGCATTTGGGGGAGGCTTACAGCCCCCACTAGACTAGGCCTTTCAGAATTCAAGGGAACGTAAAATTTACAACTTGGAGAAATGGCATCGATGAGGGGCCAACACCTTGTGTTAGCACAGGCAATTATCTCATCTGTTGGAGCAACAGTATCAATCTCTCTGCAGCATGAAGAATGGGGGACTAACTGGGAAGGCCACGTGTATGCCGTCGATGATACGACCTCGCCTGCTTCTCGTGCTCACTGAGCTGGCGCTCTTACCTGGACTCTTCCTTCCTAATCTATGCAAATTTTTACCTTCCCCTAGAATCCACTTCCTATGGGCCCATCAAAGGTTCAGTTGATTATGATGTGTGCTGCTTTCCCCTCTAAAACTGTTTGCCTACCTCTCAGACCTCTAACAGTGCAGCATTCATCCGCAATCTACCCTTGCAACCAGTGTACATGTGTGTGTGCGATGTCATGCAGGTAGTGCAGCGAGGTGTAAGTGTAATAGTGCCACTCAGCACAATGTCTTGAGTACAAAGGCCGCATGGGGCAGACGAATCTGAACACCTCACAATCTATTTAGATTTCTTAAGAGCAAGTTAAGGCTTTCAGGCAGATGCCAATTAATACATAGTTATTAGACTTCGTCAGAAGTTAAATAAGGCCACCTGTTTCCTATTAACTATAGTGCAATGTGTGTATTATTATTCATTCCTCATTTTGTTCGCCTTGTTCGTTTTATGTTAATTTTAAGTGTGTTGTAAAGGAGGTTTTGTTTGTCTTTTTAGTGTGCAGTAAGTATGGTAAGTCCAGTGTAGTGATTTTTGTGAGTAGTTTCACATGACTTGCCGGTGCAGCAAGATGGCCAGCACATCATGTCTGCTAGTCAGTCAGAGCTTAACATCCAGAGGAGTATGTCACATATATGGCGTGTCTAGCGTTTCACACCCAAGCATTACTTACACTTTGGTGAACCAACCATTACTCTACAATATACTTCATTTTCTAACACCATTTAGTTTAAGCCGCTCGGGACCTCGCCTCCACTTCTGCAGTTCTTAAATCGCCTTGAGAAGCTTTAATTACAACTTTATCCTTATTGGCCACGTGCCGTCTGTCAGTGTAGCTTTACCGGCAGGCTTAAGCCCGGCTCTTGTATAATGAGTTGTCTCGTAGAGGGACCTGTAAGCACAACCTGGAATAAATCCTACATCAAAGCAACAGCATTTATTATTTCAAGTCGGTCTACGGAATTTTAAGGGCACTAGACCTATTTCCTGCCAAAGTGTAACTTTGATGGTCAGGGTCTCAGATGGGTTCTGAGGAAAGCTATGGAGCAGTGAATGATAAATAGGAAATTGAAGGTTTTACCCGGGCGCCACGTATCATCTAGAGGTGATATCAATGAAGATTTAGCCGATCTGCTAGAGCAGATTCTTAATTGAGGGCCATGTTAGCCAACAACCATGGCATATAATTTAACATGTTGAGTGGCTCCCTAGAATACTCACACATAACTTGCATAGGGTGCAATGACCTATCAGGGCTAGTCACACACCACGTGAGTTATTTTATAAATGATACAACACTTGAATGAACACATTGAGACACTGCATAAGGCAGTTGTGAAATTGGCTGGTAAGAGGGGCTCATATCCTGAAATGCCCGTAGGACAATGCAATCAAATGTGCGGAGTTCCTTCAAGGTAATTTTATTAGTTGCAATATTACATGTTCCTCTAGGAAACAGCTTACACATGCGTCGGGCTTTAGCCTGCCGACTAAGGCGAAACTGAAAAAGGTAGGAAGCCTATCCAATTACTTAGTTGCGAATTAAGCTTTCCCAGGCATAGCAAACCACGGTAGTTGTGAGGGGTGGTGACCCGAGCGGCTAAACGAATCGAGATTCCATGATAATTATATTTATTGCAGTGACATGATTAGATGACTGAAAAAGTGTGGGTCGCCCAGGTATGCGCGGCGCGAGACACAACAGCACTACAAACCCCTCCAAGCACATTGCGAATACTAACTTGTGCCAGTGACTCGCGAGCCGGTGGGAGCAGGCTGGCTTATCAACTGGTCCTACTTATTGGCCTCAATGCTTACTTGTGTAACAAGACACGTGCAAAACAGAAGTAACTCACACAAAACACTACCCTGGTCATGGTAAACATTTTGCATGAGGTGAATGAGGTGTTGTTTAAACACAGATGAAATGTACACGATGCGAAATATCAGAACATTATCAAATGAGCTAGTATTTCGTAGCATGCGGTGTCTATGGCACCCCTCATTGCACATATTTGCGGGTGTTATTAGCCCTTCTGAAACAACACTTACATTAAAGCACTTGGAAGTTCTGTTTTCTGATTGCTCCGTGCCAGCGGCGCAAGAACACCTCGGCACTCGGACGTTTTGGTGACTGTTCGGAGCTCCTTCGTACTACACCTGCCCTACAGTTCCTTCTTGGTTTCGGCGCAGCACATATACACAGTGCGCCTGCACACTGGTAGAGTGCAGCTCCAAGCTCTGCTGTGATACTGATGTTGGCGAGCAAAAGGGGCTAGAGGAGGGACGTGGTTGATGTCGCCTTTGTCTATCATGTCAATTAGGTTTGCTTTTGTGTCTTTTAATTTGTCGTACTGTTTTCAAGTGTAACTGTGGCTTGTAGCTAGTCCGGATATGCCACGAAGTAGCACGCAAATCACTTAATTATTATCAGTAAGTATTATTCAACGACGAGTACCAATGTCAGGAAGGATACTGCCTTGGTCGTCGGCCGAACGACTCCGAGCCTACAAGAGTCACAGGCGATGTTGCCACACTTGAATAATGATATTATAAATAAAGGGGACATGATAGGCAGCGCGCTCGGAAATGAAAACAATTACTCTGATTGCTTTCTGTGTTAGCTAGAACATTGGGGAATGGGGTTATGTGGACAGGAAGGTAGTTGCTTTGTTTACCAGGTCGTGTGATAACTCTCTCCAGGGCTGTTGTTGGTTAATCTGTGCCACGTCCCTGGCTTCTAGACCTATTCACTACGTCTTACAAGAACCTGCCAAGACCAAGACATCTCAGTGCCACACAAGAGCAAGTGAGTGCAACCAGTGTACCATGTGCGTGCATGTTTTTGCATTCAATAGGCATACTGTTATACGTGTATATAGGTTTTTTTTTAATTTTTCTTTCGAGGCCCTATTGTGTTTTACTATTATTATTGCCATTTTTTTTTCCATTTGTTCACAAACAGTTCAAAGCACTCTCGTAATTTTCCTTGCCCTGTAAAGTCAATGTTAATGTTCGTTTACAGTGTGACCACGTGGTTCCGAACACGCAGCACCAAGTGAAACCAGTGTGACAATGCGGAACGTGAGAAATGTGACGTGTTCCTGACGTCCACGTATCCCTTATGCCCCTTTGTTTCATCGCAGATGCATTAACCACACAGCAACACACCACCGATTGACATTAGGTCGCAGGTTCAATCAGTGCAGGTTGACAAGAATCGCGTTTACCTCTTTTCTTGCCGCCCTGTTACTCGTGGCCTCGGGTCATTATATTTAACATTCATCACAAGAGGCAACTCTCATGATGAATGGATATGTGGCCTTAACGAGTGTGTCCCGTGAAGTCACGACAGTTAGACGCAACAGCCATTGGTGGGGACACTGGGATAAGCGGCGCCACTTATTCCCACAGCGTTCGATGTGTCTGATGTCAACGGCCTCCATGGCAGAATCCGGATTGCAACATGGCTCCACATAGTGTCAAAATATGGGAAATCACATTCCCACAAGAAGTGTAAAGTGGCGAGTGGTTCTCTAGCCACATTAATTAATAGGATCAATTTTTAGGTATTTTTAGCGGTGATTGTACTACAATTAACTAGGGTAACCACCAGCTCCAGCATAGAGAGTAGATACCATATCATAGAAGACAGAGCGCAGCTCCGCCCCTAGTGATGAAATACGTGTGGCTTCACATCCATATGCAGTCCTGTAATCATAACCATTATGACACATGCCGATTTTATTATTTTTACTATAAGTGTTACATGTTATCATCTATCGAGAATCAGACACCTGAGGCATCATTTTTTTAAATATCACCCTTCAAGTGCAGTGACATACTCTTGATGTCACATTCTTAGCCATATCTGGACTCCTTCATTCACGAGTATGTCACCAATGTGTTTTAGTTTAGTAATCATAATTATTGTACAAAGTCAGTTTCATTTATCATTTTAATTATTAAGTTCCATTGTTTCATGTTTACATATTTGGCACTGGAATCACTCGCCGGACATGCGGCGAAACCGACGCCATGTTATTAGTCAGACTTCCACACTCCAGACAACTGGTAGGACCATGTACCCCTCTAACCCCTCTCAAGGCAATTCTATCTAGGCTGTATTTACTTTCATCGCAATAGTTAATGTAATTCAAGAACTTTTAATTTCTTTTATTTAGCCGAGGGGAGGTCTCCCTGCATCCTGAAAAAGCATATCAGGATTTCACGCGCGAGTCATGTTTTTAGTAACTCTAACTTGACTTGTATCTCCTTCACCCATAGGCCGTTTATTATGCCGAGTGCTCCCAAGCACAGCACACACACTCTAGACGATTGATCACCAGCGAACAGTGTAGTGCAGTGTAGTTAGGGAGTGTAGCATCACGTTCGCCTACCAGCCTGGGAGAGCGCGCGGAATGATACACGGTCACACGTGTTACATAAAAAGGGTCATAGCATTTCCACAAATATGTTTCTAGCCATGTAATAAAGATACATGACACGTTAATGAAGTACAGTATTTTTGGATGCCTTTAAGGCCCAATGTTATCGTTTTCTGTCACAAATGTTTATTTTCACCACCACTGATGTTATGTTCACCCCATGTCATTTCAACCACATGGTAAGCTGTAGAATAATTATTGACTTGTGTTATTTTTTGCAGTATTTCAAAGTATGTTAGCATGTAACTGTATATATGTTTATCCGTGTATGCAATTAGACCCCTCCGTGGCACGCTGGCCCACCAGCGCCAGTCCTTGCCCCATGGATGGGAAGTCAGTCAGCAAGTCCCACCCAGAGGGAAAGGCATGTGTGAAACCACGTTCACATTGTTCCCGCGCAGACGTTATCAACCTTCATCACTGGTCATTTTTCTCAGCAATAGTTAATTATCACGAACCTTTTTTCGTTTTAGCCATCCGGGATACGCCCCCTCGCCACCCCAGTAATTGCATCGTCTGGGGAGTTTGTAGTTTAACCAGCACACTTAATCTTCATGTAAACCTAGGGCTTTTTGTGCTGTATAGCCATCACAGCAGGGTTCAAAGCGAGCAAGTGTATAAGTTACTCTCCTGGAGGATATGTTCAAGTTTGTAATAAACCACATGAACAGATGACTGTGTTTATCCAATTGCCGAAAGGTGATTCAGGGCACGGGCCCTTAAAATACACCATTCCTGATGCAAGTGTCTGTGAATTTTATGGGTAAATATTAATTTTTATTTGTTATGCAACCTAACCAAAGTACTACGAGTAGCATTTATGGGTGTGTGGTTTGTGTCTGACAATTCACGCGTAGGGTGTTCTGTTTTGATTATGGTAATGTCATACTAATTTGCAATACTAAGCGGTGATTGGACAGTCCGAAGAGCACCTCGTTTAGGATACACGAGGCCTCCACATCAGGTGAACTACTGCAAGATCTACAGGGGAATGTGGTCTAGGTGATCTGCCCGCAGCACCTAGAGGTTATGAAGATTTAGCTCTACTTCAACAACAACAGTGACGCCGCCACGGTGCTGATTGGCGCCTACTGGGTATACAATTCCTAACACCATTTTCCAAATTATGTTCACCGCCTTTATAAATCCCAATCAACCCCATATAGTCCAGTCAAGCCACATCAAACTAACAGCCTATGTCTTACTTTCCACAGTAGTGTCAACCGGCAGGTCCAGAGTGCCAGGTCTGCTTAACCAAGGTTACACATTTTCATGTGCAGCAACATTTCATTGTACATTTGTGGTAATTAAACAGTCATACCATAATTAGACGTGCTTTATTGTATTAACTCTCCAGAGTTCATCGAGTACTGCACCCTAATAGCAGCATCAACTTTAAAGTGTCTTTCATTGTACGTTTTATATTTACGGGGCCTACCTCTCTCAAGCAGAGTTAACTCAGTTATAATATAGGAGTGCGAAGTGGCTCGCAGTTTCGTCCCAAAAAAAATATTTTACATTCAACATAATTTAACTGCAATTAAATTAGCTCTCCTTCATATTGACCGTGTATCCAGAGTCGCCGTCGGTCATACGACCTCATTCAACATCGTTCACTTTACCGAACGTGGCGCTGGGCACATCATCAGTTCCTGTTCTCCACCTTATCCCAGACGGGATATGAACACATCCCAACACCTCTGGAGGCACAACTTTACAAATGTCTTGCAGGTAGGAATATAATTTGTGCTATCTAGTGTTTATGTATTTCTGTTCATATGAGAGTTTTTATTGAATTTTTATGTATGTTCTGAATTTTTATGTGACAAGAATGATGACATGTACAAATGGTACAAATATAAACGCGCCGCGCAGGCACGTGTTGGGACACTACACATATAAAATACTATGACGATGGTTTTCTGATTTGTTTTGTTGTGTGCACCTGCCCACATTATTTGTAATAAATATTTCTATGAAAAGACAGTATCAGCGAGTGTACTTATACTGGAAAAGCCAGAAGTGTATTACGTGGTTTATGAACAGTGGACACACAATGATGGGCTGAAATATATAAATATTTTTTTGGAGTTGAATTTGTAATAACCATTGTTGTTTTAATGATGCAGTATATTAGATGTAAATATCACATAAATAAATGTAAGCCAATATATTGATGTGCAGAGTCTTGCACGGGATATTCGTAACCCACAAATATGTGGCTAGAGTGTACTATGTGGCAAGAGCTATGTTTATGTTTATATTGATGAGTGACACCTGCTCTCACTTTAGGCTGTTATGAACATCCCGCTGAATCAGAATCCCCGAGCGTTCACCACCACGAGAGACTTATCAGTGCAGCCAGTATTCCTGTGTGTTTATGCGTAGTGCGTTCGTGCTGTGCATCGATGTTTCAGTTGTTATGTTAGGTTAAGTGCTTTTCTTTTGTAGGGTTGTGTTGTTTTTGTTTTGATATACAGAGAAGGGCGAAAGAGAGTATTTTACTGTCAGTGCCACGTGTCTCGTTTGTTTGCATTATGAAATGTTTGGTGTGTGTTGACATAACATGACGAGAGTCACATTACATTCAGGTTTGTGATATATTTATATAAATGTTTTATAGGGTTAATATTTGTATTCTTGTGCAGTTCCCAAACAGGGAAATAAGTATTCACGGTGAAACAGAGCCACATAATGTTTGTTTACATTTTTCAAAATTACACCCTGTCATATTTTGAAGGTGGATTATCATATTGTCCCGTTAATCATATAAGTTAAGTGATGTACACAAGTCCGATATGGATATAGAAATTATACAACGGCTATTCAAATGGCTATGTTTGTTACTGTAATGTTTTTATTAATTTTTGTGTGATATGTTTGATACCACATGTCCCGTGATAACAATGTACCATAACCAAAAAATGGCCAGAAGAGCCAAGTGGCAGAGGCCATGTGTGAACTGCAAATCTGAGGACAGTGTCTGCAGACAATAGAAAACTATGTCCCATTACCTTTTATTTATTTTAGTGTGTTTTAAGAAATATTATGTATGGCATTACCCAGCCCAGTGTTGTACGACAATGTACAATATGAATGTACGTAAGGGATCACCCACAAAAGACATAAAACTAGTAAAAAAATCACGCTAATCCAAGTTAGGACACGGACAGCAGATACGTGGTTGTCAACAAACCATGTCTGTTCATAATACGATTTTATTTTAAGTGCATCATTTTAATGTTTTGTTTTAAAGTGTGTGAAGAGATATTTTATCAGTTGTGTTTAATTGTCATGTCCATCCGTACCTCATGAAAGGAAAGAAATGTGAATAATGGCACTTTAATATGTTACGTGGGATGTTAGTGTTCAGATGCCAAGGTCGTGCGGCCATGAGGCACAGTAGCATTTTCAGCTCTCAGTGAAACAGTCACTGTAGCAGGCCTCTCCGTGTTTACATAAGATTGTATCTATAATGTAGCGTGCCATACCATAGATTTAAAAATACCGGAACAGCTTTAATTTCTTTTATGTCCGGAAAGAGCGCCATCTCACAACCCTGGTGTATTGTACACACTGGAGATGTAAGGTACTTTAATTTCCATTGTGCACGATGTGCTAATTTCGCAGTGTAGGGGCTCGCCGAGCCGAGAGGCGAAACCAACTTGTAATATGTACGGATTGGGAAATTATATAAATAAATATTGTGGAACTGTTTTCTCTCATGTTTAGTTATTCTGGCCACATCTCTGCAGTGTAAATTAACAACACACATGTTAAGTATAAGGTTCTAAATTTTTCTTTTGCAAGGGGCCCAAAACACCTGATGGTAGTGAACTATGCATCAAGGGAGACTGACAGCGCTCAACTAGCCAAGGTATATAGATATTTATAACCAAAGACTTGACAGTTTTCACATTAGCTGCATGTATGCAGCAGACAGTTGGTACAGGAGGTGTAGCCACTTTGAGCGATTGGCCGTATGCCCCCAAGAGCAAGAGTCACCATGTTCGCCGCTGAGCGGACTGTTGCCATGGGTAATATTTCCATCCTATAAACCGAAGTGGACAACAACGAATGGTGAATACTCGCACTTGTGTACCAAGTGTTTACGTCAGACTGCTTACCCCAACCCGCCATTGATCGACATATCAGAGAAGGGTACATGTAATTGCCATAACATCACAGCAATATACCCCCTTTGGCAGGCAATATAATGCCTGAATGGGGAACTGAACAGTAGAGAAATTGAACGTACAATATCTGGGCAACACGATGAGGTGTTCCCACGATGTCTACGTCTGCAAGACTTAAAATACTCTATCAACTCAGTCTGTAGGCTAAATTTGTGTACTTGCCTACTGGTAGCAACACAGAACAAGGCCGCGACATCATAGTTCCGGAGAATTTTGTGTAAGTGTGCCCAAGTAGTCAAGTTCGAAGGACTGGGAAGGGAATACTGAGGGTGGGGGGGGGGGGTGGGTCTGCTATAGTATTTACATCGATCGCTGCATTATGGAGGAACAAAGAGCTACAAGGAGAGACGAATGCTACATTAAGTATTTTTATGTTGCTAAGACATCTCGTCGTTGAGACCACATAACCTCACCGCACACAGTGAGCCCCATGATGATGTATTCGGAACACTAGTGAGGCAATAAAAACAATAGCAACATGTTCCGCAGTTCATTTCACTGCAACCACCAGTATTGTTACTGGCTATATTGACACTGGTCGCTCATTCAACCCGTGATAACAAGAAGAACCAGTCGTTAGCTACACGCAGGCAACAAAGTCCACAACTTCTCCTACAACACATCTCTTCTGTGGGTATAGACATGCAAAGAAAACACCTGCCAGATTCCTGTCGTTGCCAACATATGCTAGAATATCAAACGAGGATCCACTCGCTTTTCTGAGTGATTGCATCAACTGCCTCCAGAGGTATGGGGTTGACCAGGATGATTAGACTAATTGCATCGGAGAAAGATTCTTTGGCGATCCACGTATGTGGTGTCATGGAGTAAATCACTACGATATCTCATAGGGGGGAATTCCAGGAAATCTATAAGAACCGTTTCGCCAGTACATTTACAGTACTATGTAGCAGAAGCAAGGTGATCCTAGCCGTGCAGTGTAAAGAATCACTCTTTATCAGTTTGCTACACAGAAATTTGGACTTTTCGTAATTACCATCTAGAACTTTCATTTGCGAGAAGTACTTGAAGGGGTGGCATATTCAGTACGGGTTGAATACCGGGACGCGCTGGCACCCATTATTCACACCAGTGAAAGTGACTTTATACAAGCTGACCTTCTACTCGTTTGGAGTGTGCTAAACCAGCCGTGCCGCGATCCCTCAAAGCCGCGCTGCGATTCTCCTCTGACAAGAGCAACACTGGCCACCAGACAAGACACACACCTGCAGTACAGCTCAGATATTAACACATGCCGCAGGACCTGCTAAGCCAGGCCACACTATGCAAAAGCAACCACACCAGGCAACATCCCATCTACCGAGAGGGTAGAAACGACCACCTCTTCTATGTCGCTGGTATGGGGTCCTGCACAGAATAACCAGTGCCCTCCACGGGCTGATTTCGAGCAGCGGCCAACGTGTCATGCACTGCCGGCAGTGGGAAACGGACATCGTGGTAGGGCTACCAGATGTCGCCCACCCTGGTCCTATAGTAAAACAACCAGATAAAATGCCACAAGTTTTATTAAAGCATATTTCAGGCCAGAACATCAGATTCGTCCTCATTGGTGTAAAGGTAATCAAGAACCTGTGCCATGCACTGATCAACACTGCAGCATCACACAATCTCATCTGCACACACCTCATCAAGGTAAGCCAAATTCGCCCATTGAAACAAACCATCGAGTTGGCCACAAGACAGCATACAGGTACTATAGCAGGAGAGGTAAACACCACAGTAAAATTACGTGATATTCAGACATTGACAACTGTATTTGTTTCCGATGAGATACGCGATGATGTCATCCTCGGCACACCGTAGCTCACAGGGCCAAACACAGTAAGGGAACCGATTGCCAAGAGGGCAAATTACGACTTTGGGGTCGAACATGTGGCCGGTGCTGAAAACCAGCTGGTGTATCACCTGTCCTGCAACCCCTGTGAATTTGTGGCAATAGATGAAGAGGAGTGGGAAACTGTGCTACCACCTCCGACACCTGTGCCAACAACATCACAAAATGTCAAATGTGTAAATATTTCAATATTGCCAAAAGTACCAACGTTTCCAGATTTGCAATATTTCATCAAAGTAGAGCAAGTAATTTGTCCAGTGTCAAACAAATGGCGTACCAAATGTGCAAATAATACCATAGATCAGTGGAGAGTGTTTGAAAACTGTGTTCAGACACGAGCCAACAGGAATAGTGAAACACGGCACATGTTTGTTCCCGTTTCCACATGCTACTTATATTTGTGCTCCGAGCATGTACATTGCCGGACATCCAGGGCCACCACAAAAGTGGTGGAATGTACTACTGCATTTCCACTGGCTCGGGATATCCACAAGCATCCGAAGTTTCGTCAGAAATTATGTCACATGCAATCACAACAATAGCAGAAAAACAGACTGTGTACAACAAGTAGCACGCCTGTCATCCGAACCATTCGACACCATCGCCCTAGACGTAATAGGACCGTATCTGCGGACACTAAATGGCAAGAGGTTCATTCTTGTCGTAACTGATTTATTCTTCCAATTTCTAGTTCCCCCACAAGGACAAACGGGAAAGTAATGGAGAGTGAATTTTTCTCATAATGGGGTTACCTACCCACAGTGCTAACGGACTATGGTAAACCGTTTACCAACCGCGTGTGGCAGGAATTCTGCAGCAAGTGGATTGTGTGTCATCATACTACTGCGGTATATCATCCCAAGACATCCCAACATAAAGGCGAAATCAAAAAACTGAATATTCAGATGAAGCTACGCGTAGGAGAGAATCATACACCATGGGCAGAGCAGCTACCAAGTGCGTTATTCATGCTTCGTACAAGGACAAATTTCGTAACGGGTAAAACACCAGCAAAAGTGCTACAAGGTTGTGCCCTGCCACTTCCCCGTGTGTTCATGAGCAGGGCGAGGGAGTGGGCTAGTAGTCCGTCAGGAGGAGGAGAGAGGGAAAAGTGGAGAGAGAGGGAAGTGCACTAGGCAAGAGAAAATCAGACACGGTACGCACAGAAATCACTACCTGTCACCACCCGACCCCATTCCGAGCTACACGTTGGACAGTATGTATTTGTTACGACACACCCTCAGTCAGCAGGGCAGGAGAACTTACGTGCAGGGTTAACATGGAAATGGACCCGCCTACATCTCATTAAGAGTGGGCTAGTAAATAACTGCTACAAAATTCAAATAGAACCTTGTCGCACAGTAGTATTTCAATGGGATGCCTTTCATCTAGCATGCATCGATATGGAAACACTCAGTGCCGAAACAGCGCTGGGATAAAACAGCGAATCACCACATGTAGAAAAATTCGCATCACCAAAGCAAGAGGAAAACAGAATGCAACCCGCACCATCCGTTGCTGCAGCATCCGATGCGAACGGATGCTGCAGAAACGCAAAGGCAGAAACAGCAGGGCACGGAGGTGCAAGTGCAGGTGGTGGTTGCCATAACAATGTATTATGCCACAGAGAAAATAAGTAGGCAATGTATTGTATTGAAACATTTCAAGCCTAATTAAAAGACTTTATTGTGTTGTTCATTAAAATATTTAGGGTATTTTGCAGGTGTTATTGTATTTTGTTGTGTTCGCAAGGTAACATGTTATTTATTTATTTTCAGCTTCCGCAGAGTGTTTTGTCCATCCCATTTTAGCAGTGCTAATACCGTAGTAATATTTGAATTGTTTTCACATGTTTAATTAGTTTCTTTCACTATCACAAGGGTCAATAATTCAAGTCATCTCAGAAAGTAGACCCGTTAAAGAACAAGGGCAAGCCGTGGCGGGCCCCCGGACCAGGTGGGGAGGTCAGTCAGCAAGCAGCAATTCACAGAGCTTGAGTGCGAGTGTTAGGTTTCGGCATTTCTCGCGCGCACCAGGCGACCATCAACTTTCTTGCAATCGTACATGTAATTACAACAGCCTTAATCACCTGGAACAATTATCTGTCTCGTCGCCTGCTAAGGCACCTTCTCTCCCTGGTGGACTAGCATCACCCTGGGGAGTTTAATGTGCACATGAATGTTTTACTTGCCGCCAGACAGTTTTCTGCTTCGTCGCATGCACAGCCAGTTGAAATAGCTGAATGTGTTTCGTGTAAAGTTCCCTCAGAGAAGGGGCGTAATTTTAACATAAGAAATAACTTGTTTTCAAGTCAGTTGTTTATTCATGTCCGCATAAGCGTTTCAGGGGATGGGTCCTAATAATTCCAGCTCAACCAGTCAGTAAGTTCCCATTTTCATTGCTTTCAGATTTGTTCCGATCTGTAGGAGCATGTAGGAGGCCCTGGCTGCCCACTTATGCGAATTTTATGATAAGCATGTTTTCCTGCCAACCCCAACAATGGTGTATAGCTGATCGAGGGGCTATCATTTAGGAAACAATTCTCATCTGGAGCAATAATCTACAGGCGGATGACAACAATTCAGCAGCCACTGCGAGGTGTTTGGTCCCGGGTCGATGGCTCGCAACCCTGAGGTTATGAGGAGTAGCATGATCTTTGACATTGCGTAACGGTGTCTGGTGATCTGAGTAAACTTATTCCTTTCTTTCGCCATCACCGCTCCAGATAAATCCTATTCCATCCTTTACCGGCATCGACCGTGCATCAAAATATCTTGTCCAAGTGGGGTTATTCCCCTACCGGCAAATTTTCTGACAAAAAATTATTTCTAAGATTTTCTGCAAATTTATAAAACTTTCTTGAGTTTTTCCCGTCTTTTTACTAACAGCAGTCGTGTGAAGACGTCAGCAAGGAGGCGACAATGGTAACAACAGCATCTGGACACCTATAGGATGCCACTCAAACCCTTAGGATTCTTTGTTAATGCCAACAATTTGTGTTACATGGCACCGAAACCACGGAATTGAACAAAATTAATTATTTGGTTTTCTAAGTGATCTATTCGATTGTGCTCTGCCATATGCAGCTTGTTATGATAGATAAGTCTGCATTCTCTAATGTTTTCTCTTATGTTAATCTATGAATCGTGTATATAACAAACGGCGTGGGTTATGCGGTTGTTTTTTGCAAATTAACAATGGATAATTAAATAGTATGTTAACAATTCGTGGGTAAGCGTGGAAATACGGTAAAGCTTTAGGTAGTCTTCAGAATTCTTCAAGTGTTTATTGTCATTCCATAATGGAGGTTGATGAAGCTCCCGGACCGTCTGGTGTGGGTGGAAGTGCTGCAGCCAAGAAGAAGATGGAAGTCGAAGATGATGCTGGTGGTTCAGTCACTGCAAAAAAGAAAATGGATGTGGATGAGGCACCGGCTGCAGGATCGGCACTAAAGAGTGTTATGGCTTCTTCTGGAACTGTAGGAAGTATTTCGGTTTCCTTGCACCCACTGGTGATCATGAACATTTCTGAGCATTGGACAAGGCTGAGGGCTCAGGAAGGAACAGCTCAGCAGGGTAATATTAATATATAATTGATAATTTGTTTAATATTAATAAAAATCATAAGTTATCGTAAGTTTATTGTTTTGTTAAAGTTGTGGTACAGTAGTAGTAACGTTAGCCTTAAAGAGGAACTGAACGTTTACTTTCTTGTGAGCCTTTATACATCACAAAGTGATGTGGAGTGACTTACTGTTTAAAATTATATATATCTTGTCACCAATACAGGGATATAGGCCCAAATCATGTCGGTGATTATTAGGACAAGGTACAAATAAAAGAGAGAGGTTTGCATTTATGAACTTGACTAATACCACGTAGGTAGTCTACAGAGAGTTTTTTATGTAGGCCTACTGTAAAATTATTTCTAACTAGTAAGAGAAAATAACATATATAGCCACCTAGAGAATTAAACCTTAAACACCCTCCTGGTTATGCACTTCAACTTCCTATAAACAGAATAGGAAAGGAAATCAAATTACACATTAATAAACCGGTAACTGAGGTGCAAATGTGAATCACTACACCTTTCAACGTTTTCTCCATTTCTCTTTGAAACCATAAATACATACGTACACTCACAATTAGACTACCGCCTGGTGGCGAGCTCTCTCACCTCTCCTTCACCCAATCAACTTCTCTTCCACTCCCTTCCTGAATTTACCAACCCCTCTCACAAATTCCAATTCCTCCCTCAATACATTCCAGTCCTTCACAGACCTCACAAGCATGGACTGCCTACCCCGCTCCGTTCTCCTCCACACCCTCTGAAGCTTCTCGCTGTTGTTTCCTCTTCCCCTAAACACCCCCTTACTTAGTTTGCAGTGTAGCCCTCCCCATCCTCCCTCTTCATTCACCTCCCTGTACATCCTGACTAGCTGTTAAACTTTCCTCCTGTCCTTTAATGAGCTCCACCCCATTTCTTTCATCATCACTGATGGCCTATAGTTCCCTTCTTCCTCATCATCCTGCCATTGCCTTCTCCACCTACCCTTCACCCATCTTGCTGCCTTTCTCTGCACCTTTTCCAGTTCTTGCACCTCCACCTCCACGTCCCATACTGCTGCAGCATATTCTAACATTGGCCGTACCATTGTGCCATACGCCTTCTCCTTCACCTCACAGCTGACTCCCTTCAGCACCCTTCCCAGCATACCCAGAGCCCTTCTTCCCTTTGCAACCACCCTCTCTAACTGTTTTTTCCATCTGAGGTCTCCCTGCAGTACAATCCCTAGATACTTATATTCTGCTGCTTCTTCTATCTCGTGTCCCTCCCCATCTGTACATGTCCCTGCTTATCATCTTCTTCCTTGTGAACCTCACTACCTTAGTTTTTCTTACATTTATCTTCATTTTATTTTTCCTGGTCCACAACCATATCTTATCAATGCCCGCGTGCAAATTTCCACCCCCCTCTCCCACCTCAGCATATACAACACAATTGTCTGCAAACAATCTGATTTGTCCGCTTATCCCCAAACCCATGTCATTTACCATTTAACAAAGGACCCAGCACTCTTCCCTGACGTAATCTCCTCTTCCTTCGATATTGCCTCCCCCACTTTCACCCTCTGCCTTCGCCCCCTGAGGAAGTCCCCTACCCTCCTGTTTGGTATCAGCGCCGCCACCTTCCTCATCAATGCCCCATGGGGCACCTTATCAAATGCCTTCTCAAAATCTATGAAGCAGGCATCAACCTGCTTCCCCTCATCCACTACCTGCACCAGATTTAGATTCTGGTTCCATGTGTGTGTGAGAGACAGAGAGAGATATATATATATAGACATAGAGCTTGACAGAGAGATGGGTAGACGGAGATAGATATATGTCTAGATAAAGAGAGAGCTTGTGTACGCATGCATGTGTGTGTATGCGTACACATCAGAGTTGTGAATGATAAACATAAACAAGGTTATGCACCAAATCAACACAAGGTAATTGTCAAGAATCGCTCCATTTCTGAAGAAAAAAAATTTACGAAAGTATTATGAATCACCATTACTCATCACACTGAACACAAATTTAATGTGGTCATCGCAATATTTGTAGTAGATACTACGAAACACAATAGTGGGGATTACTATGAAAACCAATGAAATTGTGGTGTGATACAATTAGGGGTGTGTGTACCAATATGATCTTGCATTCAAGCTATGCACATTTTCAAGCCCCTCATGCTCGTTACTTGCAAAAAAACTGCTGGCATGGCTAGAACGACCATTTTGAGGATTAACTTCCATTCTGGCGCTGGGACTCTGGCTTGGTGTGTAATGTTTGGCTACACTTGAACAAATCATTAAATCAAGAAGTGATTGAAATGGCTACTTGCATGAAAGTGGACCTATCCACCCATTACACCACTCAATCACATCGGAATAAGCCCGTTAACCAGTGGCGTCTCGTTAGGGCAAGCAAGGCAAGCAGTGCTTGCCCAGACAGTTTCCTAACAATGTTATATTTAAAATATATATTAAATTATAACTTATATTTATTTTAAGCTAACTTTTTAATTATGCGGTACATATTATACTCAGGAAACAATACTGTACATTATAAGAAAACAACCATTGGCTAGCAGAACCAAGACGTTTGGAAACGCTGTAAGTAATGCGTTCAGCAGGTAGGCAGTCGCAATGTTTTCCCGTCCGACGGAGGGGAGGAAGGGTAGGGGCGGGGCGGAGGCTTATGACTGCGTCAAACTGTGTTAGAAGCTATAATGGTAGTGCTTTCTTCACTGAACTGAAGCGGACATAGCCGAAGCTGGCCCAGCCGCATGCAGTTGGCGCGGTGTTGTTTACAGTAACTAGATCGATGCGTGGGCAAGTTCGTGCGCACAACACAAATTGTATTGTTTTTATTTAATTTAGTTTTGGTGGTGAGACTGTTATACATATTCGTGCGCGATGTCTACCATACGTAAAAATTATAAAATTTCCATGTGAGACTGAGAACAGCGTAGATAGTATGAGTGCAACAGAAGCACATGGATGTAAGTGTGGTGTGTGTGTGGATTACGAGTGAAGCATTTTTCCATCAGTGCTTTCGCTTTTTAGGAAAGATGTGACATCATAAAAGAGGGTAGGCTTACACCTGAACTTACGATCACGACAACACGCAAGAAAGGTAATTTTGTACGTAATTTCCAAATAAATGCTTATCAGAAACACTCGTGGTTAGCTGGATGTAACAGCCTAAACAAACTGTTTTGCTGGCCATGTTTATTGTTTTCAAAGGATGTTAACACGTGGACTGCAACTGGATATTGTTACTTTAACAATCTGTGTAATGTTGTTCAAAAATATGAGCGTTCTGAAGTTCACATAAATTTGTTTTTGTCTCGTAAAGAATTTGGTTAAACATTGAGTCGACTGCTTTCCATCTTTACACAAACGAATAATCATTTTTCCTGTCTACACTTCTGTACAAACAAAATTGCTCCATAAGTAAATACCTCACTGTCGACAGGTATTAAAATAATATTGATTTTGAGTGGACAAGGTTCCGCGTTTGATGAAGGTATCTTTGTAATATTTTTACAAGCGGTGAATTTTATATTTAGGTATGAAGAAATGTTTAAATGGCACCATTTTGCACCTTGAAATCCAAGGACCTCCGAACCCCCCTCCCCCTTTATTAGGAAGATCAACGCCACTACTGCCCCCTGCACACAGTAGTTTGCCCATGTAATTATAGCACGCGTCGCTGTTGTCTTTAATCCCATACCATTGCACACCGTAAAACAAACCACAACTTGCACGGGTGCCACAACCACAGTTTCAGCAATTACAACCACAAACTCAATCCCAGCAAAGGCAGGTGCAACAAGGGTACCTTCAGGGAAATTAACTCTTAAATCCACTAGCACCACCATACTATCATACACCAGGAAACCATCAGTTACTTAAATAATCAACCAGGGAAAAACCAAATTATGCAGCAGCCACTGTTTTACTGAACAGGGGTAGTGAAAATTGTCTCAGAGCGCTGACACAATAATCTAACTCAATGGGGACAATACCTGAAACAATTTTTGAGGATGTAAATAATAGGGAATTTGAACAAGCCAATGTACCAGTAAAAGTAAACGCAATAATATTAAATGAGTAAGAAAAAGAATTTTTGTTACACGAAGATTATGATGTACATGCCAGATTCCAATGTTTGGCTGTGCCCTGAAATAAGATTAAATATTTGTGGTCTTTCTGTACCAACCTTGCTGGATAGTGGTGCCAAATTAAGTTGTAACTGGTAAAATGGGTATGAAGCATGTAAATGATGTGTTCCAGCAAGCGGAGTGACATAGTTGTGCATGAATTAATTTTTTCTGGATGTAGTTGGTAGTCTATACGTAGTCGCATTGGTTACAGACTTTGAATAAATAAAATAAGTAAATCTACTTCCATTACCAACATCAGCAACAAAAACACTGAAGTGCTCACCTTGCGACAGAAACCCAAATTTACGTACATGATGTTATGCTGAGAAAATGGTATATTCAGCCCAAACAGTTCTTACTTTAACAGAGTGCAAGTAAACAACCATTTGTGTACTTACAAATAAATGCAACATACAAATAATTAGCCTAGTGCACGACTGCTTGTGTTACATTCCCAACAGATTAGTCCATCTCCTTTATGTTGGGGTGGTGGCGGTAGTAATTGGCACAGGAGTCTGGCTGATCTCACTGCCTTTCAGCTTGCTTATGTGCTTCACAAGCTTAGTGGTGTAAGGAAGAGTGGTACTGGCGTGTACAGAAATACCGTCTGTGACTAGTAATTTTTCAGTTTGTAATAGCTTTCTAACATTATTCAGAGATTATATATATATATATATTTTACATTCAGTACCTAGGAAATTAAGTGTCAATTCTTTTTTTTCTTCATTCAGTGTTGTGGTAAATGTATATAGACCAACATATGTTGTAATAAACGATCAAAGTTACATGGTTGTCCAAAAAAGTGATTATGGCCGGAAACTATAGTATTACAATTAATTTCATTTTCTATAATGACTATAGATGTCGTGTATTTTTTTGTAGTGGTTGGAGCTCTGATTGGGAAGCAGAAAGGACGTAACTTGGAAATCATGAATTCCTTTGAATTGCTGTTCAATGTCATTGCTGGTGATATAATTATTGATAGGGACTACTACAATACCAAAGAAGAGCAGTGTAAGTATAGGCTTTTCACGGCAAAATGAGCACTTTGACAGCCCTGCTTAAGATCTATTTGTATGGGTGTTGTGTAATCTTTCGCCATATGTAAATTTACATTGCAATGGATCTCTACGCTTTATTCATGTGTCTGTCAACTGAAACTGGAAATTATTAAAAAAGTAAATGCTTGTGCTCCTTTTTACACTTTGATGAATTAAAGAATACTGGAAGTGAAACATAAGTTATCACAAAAGGTTACCTAACATTTTTTATTCAACGTTAAGATATGGAACTACTTTCCATCCATCGTTACCAACTTTACTAGGCGAATGTCACGCAGTGCGCCTCTTAAAATATATGCAGGCAGGAACAGTGACATTTTTCTAGGGTTGATTTCTAAAGTGCTCACTTTATTGTGAACAGCCTTTAGCATTGTTGTGTTCATTTTCATTGTGGCAGTTTGCTGGTTTATTGTGGTATCTATTTTGTATTAAATTAATTTAGTAATTAATTTACTTATGTTTGAAAACTGTTGTGAAAGGGTACTATGTATATAATACGTTCACAAATTTAATTCATGAAGTTTAAATTTAATGTATTTGCTGTACAGTCTTTACTAAGTCGTTAACTCTTTGGGTATACATTACAAAACAGTTTACAGATTTTTAAGAGTTACTTGAAATGGGAGGCCTACAAACCTTTTATTTATACATAGACTACCAGTTTACATTGGCTTAATTGGTTGGAACATTCTGCACAGAAATTTCAAAATATACCCAATCTTTACATGCATAATATGACATTAAGCAAGAAACATAAAATTATTTTTTAAAGTAACTTTTCTATAGTACAAATTCTTAAAATATTGATTGTAAATACACTTAACGTAAAAGTTTATGAACTTTTTCTATATTTCATTGATTCTACATAGGCTTACATGTCATCAAAATGCATTGATCATTTAATTTGTAGTAGTACCTTATGAATATGTAATGAATTTTCTGCCATGTAATTTATGGTATTCCGTAATGATGTTTTACAGGAAGGAAATGTTCATATACTAATACATTTTCTCTTTTGGTAGCTCAATAATGAGACTACAGTGAAACCTCAATACATCATTCCCTTTTCTATCATTTTCTCACATCTATAGTTTGTAGTTTACAGTCTGGAGAAACTTCCCTTTAGAACGGTGTTAAGAGAGTATGCATGGATAGTTTATGAAGTGTCATTTTCCCACATCCATCACTTTTCGCCCTAGCTGGAGTGTCTGTATTGAGCCATCCAGCTTGTGTTTTCTTCCCAGCTTGCATTTGCCTCAGCTGGGCTGTCACCTAGGCCATCATCATTATTTTCTGGTGGTTATCTGCATTGAAACAAGAAAATCACCTGCATTAACTGCAAACATTGAAGTTGAGCAAGGCTTTCTCTGGTGATGGCTTCTTAAGCTTAATGGAAGGCAGTAGAATAGTTTTCATATAAAACAATATGAAACAGGGGGTAGTTGTCTTATATTTGTGCTACATTAACTATAGTACTACAAAAAGTACAGCCTATTTATTTATTATTATACTTATTTCTAGAATTGAAAAGGGCTTTAAGTGTCAAATTAGGAGTATTTCCATTGTAATGTTTTTGTGTATTTCTTGAAATATGTGTGTAAATTGTCCCATAACATAAAATATTCATAAGTAATGTTTCCTAATTATTGTAGATTTGTGTTTCATTTTCTCAGTAGATCCAGCACTTGAATTCTTACTTTCAGATTTTTGGTTAGATAAAAGATAGAGGCAAGCTCACATACATTTTTGGTTGCGCTATCATAATTTTTTCTTAATTTTGGAAAGCTTGAGTAGTGTGTAACATGTAAGTATATCAGTCAAACAGGTGTTCAGCGACATGGACTTCTTGGGTTGGTACACGACAGGAGATCAGCCAGATGACAAAGACATCAAGATTCACAAGCAAATCTGTGAAATAAACGAGAGTCCTGTGCTGTTGAAATTGAATCCTCAGACAAAGCATAGTGATGTAAGTACTGCGCTGGTTTTTTCTCAAAGGGAGCATTGTCCTAAAGACAATGGTGAATCAGTTTATTATGGAGACAGTAGAGTGAAGTTTTAGACAGGTTATGTTACTTCAGTTTTTGTAATTTCCAAAATGGACTGACAATTCTACTGTTCTCTTGGACCTGTCCTCTTTATACTATTGACATGTCAGTACTTAACGAAAACTTTACCCTAACAAGAGCCATTATCCTCTTTGGTCTTGACCGACCTTTGGCGCACTTGACAGACGCATCACATGGACCTGCGCCTCATTCATGCACAACCCATGATGGGCTTATGCCGGCCGAGGGACGAGGTTGGATGACATTTTTGAGTACTAGTTGGTTATCTTGCACAATTTTTGTGTTCATTAGGTTACATACAGTGTTAGAAACCCTTATTTATTGGTGATTTGTTGGACGTTGTGTTTTGAAATCTGTTTGCAAATAGTGTCCAAGAAACCTGACAATTTTTCAGATGAATATTATTTTTGTCTGTTTATTAACCTTCCTTGCAAAAGTAACTTTTTCAATATATATAGCAGTATAACAACATAAAGTATACCTTTATCGTGATTATATATTGAAACATTTAAAGGTTTTTATTTAAGATGGTGTGTCAGCTGAGCAGTAAAACAGGCAGTAAAAGCTCATAATTAATCACGTTAATTATGTCCATGTCTGTAGTTGTCCAGCGCATGGAATCAACCCTGTAGCCACTTGGAATTATATATGCCGCTTTGAACTTGTCCCATGCTTCTCAGCGCTCACTGATGGGGAAAGTCGGCCTGTAGAGTACGCTGTTGCGCTGCGCAGCAGTGTGGCATGTGTCAAATTAAAACAAGATTACTACTCTCTTAATTGTTACCATAATGAGCAGTGCTACTTAATTTTAGATGCTGCTGATTTTATAGCTGTTTGCCAAACTGCTCTGACATAATACAGGCAAGCATGTATGGGGCAGTATGTGAGTATGAGTATTAAATGTGTGCAGGCAATAATAAGATGCCCCAGAATACCTGTAATTAACTTTTGCTTACTAATTAGCATCACAGATGCCACATCTTGAGATATCTTGAGATGATACCACCAACAGTATCTGCATCTGGTTTGGAGTAAGGCCAGTGGGTCATTTTGTGCAAAATTTATCAGTAAACTGAATTTTAGAACCTTTGGAAATAGTATTTGTATGCAATTTTCTTCTGAGAACATTAACTAGTAGCATGAGAGTTAGCTTGTCATGCAAGCTAGGTGTCCAATTTTAAACTCTAAAACTGAAATATTATCTAGAATTTTGTTTAAAGTTTTTTTTTTTTTCCTCCTACACACAGCAGTATGTTCTCGCGTAATTTATTCTTTATAATGCTTGTGGGTGAGAGGAAATTAGAAATTGCCACAATTAGCAAACTAAATAAATCTGGTCAGTCTCATCCTTAATTTCTTACATATGGATTAAATATTTTCTTGTTACAATTAACTGCAGCACTTTGGTTGTTCTTAATAAACAAGTGAAAACTGAAATTTATGTTGAAATGACTTTTTATTACACTGGATGTTCACAAACAAATGATGATAAACACCAAAGTGGGGCAGATAAATATAAATGGAGCAATTTTCATCAGGAAATCAATAGTCTAACATCCATAGTTAACCTGCTAATGGCGGTGACAATGTGCAGGGATGGTTATACTTCGTTTTAACCAGCCTGTGTGCAGGCCTGCATGCCTGATAACACCGCTCATTTCTGCATGGTCACTGTCTCCGAGGTTCTACATATCTACAGTTCCTACAGGATGTGTTACCCGAATACTTGGAGGAAGTTCCTGTAAATGCTTGTGAGGTAAAGCAGTTTCAGCGGGATGGGGGCCCACCTCATTTCGCCATTGCAGTTTGCTGGCTTCCAGAACCTGTGGATAGGTAGAGGCGGCCCCAGAGCATGACCACCCTCACCTGACATCACACCACCCGACTTCTGGCTGTGGGGCCACATCAAAGGTGGTGTATGCCACACTACTTGACATGAGGGATAAGCTCATTATGCTGGAAACCTTTGCACATGTGCATCGCAACATGCTTCAGCGTTGCACCGCCTGGTTTCCGATGGATTTGAAGAGACACTCTGTCCCCATGCTTTCAGCCCAAATGTGTAAATAAAGTGTAATTTCATTGCAGTGCCTGTAGCCTAGTTATTGTGATTGCCTACCTGCAAATGCACATTGCCACTGCCACTAGCGGGTTAACTATGGACGTTAGACTGATGTTTCCTTGATGAAATATGCTCCATCTGTACTTATCTACCTCTTTTGTTTATTCAAATTTGTTCGTGGATACCCATTTTGAAGAACTTTTGTTCTATGAGTGCATATGTTTTAGTTAATTGAAAGATTTTGCTTGTGTAGTGTACTGTAATTTGTTAGGTGTGGAATTATGCCTAGTCTTGTAATGATTTGTCACACAAATAAACTATTTTTTTTTTTTCAATAACTTATCTCACATGATTTGTCACACAAATAAACTATTTTTTTTTTCAATAACTTATCTCACATTTATTTCAGGGCAATTCAGATATAATATTCATTATGGAAATGTTTCCTATCATCTGTTGGGGCAGTGGTGGTTCAGTGGTTAGAGTGCTTGTCTCCTACCAAGGTGAACCAGGTTCGATTTTTGGATTTTCGCACGTGGGAATCTTTATCAGATGATGCCGTTGGTAAGCGGATTTTCTCGGGAGTATTTCACATTCTCCCGCCCTTGCATTCCAGTGCTGCTCTGTTCTCACCTCACTCACTCTCATTGGTTCTCAAGACCCCAATGTTAAGAACCGCCCAAACCTCTCTACTTCACTTCACTTTTGTCACTTGTTAACAGGTCATACACTAAATATGTGTACAGTATGTGGTTATGATGGCTTACGATACAGTTATTTATGCTGTGTGGTACTTAACTGCTTGTTAATTTTACAGCTGCCAGTTACCATGTACGAGTCAGTTATTGACCTTGTGGCCGGTGAGGCCACCATGTTGTTTGTGGAGCTTTCATACACGCTAGCCACAGAGGAGGCAGAAAGAATTGGTGTGGATCACGTTGCCAGGGTGTCTGCAAGTGAAGCAGGTGAAAGTTCCCTAGGTAAGGCAATGGCCAGAGTGCATCTGTGTATGTTCCTGAGGTCTGATTGACAGGAAACTGTAGTAGGTATTAACAATTTCTTATAATTTAACAAATTAACCTAGTTACATTTATTTATTTGCATATTAAAGCTCCTTTTTGAAGGGATCCCTATAAAATGTATCAAGTAATACACCTAGTATAACATGGTAATAAATGTAACATGATCTAATTATAGTGACATAAAACTAAAACATCTTTACATTCCTTAATTAGAATACATTTTGCACGATTCCATTTAATTAATATAAAATATACATTTTCTTATTTCTATTCTTTTAATGCTGCCTCCAATTTACATCTCTTCGGGACAGTGGGCATATGAATGTTGCTTAATCATTCCACAAAGCCAATTTGGGTTTAATTCCTGGTGGGGTTACACCAAATTTTTTTTACTTAATAAATAAGGCGGGTGTTGGTGTTATTGAGTTGGTTTTCTGTGGTTATTCCTGTTCCCTCCAATATTTACATTCCTTCATCGCTTCAGCTGCTTTTCACTACAATCCTGACCGAGTGAGATACATTTAAACTGACATTCTGAAGGACTTGGGTTTGAATCCCAAACCAGCCATCTTGATTTTGGTTTTCCATGGTTTCCAGAAATCATTCCATGTGAATGCTGGGATGGCTCCTTACTACAGACTATATCGGATTCCTTCCCCATTCCTGCCTACCTGAGAAACTTGAGCCTTCTCTAATAACCTCACTGTCTACGAGATGTTAAACCCTACCCACTTACCTGTTTACTACACCCCAGTATGTGGTGAAAATCTAGTTGTGAAGTACCCTCTGAATCTCTCAAACCATATTTTTGCAATATTGACCCCTTTATTTTGAGTATCTTAATAAGGGGCTGTACCACAGTGTAAACTATGGTGATAGCTTTAGGTAGTACAGAAGTAATTTTTTTGTGGCAGTTGCGGAGCACCTGACAGCTCAGCACTCGGCCATCAAGATGCTGCACAACCGGGTGAAGCTGGTGCTACAGTATGTGCGTGCCGTGCAGGCGGGTGAGCTGCCGAGGAGCCACGAGGTTCTGCGTGAGGCATACAGTCTCAGCCACCGCCTGCCCGTGCTGCAGTCGCAGCATTTCCGTGCAGACTTCTATAATGTGAGTGCACATTTCCTATATCTGGTTTATGTTTAATTGATGACTTTTAACACGTAAAAAAATTCAGTTCCCATGACAAAACTGACTGATGTGCACCCAGCAAAGTTGACAGTGATGTAAAGAAATTAGAACATTGCTCAGGCATTTTTCAGGGAGTCAGTTAAAACAGTGTTATAGTCATTTGGGCAAAATAAATTTCATGAACAGGATACAATTTTTCGCATTTGTAAGAATATATCGAGAAATGATGAAATACTGGTTAAATAATTTTTCTTCGTAAATAACTAATCAAAAGTCTTTCAGAAAATATGTATTGTATTACTTAAAAAATTAATTCTTTTCTTGCCATGACATTTAAAAATAACCTACATTTAGCAACAAACCTTCCATTGCCATGAAATCACTTATTTTGGTTAGGTGCATAATTTTGTTTTCCAACAGAAGAGACAAGTGTGAAAGTGAATTGAAAACACTTTATTATTATCTTCAATTTGGTGTGTGCATCTTCAACTGAGTTATGGGATGTAAAAATGTCTTCTGTTGTCTGCATTTCGCAAGATCACATCAGTTTATGTGTAATCTTCTGATGAACATGTACATTTACAGTCTTCTGGGGGCTTGTCTATTCATTTTTTGTTGGTCATGTTTTGGATCATCACCATTAAAATCATTATGCACGTGATGTATAATCGTAAATTATCACAATATGGGACTCTTATGTTGCACATTTATATTACTCTATGATTCCTTGTTATTGAATCGTAAGTTATTATGTGTGGAATTATAAGCTGAATAAAGCCTGATTCTAGGTTTAACATTACAAATTATTCACATTATAAAAATAATAATAATAATTCGACATGGAGAAGTTCTTAACACCAAACAAACTGGATGCCGGTCCTAACTCAACTCTAGCATTGAAAATATGGGAACATTGGTTTAGAACATTTAAAACTATCGGGATGAAATTCCTAGTGCTCCTACTGATTCTCAGAAACTAAAAGGTACTTATTAACTTCAAATATTGATACTATATCAATTTTAAAAGTTTTTTGTATTAAGCCTATTAATGAAATATTGGGTCATCACAAGCTTTCCACACGGCACCAAGAGGCTTATGAAACAATTGATCAATATCAAGTCACTTAGACTGTTAGTTAAGGATTGTCAGTTCAATGCAGTCACTGCTGAAACTTACAGGGGTGAATTCATTCTACTATTCACACTACAAGAAACCTTTCAATAATATCGTTCCCTTGAAGTTGCTCATGAGTACTTTCAGCAGTATCAAACTCAAATGTCTGTAAATACAGTTTCTCCTCCATGTGACCTCAATCAAAATGCTTCTGATGAAAATGATTGTACAGTAGCTGCTATGAAAGTAAAATGCTATTTTTGTGGCAAAAATAGACATCCAAGGTCCAGCTGCCTTGCTTGAGACTCTTTATGTGGAAAGAGAGGATTTTTTTTAACGTTATGCAATCTCAGAATTAAAGAAAATCTTTGAGTCAAGAAGCTTGCTTCCTTTATTATTAATTCTGAGAAAATTATTGCTTCCTTGGGAGGCCATTATATGTTTCCATAAACGGCACTAACGTCTCTGCTCTTCTAGACACGGGAAGCACATCAAGTTTGGCTGGGACCGTGTTGTCCGATATCTAGTACTAAAGGTGTCAGAAAGTCATGGGAAGGTTTCACAGGCTTCTTTCTTGTTGACCTCTACTACAACTGGGAAGTGGTGTTGTGTTGATCCCTCCACAAATGAACACACATAACTGATATAGACTTGAGATATTTTACCAGGACTATGCTCAGATATCATTATAGGTCATGATATCCTCAATAAAAATACAAGTTGGGAACTGGTGTTTGATGGAAAGAAGCCTCCTCTCGCTATCTTTGCACTCGTAACTGCAAAAGTTCATTCCATGGAGAGCACAAGTTCATATCACCACCAATTAAATAGCATTAAAAAAAAGTTGTTGTAGACCATTCGCAGACAATAAACAAGTGTACTTCATTGGATGCCTATCTGCTTCAAAGAATTGTTGATATTGTCAATAAAGTAGCAAATAATAGTGGGTATAGCAAAATCGATCTATGAAGTGCATATCACCAAGTACCCATCCATGAAGAAGACAGAGGATATACTGCTTTTTAAGCCTGTGGCCGTATGTACCAATTTAAATGTTGACGCATGCCACATTGCTATGCAGCGTGCCTGCGTACTCTACGGGCAATTTTGCCCCATCAACGAGCGATAAAGAGCTCGGGGCAAGTCATAACAGTGGCATACGAAATTTACGTACTGACAGAGTTGATTCCATGAGTCTGGACAACCACGGTCATGCTTATAATTAAAATATTAATTATAAAATTGTATGGCCCGTCCGAATTCCAACATACGGTCGCCATCTCCCTCAATCCAAGATTTTTACCAGACATGCTGCAGACCCGGCAACTTAGATAAAGTAGTTGGAAAGATACCCACAAGAATGTAGCACCCCTGCGCCCAGTGATGTCACAGATATCGGGCCGAGGAATAAAAACGTCAGCCTCAATCAAGGGCGATAAGAAAATAAGCCTTGCCGCCCGCTACCTGAGATAACCAATGCCCGTGTAGAGAGGGTTGCAACCCCTGCACCCCTGGGAGAGCCATGAAGTGGATGTGGGGACTATATAAGGAAACTTCGAACCGTCCTTTATATGAGTTCGTTGGCTCGCTGACCGCATTGGTCAGCGATCTCTCCTAGGGTCTGGAAGGACTCCTCTCCCAAACCAACAGCTTGAAGAAGACTCTCTCTCCAGCTCCAGCAGCCTGCCCAAGGCTCAATTTCCAACACCGGCTCCTGCAGCTTGACCAAGTTCACTCTCCAAAGGAAACTTTTACGTCCGCACCCTGCACCCTCTACCCCAGTCATCACTGACTTCGCAGTAGCAGGCCGTCATGACGTCCTAGATCCCCCCCTCAAAAGCTGCTATTGTAAAACGCGACATAGATTGTTGGTAGTAGGAGTAAGTTGGAAATTCCCAGGTTCACCTTCACCTGGTTAAGCATAACTCGCGAGGGAAAATAGAATTACTTAGAAGCGTGTACTAATCGGGTTTCCCCCAGTACTTCCAAAAGCGTGAATAAAAACGCTTGAATCACAATCGTAATTAATTATTTTACTTTGCTCCCTGTTTATATAACATTAAGTGTTGGTTACTTTTTTGCATAGTTCAGCTCAAATCTCATTCTAAATCTTGTGTGTCGAATAGTGTGAGCGGTCAGAGTTTCCTAGTGTTGGAGGAACTCCCACGCTTCTCCACTGACTCATACCAACTCTGGGGATGGTTATCCAGTAAAGGCCCCCCAAGTGGCTGAAAAGTCGCTCAAACTGGAATACTGGATGATGACTAAGGAAGGCGTGACTAGTGTCATAATTGGTGAGCCTGGAATAAGTAAGAGAATCTTTTAGGTCAATATTAGTTGTTCACGAGTAACAAATTCAGATAACTGGGAAGGGCAGTGGCCTTCCCAGAAGACTGCTTCGTAAGGTCCGACGTGTGCTGCTACGCAAACTAGAACGATCGACTACTCCTCCAGCGACTGACACTCCTCATGATAGCATGCAGCGACGGCCCACCAAACCATCCCCTCTCGGGAGACGCCATTGCCAGCTTAATGCGGAGTAGGGATATCCAAGATCACCACACCTCATCTCACCCTCAACTCAAACCATTTTTAATTAACTACTTTTGCTTTCATTTTTTTTACAATCACCCCTGGACAACTGGCGTCCAGATTTTTGGCAACCATTACAGTGAGCTAGATCGTGCTCCCTGGGAAAGCGACACTTATCGTTAAGCTCACCCTGGGGTTCGATTCCCCCCTACCTCCCCTTCAGATAGGCGGACCACTACCGTGAACCCGTGTGGGTAAACCCCGACCCGCCAGGCATGTCAGTTACAAGGAATCACAGCCGAAGGGACTATCACATTCACTAGGAGGGATTCTGCACTGAGAGGACAGATTTAAAGTGCCTAAGGCACTGCAAATTAAGTTATCATTGCAATATGTGTATATATATAATGTATATAATATGTGTGTGTATATATACATATAGACACACATTTGGCGTGGAATCAAGAGAGATAGCAACTACCCTAGAGCGAGAGGGACGAGTGCGTCAACGTATACCTTTTGGAGTTAAAAAATGGCATGGCAGCTTTTCAAAGAGTCATTGACGATATCATCTGAACAGAAAATCTTAGATACATTTGCCTACTTGGATGATGTTACCATATACTGGAAAAATCGACAAGAGCACGATGAAAATTTTAAGAAGTCATGGAAGCAGCCGAGAGTACAACCTGATCATCAACAATGAAAAGAGTATATTCTCTGTTTGCTCTCTTAACTTGCTCTCTTATATGTTAAAAGAAAATCCAACCAGACCCAGAGCGTAATCAACCTCTTCGTGAACTTTCTTCTCCTTCTGACAGTGCTTTATTAAAAAGGACTCTATGAATGTTTTCACACTTCTCTAATCAGATTCCCAAGTTCTCAGACCAGATACTTCCTCTCGCTCGCTGTAAATTCCTTTTGTCAGCTGTAGCACTCATCACATTCAATACTCTAAAAAACCGAAATAGAAAATGCTACTGTTGTGTCCACTAACCCTGAAGAAATGTTCACAGTGGAAACTGATGCTTCTGAGAACGCAGTTGCTGCCGCCCTTTCCCAGTTTGGTTGTCCAATCACGCTCTTTTCTTGGCTTCTTTCAGACACCATTCGTCTGTTGAAAAAGAAGCCAAGCAATCATCGAATCAGTTTGGAAGTGGAGGCATTTTCTTTTGGGAAGAAACTTTAAATTGTTGCAATATCCATTTTACACCTTGACGCATGATGCTTTCCATACTAGAGAGAGTGCACCTCAGTTGCACAACTTCGCTCCATCTGAATATGGCAAGCCACATGGGCAAGTCTCCCGCCAGTACTGGAGGCAGGACACTGGGAAACTCCAAGATGTTGACAGGGCTTCAACACGCCTTCCATCTCGTGCTCCTGGCTTGTACTGCCTGCCAGAAATGGCAGAAAACTGTCACGTCATCGCTCTTCCCGAAGCAAAGATATTCCACTTCACCGCACTCGCTGTTGAAGAGCACACCCATTTGAATTTGGCGCCGCAGGAGGAAGCGGGCCAATCAGTGATAAGCCACTGCCTACTCAAGTACCAGCAGTTCAGAGTTACTTCACACCCTGCGCCGAGCGACAGGCCTGATAAGCATCCACTGGTCCATGTGTGTGATGTCACAAGCTCCACCCCCAAGAGGCGGAGCTAAACCTCCCGCACCTCTCGAGGCATCTAAGAACACTTGTGATCACTATAAAAGGCAGAACCGCCCGAACTTCAGGAGTTACTCATTGTCCCCAGGCCACTGAGGTCGGAGGACACCAGCCAGAGTTGCTCGGGGTGGCTCAAGGGAGCCACTTTTCTCCAAGGCTGTGAAGGCCAGAGCTGACCGTGGCAGTAGTCAGTGCTACACCCCTTCCGAGGCTGTGAAGACCAGGGGTAACCTAATTGAGGACTGGCCGTCTTCCACCCGTGCGGCTAGTTCGACAGCATCAATGTCATCTCCTTGAGGCCAGCAACTGCAGAAGATGCCTCTTCTGTAGCGCCTCCAGTTGTCTCGTTGACCCAATCCCTTCCCAATCCTGCTTCGTCCACGTAACCTAAGGCCATGGGGATAAGGTCCCTTATGGACATTCCCTCCTAGGTAAAGTAGGATAGGCTTTAGATAATTGAAATAAAAGTTGATTAAATTCACTTTTACTACAAATCAGTAACGTGAGGTAACAGGGAGCCTTCACCTGAAGTTAGTAATTTTATGTATATTTGATTTCGCAATATTATATATTCCAGTGGTTATGATTTTGTATGGATGTTTTGAATTTAAACTTTGTTTTGTTAATTTTGTTGTATTGTATTACAAGTTCTACTCAAGATTTGATAATTATTAAAAGCCACTGTCAAACAAGTGAATCTCCTGACTTACTACTAGCTTGTAGGAACCTTGAACCATTGGTGAGATTTGTATCAATACTAAGTAACTTTGCATATTTGAGTAACTACCCCTTGTGTATGTGAAGTAACACCAGTGTCCGGGAAACAGCCAAACGGCAGGTACAAGGAACAACAAGCGGTATTCCAAGTTTGGCTTAGGCATCATCTGGGGTGTTATACTACATAGTGTCACTCAGCGTGTTGCACTGGTCAATCTTCGGGGGAGCCCTTCGTTAGCAACACAATACACCATGGTACTTCGGCTGCTCACGTATTCTGCTGCTTGACCCGCCAGTCTGTAGATGGCCAGGAGAAGTTAAAGGGATGAGACTCGTTGAGTCTGGTCGGATATCAGGATGTACGCTGACAGGAAAGCTAAATCAACTCGGTGTCACTGCGCACACACAGGATTAGCGTTGGAATTTAATTTCAGATATTATTACTACTTTTACTCTGAATTGTGCTGTAAATTGGCCTCATCCCAAAAAATTACAAATCCAGTAAAATAAACTGGTTTAAACGTAGCTTACATCTCCTCGAGGAGGTGAACAAAAATTTTATTTCAAGTAATACTGTAGCTCAGGATAGCAAGACACATTTCCTATGCCCACGAGGCAACCAGGTCGCCTACCCTTCGAATATTTAATCTTGCTACATTGTGATAATACCGTATTTGGTATTGAAACACTGTATTAACACCTGAGTACACCGCAATCCTCCACACCTTCCCCTCCCCTCAATGAGCAGCACAAGCACCACTCCAACGCAGCCAGCACTGGCCGCTGTTCCTCAGCTGTCTGCCCATGCCAGCAGAGCAGAGGAGAGCTTCGCCTCCTGCGAGACAACAGGTACAGCAATGGAATGTAGTGCTGCCCAATGTGTCTAACTTTGTACCTGTACGAAAGACCACACATCTCACGAAATTTACTGGATTCTTGCCCAAGAGGAGGTAACTCCTTCCAGGCATGACATCCGCAACATTTGCATCCAGATATTTGAGGGCCACCCACTCTACTCATTCACACTCAGTGTATGAGGTTCCCTTAAAATCAAACTGTTCATCGGGGTTACGATCCCCAAGTCACCTTACTTTTCATACACCACAAGATACCTCATCTCACTCACTCTCCAAACAAAATAGATAGGACCCACGTCTAGCTAGCCCTGGACATGTGTGCAACCCTCTGATGGCTCCGTAGATGAATTAGTTGTGATTAGGGAACACCTTCCGCACGTTACTTATGCTTTGACGAAAGAGGTTGAAACCCACGTCCACCAACCACATTGGCTTGGTACGTTGCCTATACTCAGGTGCAAGGCACAGCAGCCTCTCCTTGTACCGGGTGGCTTAAAAGTTCAGTTTCATTCAAACTGGCGTGCTTCAACCTTCTTGATTAATATCAATTAATCTAAAGGTTCGGGATGCTGATTCCACTTCTGGTTTTTGAAAGTTCAAGATTCACCTAAGACATCAATAGGGCTTGATTTGGTTACCTGGCTGGGTCGGGGATCTTCCACGCTGGGAAGTTTGGGTTTATGCCCTTTTAATTGAGTGACCTTGGTAGGAGAAGGGGAATCAAACCCCAGGGAAAATTTAATTAAATACATCTCCCGTCTGGGGAGTTTGACCCTGCTTACCATGAAAGTTATCAAAATGTGTGATGTCAGTTGTCATAATGTAAACGTAATTGAGGGGTAAGATTCTGAACCTATGTAGAATCTTTGGAGTCGGATCTCTGTCTTCCTCTATAAGGTGCCGGCCTAGTCGGCTTGCGGGTTGGAATGAAATCAGGGGACACAGTCACTATTTTACGGCGACTTGTTACCTGGGGTGGTAAGCGAATTGCGAATAGTGATGTCTCTCCCTGCCGTTTTGCATATCTGGAACAAGTGAAGATGGAGCTGGATAGTCAAAATAATCGGCCTGGTGCCAAAACCATAGATCCATAACTGCGGTGGCGTGAGGCATTGACACATCTTGCCCTTATGCTCTCGTATTAACTGTGTAGCGGGCGGCTCACATTCCCACAGCGGCACAAAATTCAAATGATGCGCTGTGTGTTAAGGGGGAGCTGCAAAATAGTAGGAGCTCTTCTTCAGAGGGGGTCTTGACGTAACTACTTTTAGTGATGTACTGTATTGGAGCATGGTAAAAGCAAGGAACATGTGGTTATTTGGTGAGTTGAGCCTCTGTCAACTTAGGTCGGGTGATGTGTCGTGCCTCCATTACCATTTGTGCTAGGGAGAGACTAGCCCCATGGAGAGTTGCCATCTGAGATGGGGCGTAGTTGTATATTATTGGAGCGCTTTCTCTAAGCACTAAAAGCTTTTTCCTTTGACAACTTATTTGAAGTGTAACTGTTTAAACATGTGTACTCTTAAAACATTTTTTTAAAAATATTACATGTATGTAAGAGTAAAGGAATGGCTTTTTGAATAAAAGTAGAAAATTGAATTGATTTTAAAATTGTGTTTTTAAAGTTCTTGATGAACCACAGGCAACCTACGTAAAATTACTATGGTAACACATTTTTATACATACCTGATAAAAATTCTGTTTCAATATTTGAGCAATTTTTGTACAATTTAAGACATGAGTTACAGTTTCCCTCAATTTAAGTACATACATAATTGTGTAAATATTTTTGTGAGGCTTTAATGTACGTCAAATTTTCATTATTGCTATGGTAGCACTGTGCACTTAGGGTATATAGAGATTTTTAATTTGTAGGTTATTTGTACACTTAGCATTTCAGAAGTAATTTTGATACTTATGGAAATGTCATTAATGTTGCAATGAATATTGTGAACTTTCTTTTATAAACAGTCTATGGAGAGAAAAATTATTTATTTAATTTAGAAAACTTTCTATAAGAGTATTTGTCTCTGTTGCAGCAATGCAATGATGTGGGACTTATGACATACCTCGGCACCATTACGAAAGGCTGTAACGACATCAACCAGTTTGTGAATAAGTTTAACATTATGTACGATAGGCAAGGTATGGGACGGCGCATGCGTGGAATGTTCTTCTGAGCTATTGCAGTGATTTTATAATTTTGTATGTGAACTTATACCTGGCTTGATACCAGCATTTTGTTCAAGATGATGTGGACTGCAATGTTTCCTTATCCAGCCTCGTGTTTTGTACTTTTTAAGGTTGTATTAAGCATCTTTTTTTGCCTTTATTTTTTAGTGTGTATCAAAATTGAGTGCTTATTGATATTTATTCTACCAAAGTGGGAAAAAAATGTCAATCCATACAGTGTCTGCATTGTTTGCTATTTAAATTTTTTTACACTGCTAATTTATGAATGTTCTTTAATTTTGTAACGCTCACCAACATGTGAGCTGCAGAAAATAAATTTATTAATGTTGGTTTTAGTTGATGTTCTGGTGTACCAGTACACTGTCTTTTTTGTAATTGTCAAGGAAGCCAAAAATAATGAATCCGGCATGTATGAAGGCAGCTGTTGAAGTAACAGTTGTTATTTTGAGTTTTGTGTACATGTATTGTTTACTTTAGAAAATATATCTGTACATTGGAGGTAATGTGAATATGTTACAAATGTGGAACTTTACAAGAATGTTCTTTGCCTGTATACTGTGAGCGCACGTAGTGCCCTTTCCTACTGGCTGAATTGTATAGTATTCCATGTCAGAGATAGTGCATTTGCACTGCAGAAAAGAGCATGGAAGATAGAATAAGACAATGTCAAAATTTCAGTCTTGTAAAATGGTCATAGTACCCTTGACCTCCGATGCACAGATATGGTCTGTACACAAATCTATACTCAATGCTCAGAGTGCTATTTAAAAATAGAAAAATATGACCGTATGGTTGTGAATTGTATATTGTATTTACCAGAATATAGGAAGACTTCAAAAATAAAATGACACACCGCATTTTTATTGCAGAAAAAATTTATTTCATCAGAATTTATTTGGACTTGTCATTTAGCAAGATAAATTTTTAGTGGTACAGTATTACGGATTCTGTGAAATTGTCAGACAGCACATTTTCATTCATAGTATAGTATTTCACAATTAAAACTGGCATCTGCTCACCAAAAGGGCGAGATTGTGTAGTTTACAGTAGTACATACATGCAGAGGCTGTTTATAAATTAACAGTAGCACTGAGTGTGACTGGATGACAAAATATCATGTTAACATGAATATTATTTGCAGCAAAAATGATTCCATTACAAACAATGCATGGTTTTAATTAATAACTAAACAACATTTATTTTCGCTTTGTTGCTGATGTGGGAGGGGAGTCAGGACCCAAAAAAATTAGCGAACAGGCCTCGGAAAGGCTTGGCAATTACAGGCCGAATCCAAATTATTAGCAAGCAGACGCTTCACATGGAAATATATTATGTTAAAATATTTATAGAACTCATGGAAAATTTAAAACTCAGAGAATTTGTTTGCATATTTGCATTTAACACACAAAATATGAGTAATTTCATTGGGGCGTAATTTACGAAGCGAGCTGCGCATTGGCCAACAGATGGCAGCACAAGCGCCTATTTTGCTGCTGTGTTGCAAAAGTATATCCATCAGATCCTTTTGAAAGTAAATTTTTTATCTAGTGCAGGCTCCAAACAACTCGGTTTGGAATATATTACGTCAAATTAATGTAGAAATATTTTTTAAAATACTCTGCGACTGATAAGCTGCCTCAATTGATGTGAAGCATGCACCTGGCAATGTTACCAGCAAGCACTAGCTATGCCCTATGAAAAAGAGACGAAACAAAGCTAAACTATCAAATACGGTGTTCCATTTAGTTTAAACACCTACACATTACATTAGAACAAAGTTTAATTTTTTACACTATTAACAGCTGTTTTGTATTAATATAAAATGAAATACAGAGACATCTGGTCTGCAATCTTCTTTCTGCCCGCTTATTTCTCCAGTGTTTGTTGTGCAAATTTAGGTTGTCAAAATAATTAACGTGAAATTTTCTTGCAATTGTTTACACATCAGCTGACACAGAATTTTGTGTATGTGATGATGTTAATACCATATTTGAATACACACACACTGGCTGTCAAAAAAATTGAATTCTTATATGACTATTTTGTTTACATAAACTACGTGTAGAGTATATAGACCTTGTTACGTGTCGTCCTGGTCTAGGGAACTATGTTAAAAATATGTAACTTTAAAAGCTAAAATTGAAACGACAATCAACCATAGTTCTTGACACTGTCATTTTCAAAACGTCCTTAAAATATGTTGCATTCTTATTTGTGATGTTAATATTGAATGAACAAGATGTGTTACTAATGCATTGGTAATTTCCTGTCCTTGGCATATGTTCACGTTTTTGGTGCTACTCATCTGGTAACACTAATGCTGTAGATATAAAAAATCCTGGTCAACCTCTTAATCTGTTATTGAGCACCCTATTTTAATAGTCAATAATGTTAAAACTACTTTGGAATATTTTTAATCATAAAATAAAGTGTGCAAAGGAAATATGTTTATTACTTGTGAAGTACATTTGATCTTAATAGTAGGAAGAATCAGCAAAATAAATTTCTGGTCTGTACTTGGTTTTATGTACTTTTTATTACTTATAAATTTTTCAGTTTTTAAAATTATCCCAAACAGTCTGGGTACATGAGTTCATGAGGGATGGAGGTCTTAATATAAAAAAAAAAGAACTCAATTATATTTTAATTTAGTCACACAGCAATTATTTACAACATTAATCTATCAATATTTCCACTATTACTCTTTTAATTTCTCAGTGAGCACAATATACTGTATTTACTCGTGTATAGCTCGCACTATGATTTTTGCAACAAGTTCCAGGGAAAAATTGCACCAAAAATTTGTGGTGCCCTGTTGGTAAGTATGGAACAAATGAATTTTTTTTACATCAATGTGTGGTGATTGTGGTATGTTTGGAAAATACTTTAATTAAATAACTTTGGTGCAAAAATCCAAAATAAAAAATTTCCGAAAACCTCATATTCCTACTACTCAACACTTTCGGCTTTGTTTTTATTTTTTCAGGGACATACAGTCATTTTTTGCTGTGCTAGAATGTCATAGGACCCTTCTCAAAAAAATGTGCCACCTCGACCCTTCTCCACCCCCTGAACATAGTTCCTTACCCTCTGCCAGGAAACAGAGGGCTTGGTGGAATTATTAACTGGCAACATTTGGGTGTTATGTGCGGGGGGGGGGGGGGCATAAACACGTCGCAGCTCTGATTTGCTGTGTGACAGGATGCCATTAGGGGGGGGGGGGGAGTGGGGTTGCGACCTACATATAACTGAATGGTTGCTGAGAGAGAAAGAGAAAGGAGTTATGTAAGAGCAAGTGATGAGACAACATACAGTTCTGCCACTTTCCGCAACATCCCAGGACAATTTATGGCTATCACACCCCCTTCCTATTTTTTTGTGTATAGTGCGCACCTCCATAATTTTTTCCTTTATTTTGGGAAAAAAAGGCATGCTATACACGAGACAATTATATAGTATAATGTATATTTTTACTCTAATTAACATCCTTGTTAATGTCTTTGTTTGGTTATAGTCAATTAACTCATACTCATTATTAACACACTTTCAGTCTGTTTGTTGCCATTATTTGTAATGTTTTTCAATCATGCATCCAGTGCAATAGTCCAGCCTGCAGTCGCACCCTTCACCTCGCCAATGCTCGCAGTCGCAGATTTCCTCCTGCTGGTCACTTCTCTCTTGGTTTTATTTACTTTTCATTACTTAAAAACTTTTCCGTTTTTAGAATTATCGCCAACAGTCGGGATACATACCACAGTCTTGAGATGCTTGCTTCTTACAGTTTCTTTCACTTATTTAGGTCTTTTTCCGTTTTAACATTGACGCCGTCGGGTAAAACACAAGACGAAAGATGACACAAATTACTTACTGATGATATGGGCACCAGCGGTGCTTCCCGATCACCGCACCGTTGGGACTCGGGGTTCTCGGGGATGCTGTGGGTTGTGTTTATCCGTATCACCCGAGTGTACTTATGATACACGTTTGCATTACTAAACAATTTAAACACTTGAAAAAAACAGGTGGCAAGGATACTGTCACTACAAATGAAAGAGGATGGGTCACTGTGAGACTTGTTTTTATTGATACTGTGCGTACAAATCAACGTGCCATGAAATTGATACATGCGGTCGTATCTAGCGAACTCCACTTGAGTGCTCCCCAGCCCACAATTACTCTGGCAGACGCCTAAATGGATGATCTTACCGCAGTGACTGAAAACACAATCTTCACAAGGGAATAGAGTCGACAGCCGCTAGGGTGGACTGACGATTTTTACCTGAAGATAGGACACTGTGAATTACAAAATGAAACCCTGATGATATATTAACGCATGTGATAACTTGCCATCACTAACACAAACTCGTCGGCGCTCGCCCTCCAACATGTGGGTAGTGTGGTGACTGCCTATACACTAGGATGGAAGTAATATCACCGTACACAAATACAAAATTACATGAATATCCTTAGAAGATGATGTGGCACGAGATGAGTGTTCACAATAAACACGCAATTGCATGAAAACAAGTTTAGATGGCGCAGATGCCGCTGGATAAAGTATGTAGTGGACCATGTGGTGCAGGTGGAATTGCAATATTTCTTCGTGGAAACTGCAACGTAAACTCTGACAAATTATTCTTGTTGGGAAAGTTATCCACTTTACGATTTAAGCAGTTACAGGCTTGTAGCAGGCCTGATGGCGGCAAAAGCAAACATTGAAGTGGCCGCGTGGTCAAACCATCAATTTACGTGAAAATTACACGGAACCCTGAATGACAATACATAGAAACTTGAAATAAATTATTGCACATAATGATATTACACAAACTCTCAAAGCACAAAGATGGCACGTATATAGATTTGGCGGCGGTTAACTACTTGGTTGTACGTGATATGGCCATAAAATACTCAAACATTATAAATACCCCTAAATACATACATGAAAACAAAGCCCTTGAAATTTCACACAGCAATAATACTGAAATTACGATAGAACACCTTTAGCAAAAGCGGATGGTGCCTGATTCAAGTTTTCCGGTTTGCACGACATCTCCAACATTCTTCTCCTCCTTCCCCTAGATTAAGTTTAAAAATGCCACCAGGGCGAAATTAATTAGTTAAGCGGAAGCATAATGCTGGGGAAAAGTCTGGCAAAGTGTACGCAAGCAAAGGTTAACCAGTATACTAAAAGTGCTATTGAAATCTACATCAGTGCTCAGAAGTTGTAGTGCATACCTGACAGCATCTTACCTTGCCAGCGCTCCTAGGCAGACTGCCCAGAGGCAAGCGTCGCACGGACCTACCATGACTGCGTACAGAGTTCATATAAACAGAAGTGCTATACACGCAGAGTAAAACTTTTACATATTGAAAATAAAATTGTCACAAATAATTTAAATATTGTTTTACATTTTAGAATTTTCTTGTTACTTTAATGTATTATTTTTGTGTCTCTTTATGACGGCGTTCACACCTGAATATTACTGTTCTTAATCTCCGTGCAGCACGCACTTTGAATTCATAACCAAACATTTTCAAATTGACAACAAACACTTTAAAACATTTTAAGACATTTCAAATCCTGAAAATAATATAACAAAGACACATTTTACACTGCAAAAATGATATTCTTTTAGGAAAGTTCAGATTTGAGCCTCTTTGCGCACGTGCATGTACACATGACACGTGCATGGTGAACGCCGTTGTGGGCTCTAGCACCGCTGGCTGTTAGCCAGCATTAACATATTGTTACAAGATACCAGAGGTTTTTATCCGAGTTCATGAAGTATGGAGGTCTTATTAAAAATAAAAGAACTAAATTTTATTTTAATTTATTCACACAGCTATTATTTACAGCATTAATATATCTATATTTCCACTATTACTCTTTGTATTTTTCAGTGAGCGCAATATATAATGTCTATTTTAACTCTAATTAACATCCTTGTTAATGTCTGTTTGGTTATAGTCAATTAACTCATACTCCATATTAACACACTTTCAGTCGGTCTGTTGCCATCATTTGTAATGTCTTTCACTCATGCACCATGTCCAATAATCCAGCCTCTCAGTCGAACTCTTCACTGCGCCGAAGTTCGCAGGTGCAGATTTTCCTCCCGCTGGTCACTTCTTTCATTGCTCGTTTCGCTTGTTGACAATTGCTAAAACATAATCCACTCATCAACTACCACCTTGGAAGCCCGTCACACTTTTAAACTCGCTGGCCTGATCGGAAAGTTCGACACGCTGAGAGACGCACAGCAAACCACCAGAAAATTCTTCAGATAAACACTGACATTAAATCAGATGAAGGTCAGCACCATAAGCTGCAAAAGATTTATCATGGGTCCATGCGCTACGGCAAGCCTGTGTAAGCTGATCTTCGTGTTCGCCGCCTGTTCTTGAGTTACATGCATGACCTTCACACATTTCCAGCCTCGCAAGGGTTGCGAAGCAGCAAGTGCACAACAGTATCATTTACAAGGAATAATATATTTTTCATTTAATATTCAGAACAAATCGGGATGGAATTGAATCATTTTGGTTAGTAAATCAACTGACTCAAATTTTTACATGATCAGTAAATGTTCCAAACATATTATTAACATAATTCTTCTGGAGACATTTCGAATTATGTAGTTTAAATTAAATTAAATTTACTCAAAAATGTTATATATGCGTAGTTCATGAAGATTATACATATAACGGTTGTGTGAAAAGAAACAACTTGCACTAGAAACTAAATACCGTATTTTGGCGTGTATAGGCCGCAACAGAATTTTTTTTAGGAAAAATTGGGTATAATTAATATTTCAAGTATAGGCCATACTGCATTTTTGTATTCCTGTAAATTTTGTTACGTCATGATTCAATACAAACATAGTAAATTCTGACTTAATTTCTCCCCTACAAAACATTTGTGACAGAAAATTTGTATTAAGTTGCAATGTTTACAAGTATACGTTGCGCAATTACTATTCCACAGATGGTAATGTGACTTGAGAAAGCAAAACCATTGCAATATGTTACACAAAATGACATCTTATCAATGTGTACTTGTAGCGTTGCGGCAGGCGGACAAACTACGTAGGATATCTTTCTCTTGTACAGCAGAGAAATGATTTCCTCACGTACGGCATCAATGGGCGAGCTCCAAACATGTTTACATTTTACACGTGTGGGATAAAGGTTATTTTGATTACTAACACGAGTGAAGAAATAATTGTATTGAGTGGAAATATTTTCTTATTCTTCTCTCTTTCCTTTCTTCTGCTTCCCTTCCCTCCATCGAAATTAAGTTAAAACATTAAAATGCACTGTATGTTGACAAATTTCTAAACATGTTTTGGGGGTAAAAATTTTTTTGGTCAATATCTCTTATATGACGCACTCCACTTTTTGCAGTCATTTTATTTTTGTAGACACTATGCGGCGTATACACACAGAAATACAGTATTTCCATTTGCTTAGGTAGCATGTCTATATGCAAACTATTAAAATATTAATTGTAGAAAATTTTGAGTTATTCTAGCTCTATTGTACCCATGATTCGACTGCTAATGGGTTGTGACAAACAAGTCATAAGCAATATGATATATGTATTGTACAAAAAACCTGAACATCATTGCACTTTAATTGCCTTGTGACTCAGCATCATCAGTTGGTGGCTGTGTATGGTCACCTTCGCACATTGCTGCAGTTTAGTAGCAAAACTATCACAGGACAGTGCTGAGAGGAAATACCTGTGCAGTTGGCATCATTAAAAGCATTAATAGGATCTTTGATGAAGAACGTTCCATTCCAAGCATTGCTTGATTCTGGGTTGGAAGCAAGCATGCTCTGTGCAACAAGAGAAAATCGTGTTCAAAAGCTACACTTGTAGAAAGAACACAAAACCTTCAAATGCATCCAAGAGTAGCTTTGCATTCCGTTGAATATTCTTAGAGTGGCCAATTTCTCTTGCCCTCAACTGCATTCGTGAGAGAGGAAAGCTGCAGAACTGAATGTGACCTGCCAGGAACTGACAGCTTATGGCTTGGCGAAAAGATGTTTTCAACTATGAATGATGGTTCTGTCTGGACACAAACTACCACCGAATTCAAGTCTGTAGATGTTCGGGTCAGCACGAAAGGAAACTGCTACCTACTTGTACCGATCAATTTTCAAGATGGGTAGAGGCATTTCCACTACCCAGCCAAGAAACCACCCCAGTCGTGCGGGAAATGGAGGTGCAGATTTTCACATGATGGGGTTATCCGAAAGCCATACTAACAGACAATGGCACCCACTTTATGAATCGTCAATGGCAATATGCCTGTCAAGAGTAGGGGGTAGAAACCTGGACTACCCTTCCATACCATCCCCAAGCGAACCCCACTGTACGGAGGAACCAGGAGGTCAAGAAGTGCCTCTGTATCAGTGTGAGTAATGATCACATGCATTGGGATAAGCATAACCCCACCATACTGTTTGCCCTTCGACGCTGTATGAACGAGGCCGTCGACACCAGTCCGAGCATCCTACTCCTGGGACAAACATTGCGCTGACCAGGTGACTGGCAGTGGGAAAGCGAGCAGCCCACTGATATGCCTCAACCCGAGGACATGTGGCTAGTGGCCCTGGTCTGTATCACGCATGCCCAGAATGCCTATATTTTGAAGAAATATCCCCAACTGAAGACAGGGGTAAGAGAATTAAACTTAGGGGAAGCCGTTCTTCTGCGAAGTCACCCCCTCAGCAAAGCCAGCAACCAATTCAGTACTGGCCTTGCTGACAAATGGGATGGACCCTACTGCATTGTAGGCAAGCAAGACGTCTATTGGACCGAGGATATACATGGACGGATTAGAAAGACCACCCGAGGCCAGATACGACCATACCCAGGGGACACGCCAACACTTTGGGACGACGAATCCGGAGCCACACCTGGCCAATCAGGGGTTGAAGACGGACCCCCACCCAAAAGGGTAGTACCCAATATAGAGCCAGGACCTTCGACAAAAATCCGAACCAATGCCCATCATGATCGACAAGGTTCCTAGTTACATTGTGCCATGTAAGCTAGATGTAGAACAACATCAAGGTGCATTCTCCGTCAGATCAATGCCCTCGATGCCATGCAGCTATGCCGAGAAGATTGCACTGAAAACCAAAACTAGCTGCTCTGAATTATCTTGGCGGAGTCCACGCGTTGATCAAGCTGCATTAGCGAGCAGTCGGAGGCACCTTCGGTGAGAGGGGTAGGAATACCCCGAGCGCCTACCTCTCTACCTAGTACAACTGTGAAGTCATAAGTCGAGGCCATTCCAACTTCGACAAAGTCGACCTCTGGCTCCGAAGATTAAGTACAGGATGCCGCTAAACCATCGGAACTCTGACAAGAGTGCTCCGCCCCAAGCCTCTGCCTTGCCGGAAGAACCGCCTGTCGGGACATTGAGCTTGTCCGTGAGTGCTCCGCCCCAACTACCTGCCACGCAGGAAGACCCGCTAGCCGGGACGTCGAGCTCGGACAAGAGTGCTCCGTCCCAACCTCCTGTTACACAGGAAACTCTGCTACCCGGGGCATCGAGCTGCAACAGACGTGCTCTGTCCTCAGGTCCTGCGACGTGGGAGGCCGCTTTCATCGAGAACGTCGATGCCACCCACTACCCTCAACAGGCACATCACCCGCAGTGGAGGTTGAGGTGAATTTCCCTTCCACTGCCTCGCCCCAGGACCTGGCCACCGAGACCGTCGATGCCATCCACGACCTGGTACCACAATGAGCTGTGCTACCCACAGTCAGGGTTGAGACATTTCTCCCTTGCACTGCCCCATCAGAGAAACATCCTGCCCTATGGGTAGAAACCTGTGCAGTCGGAGTAGAGGGCTTGACTTTCCCCCGCACTGCCTCAACGTCCCTTGAACGAGTGCCCTCCCACTTTGTTGCGACAGAAGCAGACACCATGATGCCCCCATGTACCTCCAAGGCCGTCCATACGCCTGGCCGGTACCGGGAATTGCCATGAAGATACACAACCAGGTACATGTGGCCGTACCCTCTACACGGTGCCTTTCATCCGAGGGGAAAAGCCCGATAAAGGTAAGGCCGAAGATCACCAGTAAGTGCGCGAATGTTAAAGACAGTGCAGTAGTCGTAAACCGCTACTACGTGCACGTGGCAAAAGGACTCATTATAGATTGGTCATGTGCACCGCAGTTAATTTAGCCGCAAGCCAAAGATGGTGACGTAAGCAGAACAATCACATTTAGGCTAAATTAAATTCGAAAGTATCCAGTACAAAGAATCAACTATGGAAATGCACCCGTAATTAGTCATTGGACTATGTGCTAATTAACTTTTATTACAGCCGTAAAAAGCTGTACGTCAGTAACTTTGTATATTCATTTTACAGCTCACGGTTCAAGTGTTTCAGTGGCAGACAGCCCACTTAAGTAGGTAGTATTACACATGGACACACACCACAGTGACAGTAATGGCTACCAAAAGCGAATTACGTCAAGACACTCACCACAGTGCCAGTGATTAAGTTGAAGACAGACACTTCTACATAACAGTGACATTTTAGCTTTTTATATTTTTATTAATATTCATCACTTAAATCTGACTTGATGTGTAGGTAAACCTATAAATGTCACCATACATTTTGAATGTGTTTATGTGAAGATCGCTTACATGAAGATGCCGTCATGTAAGAGTGTAGTTTCAGCACTTACAAAAGTGAACTTACCTTGAACGTTCCAACGAAGGTACGCAGTGTGTACATATATTAGCTGTTAGACCTACCATATAAGATGGACTCCCGCAAGGGATAGTTACGTTAATTTTTTTATGCTTTTCAGCATTAAATATGATTTGATGTGTAGGCACACAATTAAATATTTTGATACATTTTGAAAGTGTATCTGTAAAGATCGCCTACAAGAAAGAATGCAGTTTTGTAGGAGGGTATTTTTGTTATTATGCTTTGTATGCTTATATGTTGTGTGTACTTTTGTGTGCAATATCTCGTGCACCTACTCAGTATAACAACCAAAGACTCTGAGCATCAAAGTTCCCCAAATCTGGTGCAAGATATTTTTAACTTCCATTTTTTGAGTGTTTATGTATATTGTACTAAGTGAACAATGTGCGCACAATTTGCTGCGATAGTCATGCATGTAGTTTACTCACTTTGTATTAGTTTAGCCAGTCAACCCAGGTATATATTGAAGGACTTGTGGTTGTCCACCTCGCAATCTGTCACACGTAACTATTTAGCTTGCTGACAGACACAAAGGTTCTCTGGAAAGATTATCCTTTTTCTTTCTTAACTCACTGCAGCAAACTCCAGAATAGTAGTGGCGTTTCCCCGCCTTCCACGAGTAAGGCTTGTACATATTCTAATTCTTACTTTAATCCCCTAGTTTTGACGTGCTATTGTTTTATATAATTTTTCTTTGAGGTTCTTATGTACAATTCCATTGTAATATCCACCAGCACTATGCTGGCATTTGTCAATGGCACGCATATGAAATGTAGGCAGGTGGGACACCCAACACGCGGATCCCTAACCCCGTAATCTGTGCAACACGAAGGGAATATACAGTCTCACCGCATCAGCAAAGTCCAATCACCAGGGGGAGGGGCAGAGGACACCACCCAAAAGAGAGAGAGAGGGAATCAAGGTGCTGGCCGCCACCACCACTCCACGTCTCACATGTTTTGTTTCGCCGGCCAGACGACCAGAATGCACAGAACATGTGCCGCTACAACGGTCAAGCACTCCAAACTTAAACGTCCCGCCTACCTGTATACAAATTTTTTTTTGTGCTATCTGCCTCATCATGCCTACCGACACCTACCCAGACCTCCCAGAGAGGGGCCTACACCATTCTCCGTCACCTTTTCCATGGCGAGTCTTCATCGAAACAACCGGGGGGTGGGGGGGAATTGATGCGTGCCGCTTACACAACTAATCTAATACGGTTACGACTCATCGCCAAGAGTACCTCTTTCACCAGTACAGATGTGAGTACACGTTGCCTACCCTACTACCCTACAGGCAGCAGGAACTTATGAGCGGATTCTCTTCACCTGGAGGATAAGCAACCTGGCAGGCACGCCGCCCTCCCTAGAAGGACGTCACGCCTTCCCCGCACCCAGCGCCGGCAGCCCACAAGCTTCCACTATATAAGTCAGGACGCTGTCAGATTCGAGAGTCATTCTTGTTCTTCTATTGCGACATCCCACATCACTGCTCAGTGCTGGGACCTCCAGAGAACTTCGAAGCTTTGAGTACACCTCCTGTGGCTACTTCACCGTCGACGATCAGTCAATCAGCGAACACGCTCACCAATACGTTTTTAATTCATTTTGTCTCCTCAAGATACCTTTCTTAGAACAGTTTAGAAGTATTATATATTTTCTTGTTTAGATATTTCTTTCTCGCTTTTCCATTATTAGAACAGGGTCGCCTACACATGGCCAGCGTAGTAAACTTCAGCACTCAATTGCCTGGTAGGAGGTGGCATGCGATGCATGTTTATTGAACCATCAATAAACATACTTTTGTTTCCTACCTTGCATCTTTTATTTCTTGGAGTATCCCAACGAGTCACGAAGCCAGAACCGCTGATGAAATAATTCTCATGCCACCCAGAGCCAGAGCCGGAGGATGTCATGCCTCCCCCGCTCCCTGCGCCCGCAATCTACGAGCTACCACTATATAAGTCCGGCCACAGCCGAGCTCTGCTGGAGTCATTCTTTTGCATCTCTTGCACCGACCACAGCACTCTTAGTGCTCAGGAGCTCTAGAGAAGTTCGAATCCTACAAATACCCTTTCGTGGCAACCAGCTACGGCGTACGCCAACGACCTGTCAACCCGGCGACATACTAACACAAACTTTCTTCTTTTAATATCCTTGTCTCCTCTAGACACCTTTAATTAGTAGTTTAACTGTCACTATTATTTTTCATCTAGATTCAGCTTTTCCCGTATATTTAGAACCAGATCACCTACACCTGGAACCACGCAGTTACCTTCAGCTATCCTCGACTTGGTAGTAGGTAGCACAGGTCACATGTCTATTGAACTTTCAATAGACACACGTTGCTTTCTACTTTGCTACTTTTATTTCCAGGGTATATATATCTTTACTCACAGTTAGAGGTAGATTACGCTGTCTACTGCCAACGGAATCCAGGGAAGTTATTAAACCGAACTAAGACATACCCATTAGATGGCTACCTGTTTCTTTCCATCAAACGCACAGCACTATTAGTGCTCCTGGGAAAGAAACAATAACGCCCCAACCACTAGTAACACCTTCACACCAGGAGACACGACACACTCGGGTTGCTTCGCACCACTCTCACTATTAGTGCGCGGTGATGGTGACTTGCAGTGCTGCTGGGTATTCTGAGTGGACATACAACCAGTAAAGGCTTGGCGCGACTCCGGCTCAACGTCCCTGATCTGTCCGCCTATGGTGGGGGATCAGTGGGGACTCTTATTAAGCCGGTCGGCAAGTCACTATTGGGGTACACTGTTAGTATTTCCGTTTCAGTGCACTGTGTGATTTATAGAACTGTTACCCTATGCCTCATGAGAGAAGAGTGGTAGGAGACATAGAGAGCAACACCTCCTGGCTCACCCTGCTGTCTGGTCGAGGATAGTATCACCCTATCCTGCACAGGATAGACCGACGGAACGAGTTCGTGCCGCCGAACTCAGACGTCAAGCAGTCACATCTGCAGCAGCAATATTAATTGAGTTTCCACCGTGTGTTTGTACCAGCTACAAGTGTCACTCTGTTGTCTACAGCTTCTTAACCGGAGTGGAAGTTCGCCTAGGTTGGGACATGATCTTCTAGACTAAAGAAGCTAGACTTTGGAACATTCGTGCAGGCATTCATCCCGCTTAAGTCTAAACTTACCTCAACTACTGAACTAGAGGTGAGGGAGTATCAGAACTGGCAGACACTCCTCGCCTCATCCCCGCTATCTAAGTTGCTTTTGGTCTAGCGAGTAAAATCTGTAACTACCGTGTCTGATTAGTCTAATTGGACACGTGTCAAGATATTTTCTGGCGCCCAACATGGGGTGTCAGACGAATACCTGTGCACAGTGAAAGGCGCGAATAGACCAACAATACCCCGAGAGCTAAGGGTCAATATGATTAAACAAGCGGACTTCAGGGAATCCTTGAAATACCCCGTGATGCCCTTAACTACGACCATGTCAGATGCCGAGGCCACGCCATCACCTGCGAACACCCTGACAATGACAACATATCTAACGTACTATGTAACCACGCTGACTTCACAGGCAATGGCACACTAAGAGTTGAGTGCACCCACTGCACAAAACTCTTCCATTATGCCTGTATAGGCTGGCCCAAAGATACCAGGGTTACCGACGGCTTAGAGTACGTCTATACAGCATGCCGACAATAGCCCATGAGCTTCTGTAACGAGGTAATGTGCCCTGGGCAGGGCATAAATCGCATCAGGTGCACCATGTGTAGTGACCCCTATCACCATCTGTTTATAGGTTGGCCCAACAATGCGTCTCCATGCCCGGGATGGCCTACCAGTGCGAACAATGTCTGAGGAAACACATCCCTTTCTCCCGCCAATCCAGGCCTTCCCGAATATACAGCCAACCAGGAATGGCACCTGGCCATCCAGCTATGGGTAGAGACGATGACATACAAATAATGGACTTACAGGCCGCCCGCATGAAGACCCTGTCGTATTCACTCAGGAGTGCGAGAAGGAATTAAGGAAACAAATCTGCCATCAAAACAATGGGTTGACCGGGCTCAACTACATTTAAAGGGCATCACCCTCACCTGGTGGGAGCGTTACGGGGAATTCTTAACTAATTGGAAACATTTCTGCGACCGCCTAGCAACGGAATTTACGGGCGAGGAAGTGTTGGCTAGGCTAACCACCCAGTTCTACAGCCAGACCCAGGTACTCGACGAGTAAGCGGAAATCTTCATACGAAGAAAAGAGCAAATGTTCCGACTAGTATTTCCAGGTGGCAATGAGGCTATCGCCGTTCGTTCAATCAGGCGCATGTTACTGCCAAGACTCTGCAATGTACTCTTGACGGCGAACCCTACGACTGGATGACTTGGTCAACCCAGCTAGAGAAGCTGAGCAGAATTTCGCCGCTCAGGCGAGCCTTGAGAAACCTGTCTCCACCAGGGCCCCCGATGTGCGAACGCCATCCGTGGCGCCTCCTAAAGGCGTAACAACCACAACCCCATACATGGCCATTGTACCCAAGTGCTGGTTCTGCCCGGAGAATCATTGGAACAAAGACTACGCGGAAACTAGAGGGAGCCATCGCTCCACCTAACCAAGTGGGCAACACGTTAGCAAATATCTTGCAGCGACCAGCTAGCAAACCAACACCGGAAGCCAAGCTGGAAAACGCTGATGCCAGGGTACGAAGCGGGCCGCCAACCCCGGCTTAATAGGGCCCATCCTCCAAGGACTAAGTGAGGAAGCACCGGTTCCTGTAGCCCCACACATAGAGGTGGAATTAACTAACTACAGAGTACTCGCCTTACTCGACTCTGTGGCTACAGGAAATTTCATTAGATGGAATCTATTAACAGCAAACCAGCTCGCGGAACTCCGCCCACAGAACAAGTAAGAATGGCGCAACCCGATGCAACTCTGGAGGTAACTGGCTGGATTACCTTGGATATAAAAATCCAAAATATCGTCACCCCAACAGAATTTATTGTTTCTCCGACAATGTCCGAATCCATTATACTAGGATGACCATGGCTTATAATCCATCAATGTATTCTCGATCACGGCAACGTAGAGTATACGTGGGAGAAACCAGCCGCATTACTGTCAATTGGGACCAAAACCCAGACAACATCCCGCCAATGCCCATCGATCCAATGAGCATTAATCATAAACTTGAAGGGCCAGAGTTCTTGCAATTAAAAGCCATCCTAGACAAGCATGCCCGTGCCTTCGGACAAGGAGGACTTTTACAGTAAACTCGATCAATTCAGCATGAAATAAGCAGACCACTGACGTACCAGTCTACAACAGGTCATACAGTATGTCAGCCCGCCGATGTGACATCATGGAGCAGGTTAATGACATGAAGGACCAGGGGATAGTAGAGTCGTCGAATTCTTCGTACAATTTGCACGTCGTACTGGTACCAAAAAAAGACTGCAAATTATGATTTTGCGTGAATTACAAATCACTAAACAAAGTCACCCACCCGATTGCTCCCCCAGCTATCGACTTGTCTCATACCCTTCGAGACATTGGCAAAGCCAAAATATTTAGTACTCTTGACATGGAGTCTGGATACTGGCAGATTGCCGTCCATCCAGACAGTCCAAACTATACCGCTTTTACGACACCTGAGGCAAAACATTACAATTTGGAGTCATGCAGTTCGACTTAAAAAACGCCCCCACAACATTCCAGCGATTAATGTAGTCGGAAGTACTGACAGAATACATTGGCAAGTTTTGCTTCGCTTATCTTGGTGATGTAATAATATACTCCAGTAGCTGGGAGGAGCATCTAGGACATCTGCAACGAGTATTGGAAAGGCTCGAATTACATGGGATGACTTGTAAGCTATTGAAAAGCTTCTTCAGCTAGATATCAATTGATTATCTGGGACACGTCATCTCGCCCGAGGATTAAATACGCGCTATTGCAGATGTGGAAGAACCTCAGAATAAGCGGCAACTACGACGGTACCTGGGTCTGTGTAATTGGTTGCGAGACTTTGTTCCAAACATTGCAGAATACTTGGCACCCCTACACCCTCTTCTTGAGAACGACACCCATTGGCGATGGGATCCGGAACAACAACAAGCGTTTTCCGACTTGAAGAACAGCTTCAAGAATGTTCATCAACTCCAATGGCCACACGGGGACAAACCCCTAATACTGCAAACGGACGTGTGTCAGCACGACCTGGACGCAGTATTATACCAGCAAGACGCAGGAGGACAACCCCATGTGATAGCATATGCGTCAACCCGCTTAAATGAAACTGAGCAGTGCCACCACATTAATGAGCAGGAGTGTCTGGCCGTTATCTGGGCAGTGAAGAAGTATAGGTATTACCTTGAAGGGCAACACTTCATTCTGCGAACCAACTCAAAAGCCCTCCAATGGCTGCATGAGTCCCAGAATTCGAAGGCCAAGCTCAGTCGGTGGGACATGTTCCTTACGGAGTTAGACTTTGAGGTCCAACACTGCCCAGTTAAATTAAACAATCTGCCAGACGCCGTGTCTTGTGCCCCGACGATGGACGAAAAAACTGAAGAGGAGGAGGAAGAGAAAATGTCTCCCCCCCCCCCCCCTTAGCAGATTAAAAGAAGTCTGGAAGAGCAAATCGGACTCCTTCAACTACAGATAACCCGTCACCAAGTTACTTTAAGCCAACAGGAGGATCCCGATATCCGACGTCTAATACAGGAACAGCCCCAAGTACCATCAGTACTTCGTATGGATAAGCAGCGGGCAACTCAATACACCGTGGAAGATCTGGGTGTCACCGCAACTACGAGTGGATATACGCAGACACCATCACGACTATCCCCAAGCTGGTCACCCGGGTACGAGGGAGACCCTGTTGGACATCAAACCCGCTACAACTGGGACGTAATAAGCCACGATGTTGGCAGTACGTTAGCAACTGCATTATGTGCTGCCATGGCAAAGCATATCCCCAGTTCCCTCTCCCACTGCAAAACCACGGAGACCCAAGATGGCCTGGACCCACATCACCACCGATCTGATGTGCCCATATCCTCGGAGTACGAAGGGAAACTGCTATCTCAATTCTCCCGGTGGGCAGAGGTATTCCCTCTATACAGTCAAGAAGCCACCCCCATCGTGGAGAAAATGGGAGTGGAGATTTTCGCACGATAGGGCTACCTAAGCCATATTGGCAGACAATGGCACCCAGTTTACTAACCGTCAATGGCAAACTGCCTGTCAAGAGTGGGGAGTATGAACCTGGACTTCCTCCCCCTACCATCCACAAGCGAACCCCACTGAATGGAGGAACCAGGAGATCAAGAAGTGCGGATCAGTGTGGAGAATGACCACAAACACTGCGATAAAACACATCCCCACCATACTGTTTGCCCTTCGACGCCGTACTAATGAGGCCATCGATACCAGCCCGAGCGTCCTACTTCTGGGACAACCCTTGCGCTGACCAGGCGACTGGCAGTGGGAAAGCGAGCTCACTGAGATGCCTCAGCCTGAGGACATCTGGCTAGCAGCGCTAGCATGAACCACACATGCCCAGAGAGCTCAAAATACTTATATTTCAAAGAAATATCCCCAACCAGAGACTGGGGTAAGCGTCCTCCTACGAAATCACCCACTCAGCAAAGCCAGAAACCAATTCAGCGCTGGCCTCGCTGACAAATAGGATGGACCGTACCGTATAGTAGGCAAACGTGATAACGTTTACTGGGCCGAGGATATACGCGGGCGAATTCATTAGGCCACCAGAGGTCAAATACAATCATACCCAGGGGACATGACAACGCTTGGGGACAGTGATGCTGAAGGGTGCATGTCTGGCCAATCCGAAGATGAAGATGAACCTCCACTCAAGAGGATAGAAACTGATACCGAGCCAGGAGCATCAACGAGACCCGAACCAACGCCCATCGTGGTTGAACAGGCACCTAGTTTCATTGCACCGTGGAAACCTGATGTTGAACAACATCAAGGAGCATTTTCCGTAAGATCAATACCCTCGACACCACGCAGCTATGCCGATAAAATAGCAGCCGCGAAATCCTGCTGCTCTGAATTATCCTGGCGGAGTCCCCATGACAAGAGACCCATCAACACCCCGTTGATCAAGCCGCATCAGTGGGCGATCAGAAGTACCTTCGGTGAGGGGGCTAGGAATCACCTAGACGCCTACCTCCCCACCTAGTACAACTACGGAACCGGAAGTCACAGCTGTCCCTTCCCAACTTCAGAGAGGTTGCCCTCAGATGACGAATTACACGATGCCACTAGATCACCGGAACCTGAAACGTCAAGCTCAGTCAAGAGCCCCCCACCTCAACCACCTGCCACGCAAGTAGACCCGCTTATCAGGATGTCGCGCTGCCACGACGGAAGTGCTCCGCCTCAAGAACCTGCCACACAGGATCTCCTGCAACCAGGGACGTCGAGTTTCAACGAGAGTGTTCCGCCTCAACCACCTGCTGCGCAGATAGGCCCGCTTATCGGGACGTTGAGCTGCCACACTGGACGTGCTCAGCCTCAAGAACCTGCCACACAGGATCTCCCACCAGCTAGGACATCGAGCTTGGACAAGAGTGCTTCGTCCCAGCCTCCTGTTACACAGGAAACTCTGCTACCAGGGGTGTCGAGCTACAACAGACGTGCTCCGTCCCCAGGTCTTGCGACGCAGGAATACCCACAGAGCTGGACGTCGAGCTGCCACATTGGAAGTGCTCTGCCCCGCCATCTTGCTACGTGAGAAGCTGCACCCATCGAGATCATCGATGCCACCCACGACCGCTCAACAGGCACATCACCCGCAGTGGAGGCTGACGTAAACTTCCCCTCCACTGCCTCGCCCCAGAACCTGGCTACCGAGACCGTCGATGCCGCCCATGACCCGGAATCACGACAAGCTGTGCTGCCCGCAGTCGGGGTAGAGACTTTTCTCCCCCGCACTGCCCCGTCCAGGAACCCACCCGTACAGTTAGGGTGGAAGGGCTGACCTTCCCCCACACTGCCTCAACATCCCTTGAAGGAGTGCCCTCTCACTTTGTTGCGGCAAAAGCAGAAGCCACGACACCCCAGGCTGCTCCACGACGCCTGATGCCCCCTCATAACGCCAAGGCTGCCCACACGCCTGGCCGGTACAGGAAATCGCCATGGAGACCTAAAACCAGGTACATGTGGCCATACCCTCAGCATGCTATCCTTTGTCGCAAGGTCAGTGATAATGAGGGGGAAGACAAAAATCACCAATAGTGCGCGCACTTTAAAAACTGTGTAGTAGTCGTAAACCACTACTACGTACACGTGACAAAAGGACTCATTATAGACTGGTCACATGCACTGCATTTAATTTAGCTGGAAGCCAAAAGACAGTGACGTAAGCAGAACATTCACATTTAGGCTAAATTAAAAGAAGCATTGCTGTTCCGGTATAAAGAACCAATGAGGTAAATGAGCAAGTAATTAATCACTGTGCTATGTGATAATTCACTTTTTATTTACAACCATAAAAAGTTGTACAGCAGTAACTTTTGAACAGACATTTTACACTTCATGGTTCAAGTGTTTCAGTAGCTGACAGCCCACGTAAAAAGTAGCATTACGAACAGACACTCTCCATAATGACAGTAATAGCTACGATAATTAGTATCATGTATGGACACTCACCACAGTGCATGTGATAGGTGAAGACAGAGACTTCCATAGTTTACATGTTAGAATTAGCCTTCGTTCACAGGACTCTTAGCTAATTTTAGATTTTTTCATAATGATTTGATGTGTAGGTACACATTTAAATATGCTCATAATTTTTTTAAAGTGTATATGTGAAGATCACCTGCAAGAAAGAATGCCATTTTGTAGGAGGGTTTTTGCATATTACGCTTCATATGCATACGTTTTATCAGTGCTTTCGTTTGCAATATCTTGTGCACGTCGTCAAATTCACAGTCTGAGCTTTAAAACTCTTTTAATTTGGCACAAGATATTTTAACTTCCATGTTTTGTTTATGAGTGTATATGTATATAACCTGTGACCAATGTGCGCATAACTTGCTGCGTGGTTCATGCATGTTGTGTACTCGCTTTGTATTTGTTTAACCGGTTAACCTATGTGTTGAAGGATCTGTGGTTAACCACTTCGTAAATTATCACACATAACTACTTAGCTTGCTGCAAGACACATAGGTTCCCTGGAAAGATTTTTCCTTTTTCTTTCTTATATCACTGCAGCAAGCTCCAGGATAGTAGTGGCATTTCCCCGCCTTCCGCGTGTAAGGCTTGTACATATTATACATATTCTTACTTTCATTCCCCTCGTTTTGTCGTGTCATTCTTTTTTTTAATAATTTTTCTTTCAGGGTTTATGTACGATTTACTTGTAATATCCACCAGCGCTATGCTGGTTCTTGTGAATGGCACACATTATGAAAAGTAGGCCGGTGGGGACACCCAACGCACGCGGCTTCCTAACCCAATAATCTTTGCACACAGGGGAATACACGGTCTCGCAGTATCAGAAAAGCCAGACAACCAGGGCGAGGGGCAGAGAAGGATGCCTGCCACCCACACGAGAGAGATATAGTAAGCTTCAAGGTCGTCAGCCGGCCAACACCACTTCATGTCTCTACATTTTGCCTCGCGCCGGCTGGTCACCCTGAGCGCACAGAACACGTGCCGTTACAGCAGTCGAACCCCCTACATTAAGGTTCCCGCCTACCTGTACGGAAAAAAAAATTTTGTGCTGCCTACCTCAGCACATCTTCCGATGTCTACCCCAACCTTCTAGAGACCGTGTAGACCTTCCTGATAGGGGGCCTACACCTTCCTCCACCACCTTTTTCACGATGAGTCTTCATCGCACCAGGCGGGAGTGCGAATTGATGCGTGCCGCTTCTACGCCTATTACAATACGACTCTGACTCATCGCCTAGGAGTACTGCTTCCATCTCTACAGATGTGAGGTACACGTTGCCTACCTATACAGGCAACGGGAACTTCTGTTTTTTTTTCTCACCTGGAAGGCACGCATCCTGTCAGGCACCCCCCTCGCCCTGCTGCCCAGACCTCGGACACGGCCGAACTGTTACCCTATGCCTCATGAGAGAAGGAGTGGTAGGAGACGTAGAAAGCAACACCTGGCTCACCCTCCTGCCTGGCCGACGATAGTATCACCCTATCCTACACAGGATAGATCGGCGGAACGAGTTCGTGTCGCCGAACTCAGACGTCAAGCAGTCGCGCCTGCAGTGGCAATATTAATTGAGTTTCCACTGTGTGTTTGTACCAGCTACAAGTATCACCCTGTTGTCTACAGCTTTTTAACCGGAGTGGAAGTTCGCCTCAGTTGGAACATGATCTTTTGGACAAAATAAGCATGACTTTTGGACCATTCGTGCAGGCATTCACCCCGCTTAAGCCTTAGCTTACTTCAACTACTGAACTAGAGGTGAGAGTGTATCAGAACTAGCCGACACTCCTTGCCTCATCCCCGCTACCTAAGTCGCTTTTGGTCTGAGTAAAGTCTGTAACTACCGTGTCTGGTCAGTCTTAATTGGACACACATCAATAAGAACCGGATTCTTGATATAACTGAATTAACTTCAGCAACGGACGCCCGTCAGGGGTCGGTCATATTTTCTACACACCCATTGGATGGCCATTTGTTGCTTTCCAAGGAAACAGGAGGAACAGAGGAGCCACAACCACTAGCAACACCTTCACCCAGGGAGAAGCGACAGTCTCGAGTTATTACCTTATCCCATATCATTGTTAGTTCTGAGATATCTTGTAGCTTGCGACCTGCCGCCCATTCCTGTGTGACACACATCCAGTGGTGACCCAAACAGCTCCCCATCTCTGATCAGCCCACATAGTATTGGGGATCAGTGGAGACTTAACAGAGCCTGGTCAGCAAGCCAAAACTAGACTGACACTGTAAACTGTGTTTAGTTTGTTCGCGTCAGGGTGTACCTAGCATATTGAGAGCAGAGACTTGATGCCTTACGACCATAGGTACGGCCGTAAACGTAGGGAATGAAACGCAGCATTCCTTGCCGCCAGGCAGTTGAGTGTACTTCCTCAACCTACACCGGAACAACAGGTGGAATGGGACCGCACCACCCAACTCAGGCACGAGTCAGTATTGACTGCTCCAGTAACTATCTTATTCATATCTCAGTGTCTACGAATTCATCCCTAGTGCCATCCCGTGGTCAAAGGATTGTTAACCAGCACTGCTACCGGATTCGGTTGGGATAACATCCACTTCTGGACCAACGAAGCTCACCTGTGGAATCACCAATTCGGCATGGGTCAAGCATGCTACGTCTGGGTAAAACACACCATGACCACGGCGCCCAAAAAGCTGTAGTAAATATTCACTAACCAACACCCCTTGTCTCTCGCAGTCTATTTAATCTAAACCACCCCGTTTTTGCTCTAACGGACAAAATCCTCTACCATCGTGCCTAGTAGCCTATCCGGGCACACGTCAACATTCCAATATACAACACCGCAATCTAATCTACATAGACTGTCGTAACTAATATATTGTTAATAATTCACAGTGAATTACATATTATTAGAACATGCTACAATTATTTCTTGGTTAATTAGCTTTAAGTTAATTATGTGCAGTATTTTCTTTCATCTCACCACGGACAATCGTACTTGTGGTGTATAACACACTACAGTTGCAATGTTGGCCGCACAAAACGTAGGTTTGTACTTGCACCTTGCTATTGCCACTGCTATGATGTCATCAAACTCCGACATTTGCAGTACAGTAATGAAATACAAGATGTACATATTCAACTCGCTTCTTAGTGCACTATACACTGTCAAAATCGCTTCCCACCAAACCAAATCTTGCGATATATGATGTTCGTATTCAGCCGACTGATGGTGCAGTGATATGTCCAGGAAATTCTGCGACCAGGTGCACTCCCCTTCCCTGGTGCAGTTTGACAACCCCACTTTCCAGCAGGATGATGCCTGGCATCACACAGCACGAGTATCTCTGGCCTGCCTTTGTGATGTCAATATGTTTCTTTTGCTAGCATGTTCCCCAGAGCTCTTGCCTATCGAGAACATTTGGGACCAGATTGGATGGCAACTTGGAGGGTCAGTTGCACCACCTGTAACAAATCTTTCTCAGGCGAACACCCTACGTCTGTATGTCTTCATGCCCAACTGTATCGTCATTTGTCTCTGTGCTATGGGTGGTCCGAAACCATACTAATTGCACCCTGTAATACATGCCTGGTGTGGTACAATATTTTGATGTTTTCTTTATACATACTACCACATCCTGTGCCTGTACCCACTTAAGTGCCCTCGCGATGGCACATTCAGGTTAAACAATTTTTTGCAATTGAGTGTATATAAAGTAAAATTTGCTTTGCCAGTTTTCTTTTATGCGCATACAGTTATTTTGAGTTGTTTATTTAATGAATATTTACGTAAACTAGGTAACTGATATTCACAGAATCTGCCATGTATGGACATGAGGAAGAATGGTGCATGGTGAGTAATAATATTCAGTTTGTTTTATTTAAGTAGTTATTGGTTAGCAGTTGTTGAATATGCTGTTTAACTAAAATAATGTTCTTCGCAAAAATGCAGCAGTATTGCACTTACATACTGTTGTCACAGTTTATTTTATTTTTTTGTTTTAGTTTAAGCTAAAATCTTTAAAATCCTTACGTACATATTTTCTAAAATGCAAGGGTTGTTTAAAATGGTTTTAACGCCTTTTATTAAGCACTTGGTGTGGTATGTTAAAGATTTAGAGAAAAAATGTTAAATAGTAATTGACTGAACCATAGTTCATTTGAAGTTCTTAAATTTCTTGTCACCATTTGTGTAAACAATTTAACTTCTCACCACACTGGCATCGCTAATTATTTATTTAAAGAATCTGCTTCTAATTCACTAGATAATACTTATTCCATTTTCAAATTTGTCATCTTCATCACTTAATCTTGAATGTTATATTTTATTGAATGAGTTAAAAGTAACCCTTTCAGACCCTATATTTAATATATAGTTTCAGGTGTTGCAATAACAATTTATTGATCAATCTGTTCATTAAACTTACATAACACTAGTTCCATAATCCAAGTCAACAAGATGCAAGCTTGTGTTCAGCTGTTGTAATGTAAATGAGTCTTAAAACTGAAGAGTAGTATGGTTTATGAGTTTGTCACCCACAAGGAAGATCATTGGGCACTGAACCACACAGTGTACACAGTGCGGGCTTAAGTAACCTTCATGAGTGTTTTGTACAAAACTGTGTACACTGGGTGTAAATGCATTAATTACTGAATCTGGGGAGTTTAGTTGTTGAAGACAGAAAAGCAATGAACATGGGTATGAAAACTATGGAATTCATCTTCAGTCCTCATTTTAAAGCATTGATACTATTTGAAAACCAAAATATAGAATATAAAAATATAAGTGTTCAAAATTTTGAGAACAAGACTCAACATCAGTTTGAGGAGTGGAAATATTTGGGCAGCTCTTAACATTGAGGTCTTGAAAGCCGATATCAGTTTGAGGAATGTGTACGATGTTTTTAGGTTGTAGTTTATTTTCCTAAAAGTTTATACATTCCATGTAGCTGTTACTCTATGATAATTTAAAAGTACTGTCTAGCAAGTAAGCATTTAGCATATAAAAGCTAGAGAGAGAATTTTTGATGGTCCAACATGGTAACCACAAACACTTCAGCAAACAGCACATGGGTTGTGTTAAGTTATCTTCCAGTGATGTATTGCTCTCGCGTCTGCTTATAGAGCAGTTAAAATGTTAGCATAATAATACTGAGAAGTGTTTCAAAAGTAAAAAAATGTTTTCAAAACAATGCCTGAGGAGGCATTTATCAACATCGCAAGATATTTGTATGGCTCTGGAAATATAAATGCTATACAGTATGTATGTTTAATTTGTTCAGCACTTCAAACTACAAGAGTAAGCTAGAGAGAGCATCTGTGTATGTTCTCAGAAATAAATTGTTTCTACTTCACTTAATAACTGGAATTTAATGCAAAGTGTTTGCACAACAAAGCAAGTCGCATATAATGCACCCTGTTGTAAAGGTACATATTGTCGTTGCAGTATTTGGAAGACATAATTACAAGTTTTAAAAATACACATTCATATAAAAGTATTTACAATGTACAGATCACAACCTACTTTCTACTACGTGATGCTGAGCTGTACTTATTTGCATAAAACACATGTTCTCTGAAAATATATTGTACAATAGTGGTAGATTTAATTCCACACAACATTAAAAAATCTCACTGTCCTTGTAGTGAGGTTAGACTCTAGAAATGAAATTAGTGATATGTCTTTTATATAACTTTGAAAAATTTTGTGTAGTTGCAAGTAAATACATTATCAGCTTAATACAAACATTGGTATAAAATTTTACTTATATAATAAACTAATGTAGATTTCTGCTGATATACCCAGCATTTGGCGAATAACTTCTATATGACTAGAGTCTTTTAAAACATGAAAAATAATGTAAAGGCATATATTTCATAAAGTCAAGATGTAATGCAATATATGTAAGATTGAGTTGTGTATAGTTATGCACTATTTATCTAGGTACATATATCTAGTAATCATAAACTATTTCTTACTGGGAAATAAATAACTTTTTTTTAAAAGTTATTGCCATTTTTAAAACTTATAACAGGTAAATACGTGATAAAGTTCCTGTACATGTACATAATAAATTAAGCATGAATTGACACAGCTGGGGTTAATTTGATATAGTGATCAGCTACCATAAATATTTATCCTTTAAAGTCAAACGTATTCATAGATCGTATGCTAGCAGATAAAAGTTATGTAATAAGAAAATGTAATGTTTTTAATACACAGTCCTTTTTGTCCATTTTCCTATCCAATTTTTTTTACCTTCCAATATTGTGCGTATAGAGGGAATAGTTACTTAACTTCCATACTTTCTGTATCACAGTTGTAAAAGTTTTTTTGTTAGGCAGAAAAAGCATTATTAATGGCCACAATTGTTTTCTTACATTAAATATTTATCCTGACTCTGTGATAATTGAACTTGATATTTATTATTTAAAAGTTTTAAAATGAACATGTAGTGAAATCAACTAAAACTAGTACAAAATTTAAGTATTGCAATAGATAGAAACTGAAGAAGATATTAGGCTACTTTAGAACAGAGTTATCTTCACTGCAAAATTCTTTAGGAAGTGTGCCAAAAATGTGACATGCGAAAATCCTCATGTAACATGGTTGTAAACCCAAGGGAGGTGGTTACATACATTGTAACATGTGAACCATACTTCAGAAGTATTTCACACTAAATATTAATCTTACATACAATGTCAAATCGTACATTACAAGCCAAAATTAAAATTTTTCTACAAAACTTACAACTTTGTAAAACACGTTTATAATGTTAAAAAGTTATTACAGTATTTTACTTTGTAGTCAAAATTTTTACATTTTCAAGCATAGTGTTGTATTTTTAATCTTCTTATATTTTTCTTGGTTCATAATATGGTATGTGTTATGCTGTACCGCATACATTTTTAGTGTTATGCTGTACCGCATACATTTTTAGTGTTATGCTGTACCGCATACATTTTTTGTAACGGCAGCACTGCTCTCTGTATTTCTTTTCCGAATATTTGAAAATAGTTGATGTAAAAAATGTTGTTGGGGTACAAATTTTACAATCACAAACAAGATTATGTATACAAAATCACACACCCTGATTGCTAGCTCCAAGCCGCCCTATTCTGCCCAGTCACCCCTTGCTTTTTGTGCTGTTTTTAAGGTTGGGATTATGACTTCATGTGTCATATAACACACATTAAATTGCACTTTTATGTGTATGTAAAACATGGTCTTTTTTAAAATATTATTATGATGCTTTACGTAAGCACGTAAACTTTGTTAACTAAATAAAAATGTTGGGGGAAAATGGTGTTGCTTTTCAGTTTGAATACTTTAAAACTTGAAGTTAAATAGGTATCCGTGTTTTAACTATAATTTTTGCAAGAACATATTGCATATGTATGGTGTCTGTAATTTATACAAACTTTGAAAACGACTAAGAGATGACCATAACCACCAGAACAAAATGTACCTGGAAGATGTGGACAGTTTTTTGTGTATATGTAAATAAATCATATGTAATAAACATTGACTTGTTGGAAAAAATTGAAGTGTGTTTCATGAAAAACTAAAAATTTCTCACTTTATGGTAAACATTCTGCATTTCATGCAAGTATTTTATACTTCTGAGAAACATAATTAATGGACTGTGGCACTGTAAAGCTCCCCAAATATCTATGAATAAGTAACAAAATACATTCAAATCTAACTTATCTTTTTTGTTCATCCTCATTTCTGGGAGAAAATGTATTTGTACTGTAGTAGATTAGGAACATAAGCAGATTAAATCATGAAAATTAAAAGAAAATCATGAAAACCATAGTTAACATATCATTTCTATTGTGATTGGCCTGTAAGATCACGTGATACAGTCATGTATTACCTATCATGCAAAAACTTGACATTAACAAGCTTTTCAGTATGTGAACATATACATTAAATTATTGCAACAGGGTCTCATTGAAACACATTAATCAAGGTATAGCTGACTTATGTTAGTGTGTTACATTAAACATGAAGTCGTCATAATCCTGGCATAAGTGTGGGTAATTGTTTTATGTCAGTCTAGCCCGACACCATGTTTGTGACTGGCTGGCCATGCTGCCAACTCTATTTATTCAACACTCATTTTTATACAATACACAACACTACCTACAACAGTAAAGTACCCATACAGTAGTATTTTTCAAAATGTTTCTTGTTTGTAATTGCATTCATTTTACCCACTTACAATAGGATCTCACCTAAGATACTTGTCAAAAAAATATCATGTCCGACACTTAAGAATAGAAACATCCAGCAGCAAAATCATAATCAGCAGCCAAGAAAACAGTACATTTATACAAATTATTGTAGTTGCAATAAATATAGAACTTTCTTGGTTTCCAAAAGAATCTTATCACAAATGGCCAAAAATGTGTAAGTTTAAGTCATGTTGTAGGGTTACTGCCATAATCTTGCTTAGTATGAACCATATGGGAAGTAGTTATTAAACCTGTTGAGATATTTGGACCAAAATACTGATTTGAGGTGTAAGGGTTTTGACGTTTTGTTTCAGATTTCTACTCATTCAGAAAACTGCTACAAAATTTTGTATCATATCTAGGGTTGTGCAAATGCAACTTTTTTCTCACGAAACAAAAACAAAAAAAACATGTTATGAACTTTCCTGAAACTGAAACAAAATTGAAAAATAATTTCATAAGAGCTCAGTCTTAATGAAAAATTAACAAATTTCATAACATTTTAGCAAGTTATACATTATGACAATTTTGTTGCAAAAGCAAACCAGAAAAAAGTAAGATATGTAGTGATTACCAAATGACTTTTTGCATACATTAAAATTTCCATTTTGTGTAGTTATTTTAGTTATAAAATATGAAAACAGACAAGATGATTTGCAGAAAAAATTTTCTTTATTGGTGCACTCGATGAACATTCATTGAACACCCGAATATTCATCAAAATCGAGGATTTTCATTTCGTTACAACTTTCGGCAACCAAATGAAATGAAAATTAAAGTTGTAATTTATCATTTTGGTTTTTTAAATATTCGAACAACCCTGGTTAAGTCACAATCACGTGTGTCTTTACCTTAAGCCCATTTGTGGGGACATTGAGCATGTCATTTCAGCATTAAAATTTTTTTATTAAAATACTTTGTCAACTAGTTCCCTAATTTGATTTGCTTTTTTTCCTGTTAATCATCTACTAAAAATTATGTTACCCATTGCTTGCTTTCCTATGACATAATGGTTTAAGAGACCATTGTTATTCCTAAAATTAAGAATTTTTGTATCCACACTAGGTTGAAGTCCTTTTTCCGTAGAAATTTCATCTGGTATTTTACCTGAATTGGTAATATTGTACACACTTTTTCACTACCCATTTACAACTAGCATAAACAGAGATCCATGTTTTCTGCAAAGATTAATACATTTTATGATCATAATAGTTATTATGTATAGCAAATATGTATAGCATGTGTAACAGTGATATGATATATGTATAGATTGTATTTGATATAAGACAGAATGTCCATCAAGTCCTGTCCACCATTACAGAATCTCACCCGTAAACTCACTGACATCACAGTCTTTCACTAGGGGTGCAGGTTTGAAACATGGACAAGGGAATATACACAATCCAGGGGACAGTTGCTGGGGTGGTTTGTGGTGATCAGTCTCAGTCTTTGGAATTGTCCCATATGGTGACTCTACCTGAGTGCTGATCCCAAGGCAACTTGTGCATCCCACCACTGAGGAATCCTGTGATGAACTAAACCAGATTGCCGTCTGTCCCATTGGGGAAAAGATTGAGAAATGGACGAGGTAACACCAAAATACAAAATGAACGGGGACAGAGGATGGATGGCGAAACTGCCATGTTGATGATTGCTCTTTCTTGTTGTGATCCTGTACATGTGATAATACTCTGATCCAAAAATGGGCACAAGTGCAGTATTGCTTTGATGTCCTGCAGGCTGTATGAGTTGCACAAGGTGGGTGCGTTCAATGAACACAAGATTAAAAAAAATTCAGAGTGGACAATTCTTTACAAAAGACAACGTACTATATCCGGTATGGTTACGTCATCATGCTTTTTTGAAATTATAATGGGACTTTATGGACATTTTGTATGTCCTGAAGAGAGATGTGTAGCGATTAAGCTGTATTCTATTTGTGATTAAAGCTATTTGTGATAATAGCTTAAATAATTTATGTTTTAGAAGCATTTATAATGCAGGACACATGTGGATTTTCACCAAAATAACACATTATACATAATAAGTACACTTTATTATTTGTATAAAAATGTAACTACTATTACACCACTTGCAAATATTGGGTTCTCTCGACTTTGCAAGGGCATTGTCCATATGAACAATTACACAATGGGGACAGGGATGGTGACCACTGCTTTTTCACCACCGCCAATCAGCTCATCGAAGAGCGTAGTGGCCGGTGGCGTGTGGGAAACTTCGTGGAGGGTCTTTTGAGCGAAATGCAGTACTACCCTCGTCAGCTCTCCCACTGTCCAGTGGCGATCCACCAGCACTCTGCACACTGTGTCCAGCTGCCAACATCACAAACATGAGGCTTGTTTCACTCACAGCTGTTGTCTGCAACAGCAGTGCTCACAGAGAAAAACAAAAGCAGTTACTTTGTATTATGCTTGATGAGGAAAAGCAAGACAGAATAATTATTATTATGTGCATGTTTACTCAAGTGCCTTTTATTGTATGATTTTAGAGAATTTATTGATCAGTTGTTTTCATGTTGGATTCTAAATTATCTGTGAATAAATATTAAATTTGCATTCAATCGTAAGAAGAAATTAAAGTAGCCACATTTGGTCCATTGTAAATTCAGCAGTGGTGCACAAAAACCAAAGGAATATCAACACTTTTTAACAAAAAAAAATCTCTACTGATGTACAAATTTATCTAAATATTTATTCAGATCTTTTCTTTGAGAAATGTAAAGTTGTATTATTTTTGGCTTTTAATAAATTTTAGATTTTTAATAGCATGTAATGTGTTTAGTGTGTTGTATAGTGTATATTAATAATAACTCCATAAAATTTAGCTATGAGTTTAAAAAAAAAAATTTTTTTTAGCGCAGAGAAGTACATGTGATTTTGACTTCAGTGTCGAGTTTATGCTTAACTGAAAACATTTTATTTATTTTCCTGTTTGGCACCAATGGCTAGACATGTTAATATTTAGGTATCAGACTAAATTCCCAATAAAATACATGTCAACTTATTTACAATTTGTGAGGGAATCAATTTTACCTCTATAAAATGTTAAAATGTGAGAATAATCTCATTTTCAAGGTCCAGTTATATTTCAGTAAATATAGTATCTTTATTTGAAAATGAAAGTTCTAGTGAAATTTGATGAGCTCTTAGATTTATGTTGATGACTTCCAAAGTCTTGCCAACATTCATTCTACAATTCGTTTGTGCATTACTCTAATGCATTGCCAGTCTACGCTGTTGAATCCACTTAACTAGCACTATTACACACCATATCGGTATTAGTGGTATTGTGCTCGAAAAACGTAGCTTATATTTGGCCAGTAATAGGACAAAATAAGTGTACCAAGGTAGGTATGCTGAACATTTGTGATGAAAATTGAGTGAGCTTATGGTAGTTAAAATAATGCATGCGACATAAATTAACATATATTAACTGTAAACATGTTAATTAAAACCTACAGGTGTTTGGAAAACAGCACAGGAATACCAAAAAAAGTGAAATTCTACATAACAATTTGTTCTGTGAACAAATTCGATGCTGGAAATGTGTGTACTGTACTTGGAAAGGAGAGATGATTTTGGCACTAGTCACAAAAATACAATACTGTTGACATAAAAAGCAAAACATAACAGCAAACATGGCCTCCCTCACATAAATAAAGAAAAATCTTAGTTCAACAACTCAAAATAAAATTTTTTATTAATTCTACTAGAAAATATAAATGTTTCAAAATTGATTTATAAATGCTCTAAAAAAATTGTATTACTGCCAGTATTAAGCTGATTCTTAATGTTCTCACCTTGTAAATTTGTTGTGAGACCAGATATTATGTTAAAGGAATGCCTAAAGCAAGCACTTGTTCAGACAAAATTATAATAATATTCTTCAAGAGTAAGTATAGCTTAAACATCCTAAAAGTTAACATGGCACATATTCCTGTGCATTTAGGATGCGCAGTCTACTTTACGACTTTGCCCCATCTTTGAGGATGCAGTTCATAATGGGACAGGTCATGAACCGTAACAGTACTGAATAGGCGGAACATGTGGATAGAGAGTACGTTGGCACCGTTAAGAGTTACTACAGACATTTAATCCTAGCTTGTACTGTTGACTAAGGTGCCGGCTCCTTCCCGCAAAAGTCACGCTAGGGCCATAGCGCATCACTGAAGGGCAGTACCTATATAACCAGCACCCACCGAGGAGATAAGGGATGAAAGTGCTGCTCCAGCATCCTGGAATTCTCAACCCCTGCGAACGAGGCTAACACAACTCACCCCTCACCCTCCGAGCTGCTATCTGAAATTGGTATAAAAGGGTTGGCATGGCCAACACTTTTCAGTCTCTGCTCCTCCACCGCTTCTTCAGGACCGGAGGTAGCTAGCCATGGGGGTGTGCAATCACTGGTACCGCCGGAGATTCCACCGCCTGTCTTAAGGCCAGAATCTCAGCCAGTAGGAAGACTGTGACCAGAAGCTCAACACGTCTTTAGTAGCCGCTGAACACATCGCTATCTGCCGCCATCGCAGATCCCTCCAGCAGCTCCTGGGAGACTCAACCATCACCAGAGGTTCCTTAAGACTTTGCTACATCCTTCACCACCCCCTGTGGTACCCACTCTAGTCCCGGTAAGGTCATGACGAAATCCCTTCTGGACCTCCCCCACCACACCAGACATTGTTAACAATTGATGTCAATACCCTTATGGTAGACGTGCACCTCTTAGTTCCTGCAGAACACCCACAATAGTTAGCCATCATCAATTATGTAACTAACTAGTAAAATTTTTTTAATCATTAATTAAATTGCGGTACGTTCACTAGCTCTTGCCCAGGTCGCCTTCACCTGGTTAATTATGTCAGGTTCATAACTTCTGTTGCAAGTCATATTATTTTAGGAGGCAGTATGGAGCTACCGTGTTTGTTATTACTTCAGTAATAAAAACATGTGTATTCAATCTTTTCTCTTTAGTCTAACTTTCTTGGAAGTATTGGAAGTCTTACGTAACCTAACCAAGCAAGGGTCAAGCCGGCAGATGAGAACGTAAAGTTAACTACCCATACACTAAGAGGCCGCTCGATTTCTGCCAAACTGGTAGTCCATCAAAGGAGCCCAAAAGCCTTAGGTGCTCATACAATAGGTAAATTGACCAGACTAAGTTTTTACATACTCCACCACTGCTTCTTTTGGGGTCGGAACGGAACTGGAATTGCCTAGTCGGACCAACCTCCTGTGGAAACTTCACCCGGGTATTCAGTCAGGAGGCAACTTGAGCATATCCGCGTTCTGTCCACCGCCTCCTTTTGGACCGGATGATAAGAACACTTTGGGTGCCACTCGCTACAAGTCTAAATATTTGGCTGAACACAGGTAGGGAAGGAGTCACCAGCTTGTTCTCTGCGAGACTCTCTAGATCCTTTCCTTATGCCATACTCCTGGAAAGGAGGAGTATGTAGGAGATTGAAAAAGGCAATACATACCTCCAAGAGTAGTACCACTTGTTCACCTCAAATTAATTCATAGGGCAGAGTTCATACCACCTGTGAAATACCTACTCCAGTGTTTCCCCCACTAGAAAAACTCAAAGGCCCTCCTTGTTCTATTCTAGAGCCCTTCAGGCAAGGAGAGGAACCACCTCTTGGCATAGCCAACTCCTGGTTATGCAAACCTATTTTCCCCACAGTACTCCACAGCCAACAAGTCTGCCAGAACCCGCAGCAGCCCCACCACCTGCCGAGCCATGGAGCCAGCCACATAGGAGAAATCCACTTCCTCCCAGTCATCTCAAGGTAAAAGGTCGGGTTGTGAGAATGTTGTGATAGTCACTGTGGATTTTGTCCCAACTAGACAACCTACCAGGCCAGTCTTATACTCAGGCAAGGCACATACCAGACACTAAGGTCCGTGCCACACCCATGTTCCTCGCTATTGTGGCATCACAATATAAAACCTCTACTATAGCTACTTCGACAACCATTTGTGTTAAAACCTATTGTACCAAATTAGGATTTATATTTAACCTCCCCAGTCGTTGGTTCAAACCCAACAATAAGAAGCTGAACATGTAGAACCACGTCCCAGCCGGTCATGCCTCAAAGTTTAGGACACAATTGGCATAGTTACTACACTTGCCTCCCACCAAGATGAACTTAGGTAAATTTTCAGCAGGTTCACTCCTGGATTTTTTCATGGGGGAATTGTGCTATGTGGTGCTACTGGTCAGCTGGTTTTCTTGAGGATTTCCACTTTCCCCACCCTTGCATTCAGCTCCGCTCCATATCCACCTCGTTTTACCCTTTTTGGGTTTCAAGATTTTGCTACTAGTTGCCTAAACATCTTGAATCTCCACTCCAGTCCTAAAAACTTATTCATGTGAGTTGTACTGTTTGCAATTAAACATCTGATGTGGCCTCTTACGCAAGGAAGAATATACACATCAACATGCAGTGAGTGTGGAAGCTGTAACTGACCTTGAGCAGTTTGTGATGGCCGCAGGTGTAGTACTGGAGGGAGGGGATGCCAGCCACGCTGGCAGCTAGCCACTGCAGTGCCATCTTCAGCTGAGGCTCGCCGACGTGGGTGGAACCGCATCCCCAGTTGCCTGTGGCCACGTGCCGCAGCCCGGACGTACTGCCAGGGACAGCCAACATCGATACCTGCAAGTGTTCCCAGTCACGCTGCTGCATGTCATCTGAGAGCCATGAATTTTACAGTTCCCTAAGCGGTAGATGGTATTGCAAGGCCTGCAGACTGCATGATGGTTTTCTCTTAGCTTCAAGTTATTATGACAAGTCATGGATTTTTATCAAATATGTCTCAGTGGTATGAATAGTGTAAGTCTATTTGGCTTTTGAAAACTTACAATATTGAAACATTTTTAGTGCCTTATATGTTCCATGGAATGAGTTTAAAAAAATTTATCTTGTACCAGGTGTTAAGATGTGTTTGCATGAGGCACTGTGACGTGTGAAGTCCTTTGACTGCTTAGGGCGACGTCATGCTCGGCACTATTTTGTTTCGTGTTGGTCAGGAACACGTGGGTATGTAACATCTGTCACTAGTACTGGCAGACCAGAGCACGGCTGGTGTAGAGGGCAGGGTGCATGGCCTGTTGGCTTGGAATAAAGTCAGGTGCCACTTTCAAGGTCTGGCAGATTTGGGCACACTGCCACAGGTTTACCTGGTTGGTGGGTGGCCCGGGGGGGCTACTGGAGCTGGTCTGGTCGGGACCCAGCCACGGCTTTCATCCGATATCCCCTGAACCAGGGTTTGGTGATGCTGTAGGGAATGTTCTGATTCTGTCAGATGGCATCAACTATCAGGTGTGGATACCCGGCTGTCTTACCGGGGGCTGAGAGGTGAAGCCTCTCCAGCTAGCAGGCAGTTTGAGCTCGTTCCCATGGGGTTATGCTGCAGAATGCAGTTGGAGCTGGATTGCAACCCTGGTGGGTTTTGGAGGTGGTAGCTGCCTTTCTGTCTCGCTGCTAAGCACCACTCCTCTGGGTGTATGGCATACAGGATGGATCAAATACCAGCCTTGTAGGAGGCAAGCAGGCGACGTTTGTTCCTAGCTATGTGTACTTCTGAAGGTCAAATCCAAACAGGCTAGTCGTACCCAGTTCTCCTTAGTCCGGCACAGTTCAGTGCGGTGGATACAGAGCATTGGGTTTCCTCAAGCTGCCCATCAACGACAGTTGGGTGTGGGTCCAGACTACTACTCCCTCCGGCACAGTTCAACACGGTGGACGGAGTATAGGCTCGACTGGCTGATTAGTCTCCTTTGGATTGTCTTATGTGTGGTACGGCACAGTTCAACACGGTGGACGGAGTATAGGCTCGACTGGCTGATTAGTCTCCTTTGGATTGTCTTATGTGTGGTACGGCACAGTTCAACACGGTGGACGGAGTATAGGCTCGACTGGCTGATTAGTCTCCTTTGGATTGTCTTATGTGTGGTACGGCACAGTTCAACACGGTGGACGGAGTATAGGCTCGACTGGCTGATTAGTCTCCTTTGGATTGTCTTATGTGTGGTAGAGGCTCTACCTTACTTTAAACCAAGTGCACAATACGGGTGACCATCTACTGGGTGTATGGTCCTGACGTACGTGTATGTGCGTCCCAATGAAGGGAGTCTGCAGTCCTACACTATTTTCAATAAATTTGTTGGCAAATCTGCGGTCGCCCTCACTATCCTGCCCAGCAGGAGACAGATAACTGCTGCTCCGCTTGTGTACCAGGCACGCACGTCTGTGTGCCTAGTGTACGGGTCACCATAATTGTTCATGCAGGAAGGGGTCACAGAACTGGCTCACAACCCGCCTGACCCCTTGTTTCCAAGAGTAAACTCAGTATTATGCTTGTGCAGTGCAATTTCGATCTGTACCCCATAAAGCAGAGTCAATGAATCACAAGGGAAAGTGTTATGTCCCTTTTGCTCCCCTTATTTGAGGTGTAAACAGCCTGCGAGTGTGAAGCCACGTGGGTTTTGTTTTGATAGAGAATATGAGCTAAAGACACTCGTAAATCCTTGCATAATTTTTCAGGGATAATGTTATATTTTGTTTGTTTTAAAAGGGAAAATTTTACAATTTTAAATTGTATTAAAATCATATGTAAAATATCCTGGCAGTTCTGGCTTCTGCCATGCCAATTGCCTAAAGATAAATTCTTTCACGTATATTAAATTATTTTCATAATTTAATTTACCTATTTTAAAGTGTTCACATAATTCTTAAATGTCATATTAAATTAGTGTATCGCCTTCATATGCTTTGCCGGCCCATTCCGACTTGTTTTGTTAATTTTCTTTTTTCCGACACAAATGACATATAAAGACTCTGGGACTCTAATAATGCTTGTCGGAAATCTTCTGTAATTTGTTGTATTGTTTCTTATGTATTTTCCAGTAATTTATTGTGTACCTTTTGTCTAATGAGCTTTTATTAAAATTTCTCCCTCAGTGTTGGTGGAAGCTCTCTGGCGAGGTAGCCAAGCATCTCTGCCACCATCTTTAGTCTTATCCAGCAGGCCAGTGGAGTACATGCCTGTCATATCACAATATTCTTCAACTTTTGACCAACCATTTAGTTGCAATTGAGTAAGTGTTAATATACCGGAACCTTTTCTTTTTTTGCTCCTCCCGCAGTTGTACTCTGATCTCTGTCAGACTCATAGCCCCGGAGATTTTATCACAGTGATTCTTAACCACGTGCTTAATAGTACTTTTGCAGCTTCGACCAATGGCAGGCCTAAATGCCATGCCCGCTTAAGGCTAGGGTAGTTGTATTGTGTATGAGTGTACCATCTCTTTTACCAATTTAGCCATTCATGACCCTAGTCTCTGTGTTCTTTATTTTCGTACATAAGTGCCTTCAGGACCAGGTTCACTCCAAGTAACCACATGCATAATTGTACTGTCTGTGTAATGTCTGAACTTAACTTCTTTCTCCATAACTGTGTACTAGTGAGGGGATCACCACATGGCTGTCAACCTGCTGCCGCCCTGAGAATTAGAGTCTACGTGCTCACCCGTGCTTAGATGAACTGGCTCCCTCTGGAACTTTTAAATAATTTTCTAAACTTTTCAACCATGGGCCAGGGATTATCTGAAATCTGGCGCATCTCGCCCCTCACCAGTGTCCAGACCACGTTATATCGGACATCTTTCGCTTATTATAGTTGACTCTCGATGTATCATTATCGCACTATCTTTTTGAGCTGGTTGTTTATGCAAATGTCTAGTAACTGGATGTGAAATATGTCACGCACACCATCGTTTATCACTGCTCTACGGCACGCTGCCTGCTTTCCCAACACGTCTGTCTGACACTGCGGGCGGCGTGGTGTGACGAGCGAGACTGGCTTGCTGCTTCCCCATACTCGCTGTTGAGAGAGGAAATGGTTACCTATAGCAACCAGCGTAGTGACCGAGCATCCTCTCTCTCACCCCTCTTTCTGTCTGTCTTAGCCATGCACCTTCCTTCCCTCACATGCCAACAAGAGGGGAAGCTGGTGTCTAGCAAAAGGAAAAACAAGTCTCTCGGCTGCGCGCACTTGCCTTCACACGCCGGCTTAGAGCAAATGTGTGCCTGGCGAATGTAGAAATTTTATCAAGATTATGCGTCACTTAAAATAGTTGCACCTATCATCACATATGTTTCAAAGCAAATGGTTTTGCGTGAAAATGTTACGTAAAACATTTTAACGAGGAATTATTATTTGCAAAGATTTTTTTTTGTGATTAAAGGTCTTTTTTTCCTGTAAGGAATATTTCATTGAATATGGTGTAAAATTAACATGATTTTAAAAAAGGAATATTTATTTAACTTAGCATCTTTGCGAATAAAATTGTATGCCCAGAAGCATATACTTGACCTCTCCTTGAAACCAAAAATTGTTTGAACATCGAGCTACTTCTATTATAAGTGTAAAGTTCATTTTCAGTAACTTTTTGTAGGGAAATCGGAGAATTAATATTAATTCATTCCAATACACACGTCTTTTGAATAAACTGATACCTTTTGTCGTCTAATAATGGGTAGGTAAACACTGAGCCGAGTGCAGTGTAACTCACAAGAGGGAAAATCAGAGGACGTAGTTTTGAATGATTAATTATTAAAGACAGTAAAGAAATCATTTATAATTGCCATATTTATTCATTTCTGTCTCAAAACCACAAATTTTCTTTCCAGTAAAATATAATTAATTACTTTAAAAGACAGACATTTGCCACATGTAGCGGCGTGAAGGGGTAATCCTCCCACTGCCCTCCCTCCTCCATTAGCAGCCGTGAACACACTGCCCGATCGATAACTTCTTAGCACTCTCTCAGCTGATAAGTGTGCATGCGGGACATTCAAAATTTGACTTGCGTTCTGTGTCATATTATTTTTATTTCCAGTGTGTTTGAAACTTTTAGATCAGCTTGCATTTGGTGTTGGATTACGTTACTTTCTTTATTTAAATGCGTTTACGTGAAATGTTTTGTAATGCATTATTAACAATAATACTTTTTCAAAATTCCCATTTTTATTGTGTTCATTATCTCAACTTTTTTCCCAGATAATGTACAGCTCTTCAATATAAAGTTTTATAGAGTTAGAAGTTGTATTTTATTGATGTACACGTCAGTACCCCCATCTGCTGAAATCCCACATGTATGGATATTTTTTGGCTGTCCTCTGAATAACGATAGATTGAGAGTCGACTGTATATGTTGCTGCAACTTGTGTGGCTTAAATGCGTGTGACGCGCGAAAAGTGCTCATGGCGAGAAAATAGTGTTCGGGAAAATCGCTCAGCAGATTGATTTAGTGCTCTTTATGGTTGAAGGCCAATTTAGTCCGACTAGTGATTGTGGATTTCTGTTCATCCGGAGAGAGCAGGGAACATGCAATCACTCCTCCAACATTATTGGATGATACCATTTTGCAGGTGGTAGAGTTCTCGTGTGGGGAATCACAAAGCTTGGTGGCCTTGTGGAGCTATCTTCTGAGGAGGTTCGGTTACTGGTGACAATTGCACCAAAATTCTCCTTCCTCACGTGTATCTTTTCGAGGGTTCTATGGGCCCCGAGTTCCTATTCATGGATGACAATACCATACTTCATTATGCAGTAGCTGTCATTGGGCTGTTGGGAGAGTGAAGATATTCACAGTTTAGATTGGCCAGCATAGTCCCTGGACCTAAATCCAACTGAACATGTGTGAGATTTTGTCAGGAAATGCATGGAAGCATGTCGTCAGCTGCCAGTAATAACTCCGCATCTGCAATCAGTGCTACAAGAGGAATGGTTCATGATGCCTTAAGAGCTCATTGAATACGTCACATTGAGCATGAACAGATCGTGCACATCCTGCACTGCAGTCAAGGGTGATCATATCCTTTACAGAGGACTGCATTTTTCTTATCTGCAACCTGTCACATTGATTTTTCTGTCTTTTGTCCAGCTGTGCTCAGAAACAACTTTTGAATGACGGTTCTCTGCATACTTCAGATTCCTTTTTGATCAGTCTTGTTCACTTTCCCATACTCTTACATCTGAGTGATATTATGGTATGCTCTGTACGTATCTGAAACACTGCTGCATGACATTTCATGTGAAAACCTGTCCCAGCCTTAATTTTTGCTCAACAGTGTATTTAATTAAATAAATTTATTAAAAGATTTCAGCACTCTAGGATTAATAATACAATTTTACTGATACAATTAATATACATAAAATATCACAAGTACTTAGTATCAAAACATTTTTTGTGATGATAAAGAAGTTTAAAACCAATCTAATACTAACTTGAACATTTAATACTCTGTAATTACGACTTTTGGTGTGTTAAAAATACCAAATTGAAAATAACTAAGAACTCGGTTCAGTCTTTGATCTCCACGATATAATGTGTCACATTAGTGTGATAATGAGGCCAAATTGCATCATAACTCTTAACATGAAAGCACCTATTCAACATCCAAGTGGTTCATACCTCAACATAATTAGTAGGTCCTTTCACTTTTAGCAATTTTTTGTTGCACAGCCCAAACACTACAAAATATGCTGTCATTTTTGTATATAAAATTTGTATTTAACCATCTGGCCAGCAAATTCTGACTCGAATGTGAAATGCAGTCGAGCTTACCAGCTGCGCAGCCAACCGGTGTTTGTGACGAGCCAGCTCCAGGCTGAGGGAACGGGCAACTACAGCTAGCTTTGTCTTGCCCTTGTCTCCATCCCACGCCGGACCCTGGAGCTCGGTCACTGGAACGCCCGCGAATGACTCGCTCAGTGTCCGCTTCAGGAGACTTCCGGCAAACCTCACCACCGCTATGTCCCGGGCATTCAGTTCCCGGTAGTGGTCTGGGGACTCTGCATCTTCCAACCAGCGGCTGTATTGGTCGTACAGTTCCTCCAGCTCTGTACAACAGCATGAGTAAGTACAGCACATCTCAACTTTGATATTTGTGTATTATAAAATCAGGTTGTTTTACCATAACAATTACTCAAACGATATTTTGGAAATGTTGACTATTTAAGTTCCCCCTCCCCATCAACTTGTAGTTTTTGGTATGGCGAACCCTGTTACAGTTTTTGTGTTCCAGTCACAGTACATTCATAAAAAAATTCCTATATTTTAAATGTATCTGGTAGAAAAATTACCAGCTTCTGCAGCACAAACCTGTTCCTATACAAGTCATGGTCCAAAAACCCTGGCAATCCAGATGTGGCAGATTTCATTGTCAAAGCAAACACTGTCTTTCAGGCGTTTAATTTTGGTTAATTTGGTTAATTTTAACCCTTTCGTGGATAAATTAATTTAAATAAGAATATACTGTTATCCTTTAGGCAAATATTTACAAAAAATATAGTTTAGATATGTTAACCTTGTTATGTACACATCGAAAAAAATATTTATCATTATTTTATCATTTTTAATATTATATGAAATATAAAATTGTTAATTTTTTTAATCAATGAGGTAGGAAGAATACATTCCACTAACCTTTTTCCAGATAATCCATTTTTTAAATTATTTTTTTAACAAATGAAAATATGGTACTGGTTTTTTAATAACTTGCAATATATGTTTGAGCACAATTCTCTTAAAATACTTACATTTTATAAAGAATCAAATTTACAGTCTATGTCTGACACTTCCACTGACAAACTGGTGGGTGTCCGTAGCCTAGACTGCTGTCATTGATCAAGTATGTATTTCAGTGCTGGAAACATAAACTAACTAATAAAAAGAACTAGACCTTCTACAACCTGAATATTCGTTTCCACGCTGGAATCACCATCGCTATCAAGTAGAGAGTAAAAATAGTCCATTGCCTTGGCATGACCACTTTCACTTGCAGGATTTCTCACTAATACCATCTTAAATAAATGTAATTAATAATATATATGAAAGGAAAGAAGCTCAACTACTTAACTTTCAGTCCTTTTATATACATATTACTCAAGTAATTAATATTAAATTTGAGAAATAGAACAAAATGTAAAACTTACATCTTAGAGGCCAAAAAATGCTTGAAGCTTTAGGGTTGAATGACATTTCGACGAATAAAGTACGGAAAATAAAAGTAGTAAAACATTGTTCTAGCTACTTACAACATCCTGGTCATGTGATGGTAGTTGTTATCCCTTCATAGTAGCAATTTCTGTGTTGCTTATTTATTTTGGGAGGGAGAAGGGAGTAAGAGCAAAATTCTAGTTTATGGAATTAACTTTCAAATATCATGAAAAATTTGATCAAATTTAAACTTTATCATTCAACTTGGAAAGAACGAGCTGAAAAGCTTGTGAAAATACATAGAGTCCTCAATTCAGTGAAGACACATTAGTTAATGTGTGATGGTAGTTAATGTTTAAGTTAATAAGACTGTTTGCACATTCATAGTTTTATATTAATATTATAGGAATTTTAGTGAAATGACAAAAGGTGTAAAAATGTGTAAATATGTAACTTTTATTACACAGTTAAAGTAACAGGTGTAATAATTTTTTTATCAGGTAGGTATTTTTAAAAAAGGGAAACAGTTTGGAAAGAATTTAAACATTCCAGCTGACATGTCACTTCAGACATGAGAGATAAATAGTGGGGAGCATTGTATAGTACGTCAGTGTCATGGATATGTTGCACTGCTTGTGCTTGAGAGTACTCTGGGTGCATATGTGAAAATTGAAGACTACTATTAGCTAAGAGCTATGTATGATGATCTGAAGAGTGATGTGGAAGGACTGATGACTGACTGTTTATTTTTGTTTTATTGTATCTGTAAGATTTTCTTTCAATACATAGTGAAACAAAGATATTGGACAAGTAAAATTACACTATACAAACTTATACAACTGTATTAATTATATTTAAATTTGCAGGTAAATACCATTTATTTTAGTCATATCAAGCTGGTAATTATGATGGGCCGTGTGTCATTAGATAACAAAGTGAATTTTGTTTAGTGCTGTTAATAAAAGGTGACAGTCATAAGGCTGGTAGAAACAACAGACAAAAGCAAGGTGTTGGGAAATGCAGCATGCCTAGGAGCACAATTGTGTCACTCTTCTGCTTATCAGGAGGCAATTTACATTGTGGGAACAAAAAAAAGGCTGGAAGTTGCCATGCCACAAAGTGTAGACGTCATCTCCCTATCAGAACATTGTAAACTCAACTACACCCAGCTAGCGCTGCTCACGTAATAGCAGAAAAGTAAATGAGAATCGCGCCCCAGGGCAACTACACAAAATGTTTCTTGCAGTGGTTTGCCACTGGCCATTGCATCCTGCAGTATAGAGATTAGCCATGTTGTTTATTCATAGTGAATGATCGCCTGAGACACTTGATTGGTTAATTTATTTAGGTATATTAGCCTCTCAGGTTTACAGAACATGTTTGTTAAGCATAATCATTATGTACATACAACATTCTATCACCATCTTTGCTCAACTACACAATAGCTGACTTATCCGCATGCAACATCTTCCGTTCTATAGGGTTTTCCTGTGACAGATGAATTAGTCTCTTGGTGGTAACCTTTTTAATTTTTCTGGCATTGTACCCATCAGTTCCAACCATGCTATTTGAAACTGGACCCTTTACACGTGTTCAATACTCAGATCATCATCTTTGCTCAACTCCACTGATACCAATCTAGCCACATGTAATAAGCCAGACCCATCGCCACAGAGTTATTTTTAGTGTTTTATTCAGTCAAGACATAAAACCATTCAGTTAGGAATGTAGCTTGTCTGCCCTAGCTGTGACAGTGAGTTCCCTACCTGAGCCGTAGTCAGTGCTGAAGCTGTACTTGGAGGACTGGGAGGTGTCTCTGCGGGCCAGTTTGCCACCATGGCCGGCATGGCACTGATCCAGCCACTCCTGCTGTTGGCACTCTTGCAGGAACTGGGCGTCCAGGGAGTCATCTCGCAGCATGAACCCCCGAGAACCACCTCTCCGCACTCTGCACACCACAACAGAACTCATCACAACCAGCACCCCTTCACAATGGTGGACCATACTGTTAAAATACTTGCACACATTAGTAAAAACACTTCTGTTGAATTACCCTTTCTTAATTTTTTTGTATTGGCTTCCTTAAAATTTTAAAATACAATTAACCTCTATAATGTTAATTTATATTCCACACTTTTTTAAGTCGGTAAGACAGGGAAAAAATGGGTTTTCCCAACATCTATACTTGTACTCCTCCCCTACAAAAAGAAATAGAAACGTATAATACTAAGCATATCATTAACTTCATAGCTATTAGTGGGATATTTGACAGCTTGAAACATGAATGACTTCTTTAATAAACTTACATAAACATACAGCTACTAGAGAACATGACTTCTGTGCATGTATTCTATGTACTTTCTGCATATAATTCATACAATATAATTTTATAGGTTCAAAACTGTTAATTTTTTTTTTCCAGGTGTACTGTATCTGCTGATGATGGTTTGGCAAAGTTGTAAACAGTTGGTGAGGAGGGTGGGAATGAGACTAGTGGACAATCGCTAGTGCCTCTTGGGGAAAGGGGTTAGTTAGGTTAGCCAACCCCCCTCCCCCCACAATTTTCAGGGGGGGTTGTAGCTGAAATTAATTAAGTTTTGTGTTTATGCGAAAATTGTGAGGGGAAAAGGCCTAGAGGAGATCGATATTGCCCCTTGGGAGAGTTAGGGTAGCCAACCCTCCCCCTCCCCAATTTCCATGGAGGGGGGGGGGGTTGTGCATAAAATTATGATTCGTGTTTACGCAAGTAGTCACAATTAGTAGCAAGTAGTTGTAAGTAGTCGCAAGTAATAGCATATAGTTGCAAGTTGTCACAAGTAGTTGCAAGTTGTTGAACGTAGTCGCAAGTAATCGATGCAGCCACAAGTTGTGGTAAAATGATGCAATTGGTTGCAAGTTTTCGCAAGTTTTTGCAAGTTGTTGCAAGTTTTCGCAAATTGTCGCTATACTAGTTTGTACCATTATCTGCTTCACTGATGGTCGTAAGTCTTAAGTTATGTCTTAAGTCACAATGAATTTACCATTTAAGCCATTGTAACACAATGTATATACTAATACGTTTTTAGTCTTTTTAGTCTTACATATTTATTTTTCAATCCCTGTTAGTCAGGTTACAGCCTGAGGTGTTGAATGGGCCACTAGTGTTTAACTCCACATTTTTAGTCTTTTTAGTCTCACTAATTATTTATTATTATTAGTATTATTGTTATTATTATTATTATTATATATGTGTGTGTGCATGCGCGCGCGTGTGTGTGTGTAGCCTCTTTATACATTCACAGACTTGTCCTTCATATGGAACACAAGCTGTACCGATAACGGACGAGTCTGTGACTGTATAAAGAGGCTATATATATAAATAATAAAATTAATTGGCGAGACTAAAAAGCGAAAAATAAATAAATTGTAAAAACCTTTTAAAACCAAACTTTTATTTACAAATACACTAAAAAGATAAATAATTATAGTTGTAGTTACATAATGTGTATAACTTGTAAGACGTGGACGAACATAAGTAATAACTTGTACTACTAGTTAATATTTTCTTATCAATTTATTTTTCTTTCCTTGGACAACTCTAGCAAAATGTGACAGATGGCTGTGGCATCACATTAAGTTTCTTCCACAAAATGATGCAAGGGCCAATCAGTAGTATGGAGACCTACAATGAAACCACTCGTGAACTCATCAGTTTGACAGAATTGCATATGACAGCATCTTAAAGGCTTTAAAACATCTTGTTTGTTCTCCAGACACAGTGACAGTCAAAATAATCATGTCATGCGGCTGTGAGGACATCTTGAATGTCTGTTTCACATTTAAGTTCCTTATTATTCTTGTGTTTCTATTTATTTCAATTAGTATCATTTTCAAAATGTGTAACTGAAAGACTATTGTTATGACTCACATAAATGTGTACTTTAATAGGCATGAACTCACCCAGAAACTATGTTTGAATCACTTTAGCAGGGTTACCGTTTTCATGGATTTTATCAGTTTTCATGGATATTTTAATGCTAAAACGGATCTATGAATAAACACTCGAAACAGCGGATAATTCATTCACCAAACACTCAATTATAAATATATACCAGGATCCAAACGCTCCCACTAGTAAGAATTATTCCATCACTTTTAAGATGGCAATGCGAGTTCCGCGGTAATGCTGAGAGCTACGGAGCATTGCTGTGGAACTCGCACTGCCATGTTAAAAGTGATGGAATAATTCTTAGTAGTGGGAGCATTTTGATCCGGGTAATTTTTATTAGTTTTATTTGTACTGATGTTAGTGTGAAGGTCTCTGTCAGTATATAAGCAGGTTCCGGGTATAGTTTTATTCACTTAGCTCCGTGTCATTAGAGAAGACACATCACAATGTTGCGGAGGTGTTTGCGTACGGGTTATTACCCTAGGAAGGTATACCGTAGTATTTTGTCGTTTTCAAAGGATGTTAATAAAAGCAATAGGTCTTGGAATGTTAAAATTATTGATGCAGAAAAAAAGTTATTTTTTGTTGTCATTTTTGTACCATTTTGGTTTTCAAGGAATTACTGCTGAGGCTAGTAGTGGTTTGTTGGAAATGAGTTTGTTCAGATAGCAGCAACATGAAAAGGACCATGCTCCTAAGGTAATTACTGACATTGATACTCATGATATAATATGCTGGAAGACTTTTCCAGTTCATGAAGGGAAGGTGGACAATACTGCTGTTATTAGTGTCTTTGGTAATGCTTCGCTGTCTTCGCATAAGAAGATGAAGTTCATAAGTTATTAGTGTTTTTAAATTTAAATTTTTTACTATTTGACAATGTATTATTTTAATATAAGTCAATGCAAGAAGAAGAAGAAAGTGCTACATTTTCACAGTAACATCCTTAATTATTTCTGTATTTACTTACCTGTAAAACTTTTGTTGATGTGAATTAAAAATTCACAATTTTGTTATTACAGGATTTTACAGGTTATTTAATTGTCAAGTACAGCATTTTATAACCATTCTTGGTGGCATGCCTGATCTATTGACTTTAAAGGAAAAACCAACTTCCAAATGCAGGACTTCTCGTTGGCCATGCCGCACAAACACATTTGGAAACTAACCAAATATGCTCACAGGAAGAAACTGAATTTTTCACCAGTGTTTGTAAGTTTTACGAAATGGGAACAAAAGAGCTGTATCGTCTTCTCTCTCTCAAAAATTATGTTTTGAAGAACATTGACATTTTTGATCCAGCCAAAAAGCAGTCTGGAGAATGGGTAAAGGTACAAAATTTGGCCAAAGCATTTCCGAATGTTATCGCAAACAATGAATATGATGAACTGAATTCAGAATTTGTTGCATATATACTGTGGGTTCCATCAACAGAATTTACCATTGCTATGACACAAAATCCTGACACCTACTAGCATAAAGTGTCAGTATGTGAAATTGGTGGGAAACATGCTTTCCAGTGCTTTATAAACTGGCAAAGGCAATGCTGATTCTTCCACACAGCGACGCAGGAGTGGAAAGGATATTTAGCAACCTCAACCTTATCAAGATGGCACACAGATCATGTCTTGAATCTCCAATGCTCAATGCTTTGTTGCATATCTCTTCTAGGAAGAATATGGCAGAGTTCCAACCAACAGAAGAAATGAGGAAGAGGGCAAAGCATTTGAAAAGGTGATTTTCAACAACATACATTACTCGTAGTGAAGTGTGTATGTACATATTTGTGTGTGTATTTTGAAGAATGTGATGACATTTCCAGTTAATTTAACCATAACATTGTGTATAAAGAACCTGTTCTCAGTTATCTGGCGAGTTGAAATACTGAAGTACATAAGGGTAAGTAATTTTTATACAAATTCAATATTTTTGTCTTTTTATAATATACAGGATTTTTACAGGATATTTTACATTCAAAAAAAGGGTTTTGCAGGATATTTTACTGTGAAAACAAGGATATTGTTTTGAAAGTGGTGGTAGTCCTGCACTACAGGCTGCTCACGATAAAGTGAGCACTTTTTAAAGCCCTCCCAAAGGCATTAACCACTAACAAATATTTCTTATTGCAGCCTCAGGCATTAAATTTAGAGGGTGATGAAATGTATACACTGTGTTTATTGGTCACGTTGCAATGTTTATATAAAAAAGCTGCAGGAAGATGGAACTTGGTTGAAAGTAGAAATTTGTAAGGGTCTTAAAAAGTGCTCACTTTACTGCGAACAGTCTATACATAGATTAAAAGGAAGTCCCTGGTGCATGTCTGTCTGTATGACTGCGCTAATCTCGAGAACCACAAAACGGATGTGGATGCGGTTTTTACTGTTATGATCTGCATTTATCGAAGAATGTTTGTGTGTATTAGAAATTGCTATAGCACTTAAAGGAGCTGAGCATTAATAACAGTATTAGTGAATCAAGTTGGGAAAAATGAGCTATTTTGCTGTTTTCTAAGCATGCTCTACCAAAACTGCAGGGCTGACTGTTATAATTCTTTCATGGTTAACAAGCTACATTCCTCCATATAGCTATATATATGATTCTAGTAGGGCTGCAGTGGTCTACTGACTAGAGTAATTCCAAGTGGGGCTGTAGTGGCCGAATGGCTAGAGCAATTCAAATTTTCTAAATAAATCAATGCCAACGAAGCTGGCCAGGGTACAGATAGTAAAACTGTAAACTATGAAAATCAAAGAGTGTTTGAAGCAGAGCAATATAAGTTTCTTTCCAGAAATAGAAACAAATTACTATTTGTGATGCTGCAAGAGTAAAATAAAATTGTGCAAAAAAATTAAAAATGAAGGATTTTGAATTATAATTTTTCAATTTACCTTTTTGTCTTTAGTGTATGTATTTTACATCTTAATATATACTTATTTTAAGTTATATGTGTATATTTGAATTCTAATGTGTATTTCAAGCAAAATATGCATATCTCTCTGTTTTGTTATTTGTTGAATGGAAATTACTTCTGAAAGATAGATTTATGCATTGTATTACCTTTCATTTTTATTTTTACTTGACCATTCTATTTAATCCCAATTTGTTATTTGTTGAATGGAAATTACTTCTGAAAGATAGATTTATGCATTGTATTACCTTTCATTTGTATTTTTACTCGACCATTCTATTTAATCCCAATTTGTTATTTGTTGAATGGAAATTACTTCTGAAAGATAGATTTATGCATTGTATTACCTTTCATTTTTATTTTTACTTGACCATTCTATTTAATCCCAATTTGTTAACCTTGACATCAATTTTTAACTTTTGACAAATGCACACACTAATGTTTGTTAGGATATATACAATTTTAAGTTAAGAAGTCAAGTTAATAAAATTAATTGGTTGTTTAGTATTACATAGGTGTATTACTTGGACTTAAATTTCTCGTGAGTATTAAATAATGCATAGTGTGACTTCAAAATTGTTACAACAAAATTGTTGTGAAAATGAGAAATAGCATTCAAATGAGGATGATTTCAGGTTAGTAGAAGATGGAGAAGGGAGGAGGGATATATCTTTGCATGAAGCACAAAAATGTCTTAATCTGTGTGTAGCTTCATATATTACAGCGGCATTAAAGATCAGTGTTAGTTATCAAATTCCAGGTCACAGAGTTGTTGCTGGTGCTCTAGGTCTGTAAGACACCATTAAAGCTACACAAAAGTTTAATCATCTTAACTTGCAAGCAATGCACTTGCCAAGTCATCAGTACCATCTTTGCAGCAATCACATGTACAATGGCAAACAGGCAATCAAATTTAAACCTTTCCATGTAAAAGACACAGGTCTTTAAAGAACTTGCTGTTTAACCAGGTAATAAGGAGAACATTAATATTTTGATAGTTCTGAACAATGCAGTGGTATAACTTGTTCTCGTATCTTAAATAAATGGCAAATATAACAATTTGATAGTCTTCATTCTATCCTAAAAATGATATAAAATAAATATATATTTGTGATATTTTTCACAGCACAGTCTTTGCATCACTGTTAATGAGAAAAGGAAGGTAACATCTTCATGAATAATTTGAGAGAGCTCAGCTTTTATGATTCTTGATCTCAGTGAAAATTTTGTTCCTGGTTGTGAGAGGAGAGTGATATTTACAAGTTCAAATTCAACAATAATTTCCTAATGACACTTTTCCATCTTGCACTCATTGAGCAGAAGACTTACAAGTACTGTAATGTGCAAATATTTCTAGGATTTAATGGCTTATAACATTAATTAATGATCTTAGCAATACATATGATATGAATGCTGTAATGGAGAAAAAGAACTGTGTTATGTTAATGCCTCTATCAATCTGCAACTGAAACATATTTTTTCAAATAAAAACAGTAAAAAAAGAATGGAAATAAATGGTAATGTACAAATGAGTAAACTTGGAAGTAAAACTGTGTAGAGTTACTGTACTTGATATCTCTATCAGTGAGTCCTGAGCCAGCTACACTTATCCCGACAGCATAACTTGAGTCTGTGCTGGACGAACTCTGTGCCTCGTGACACAGTGCGTCCCTCAGTCGGGCTGCAAACGTCGACCGTCGCTCAGGAGTGTCCAGTTGGGCACTGTAACGGCGTGCCTGCACATCACTGTCTGTAAACAGTGGAGGCCAGCATATTTTTTATGATGTGAAAATATAATCGGTAAAACAATGTTGCCTACAAACATTACTTACAACTTGAGCTTTACATAGACATTTTACTGGTGTAGAAATTTTAGGTAATTGTTATTTGTTTCCAAGATTTTAAGTGGTTTATATCACATCTATAACAACACATTTATTCTACCATTATTGCCATATTCTCTCTTTGCACGTTGTTGATTCTTCTATGAATCTTATTCCTAATATCTACAGACAGTGGATTCTCTATCCATCGTGTCTCAGAGGACTGACAAAAAATATCAATACATGTGGACTTTCAATGGATGTGGTTCTTGAAATACAGATAAATAAAAAATGGGACCACAGAATATGTTCCATGGATGCAGGATTTCAATACATCTGAGTTCAATATATAGAGGTTCCACTGTATTTCTTTAACATCTGCTTTTGTCACTATTTGTAATAAATTAAGTTAGACTGTTAAAGGTTTAAATTATAGTGAAACCCTGTTAAGACATTTCAGAAAAATACTGAAAAATGTGTGCTTATTAAGCAGGAAAATTTCTTAAAAGGGTAAAATTATGTACACTATTGTTTGTGAAAATCACAACACCCAGAAAGAATGGCCTGAATGAATCCAAACTCAGAGGATGTGCAGAACAGTGTACCAGCAATAAGTGATTAAGATTGCAGATAGATGGTGTAGACGTAGGTCCAGCAGCACCCTCTGTTATGTGACCGGAAAGGTTGTAATATAGGCATCAGTCAACCACACGTTACAGTGGCATGTTGTAGCGTTGCCCTTTACACTACAAGTTGTTCTGCTCAGCTCAGTCGGTTCACACTTACAAAAATGTTGAAACTGGTTGTCAAGAAATAATAAGAAAGGATTTCCCTTTCGGAATCTGATCAGTTTATTACTGAAGGTCTAGCACAGGTTACACTCACATCAGCACGACACAACAGTTCCTCCCTCACTTTCCACATTACAGGTACACAAAGTCACAGTATCTCCCATACACGTCGGCCGACATACTGTCTGCCTGGTCGCGAGTAGTTGTTGAACTGCGTTTTAACAACTCACACCAACACAACCTCTCTTCTCAAAAGTTGTTGTAATAATATCTACAACATGTTGTCTCTTCAAAGGTTGGTTTACTAATGGGGACAAGCCCAGGGCTAGCAGCACCCAGATTGTCACTCCTGAATATAAATCTCAAAATAGTATTTGGCCGGGGCTCGCGACCTCCTATTGGCTGAACATTACATCACTGCGCGGGCTTCAAAACAAGAACTGCTGACGGAAAAAAATTAATAAATAAAACCACGTGAACTCAAAAGTTGCGTCACCTCGCTTGGAGTCTAAGAATTCAAAAGTGCCACGTAATACAGATAACAACTGAAATACAGCACACACCCCCCCCCCCCTTCCCGGCATTAAAACTGAAGCTTTTACTTCTACTCGTGGCGTGAAAGGAATAATTTAGACAATTACATTCACTGACATATGAAACTGGAGATTTTAACTAAAAGTCAAATTGAAAAACAATTATAAAAGCTATAAAAATGTATATAAACTGCAATGCTTCAAGGTCTGTGTTACGCCAAGTTCAGTCAGTGAACTGCTGTCAAACAAAGTGAAAACAAGGGCCAGTATGCCTCATCAACGTCAAAGGTTGCCATATCTGCATGTGAATTTGAAAGGGGCAGAATGATCAGTCTCCGGGAAACAGATTTGTTATACCGTGACATTTCAGTTTATGCAAGGCGTGCTGCTACGACAGTGATGCATGTGTGGAACCAGTGGACAGAAGAGGGCCGTATGCAGTGATAAGCGGGTACTGGACTACGCAATGTGGAATCAGCACGGAATGACCGTCATCTTGTTCACATGGCCATAATGGACTGTACAGCCTCATCCACAGTGTTGGTTCGACACTAGGGCTTTGCGACGGGTGTGGACCTGTCTGCATCAACGGTTTGATGCCGTCTGCTGCGGGCTGAACTGGTGGCACGTATGCCATTGTGTCGACTTCCATTGTCCACAAACCACAAACGCCTCAGACTGCAATGGGTATGTGAACACTGTTGTTGGCGTGCTGAGGGGCAAAATGTAGTGTTTTTGGATGTGTCCCACTTCAACCTCTCCTACAGTGATGGCTGTATATGTGTTATACACTATCTTGGCAACCACAATCTGGCAGCCTGCACTGTGGAGCGGCATATTGGACAAATGCAAAGTGTGATGGTTTGGGGAGCTATTGGATACAACATTCAATCTCGACTCCTATGTATTGAGGGTAACCTGAACAGCAACCGCTAGATCAGAGAAGTTTTAGAGCCTGGGGTACTGCTCCTCCTTCAGGCAACTCCACATGCCATATTTCAGCAGGACAATGCCTGGCCACATGTGGTGAGGAATGTGCAAAACTTCTTCAATGAACGACGGATACCACTGCTTCACTGGCCTTCATGTTCGCCTAACATGTTGCCCATCTAATATGCCTGGGATATGGTTGATCTGCGACTTGTTCATCACGGATCTCCAGCAACCACTGGTGATGCGTTGTGGACTTGCATCCATGCCACGATGTTTAGGGGCTCCAATTTAAACACATGGCGGCTTCAAACTATGCTGAATTCTCAAAGACAGAGATCATATACAGTTCTGTAATCTTAATTGTGTATTGTCATGTACCTAACCTGTGGTATAAAGTTCATTTTAATCACATGTATCCTTCTTGGTGTTGCATTTTTCACAAACGTTAGGATATTTGTAATACACCAAGTGTACAATTTTTAAAGCTTTGACACATGTCACATTTCTGCGCATTGGACATGCACACACTACATTATGATTTCACCTCATCATTGCATCTCTACACTCATATGCGCAAGTCACACCACGGCAGTTCAATTAATCATCTGCCTACAGGATTGCTCCCAGCCTAGTGAGCAATTACAGACATGTGGTGATTATTTGAAATTGTACTGTCCAACCAAAACCGACATGCGGTCGCCTATTTTCCGCCTGAGAAATTGTATTGTTTGCCGAGCCACAGTCACGCCGCTAACAGAGAAACAAGTTCAAAGGGTTGCTGCAGGAATGCAGCATCCAGCCTACAAGGTTGCCACTGCCGCCCATGCCTTGTGTAGAGGCGATAGATATGTCAACAGCCTCCTGCTGAGGAGATAAGAAAAGGTGGTGCAGTCCACAAGCATAATTAAAATTCTCCAGGGAAGGGAGACTAGCCACAGCCGCACCCCTCTGACAGCCTTCAAGTCAGAATTTTTCATATATAAGGAGGAGCCAAACCACAGCTCAGGACAGTCGCTGGCCCTCCAGCTTGTACAAGGCTGAGGACACCAGCAGAGAAAGTTGTTGTCACCCTGACCTTGCAGTCTGCAAAGACTTAATCCGAGGTTCAATACCACTAGGCCATCAGTGCTAAGGTCACCGCAGTAAGGTCTCTGGGGTAATACATGTGATGGTCTCCAACGCCGCTCACCACGACGACATCAGCCGTGACGTCTCCAGTCACCTCTGGAGGACGCTTTCACTGTAGCAACCAGAGGTATCTCGATGCCTCCACCAGCTCCTTACCCAGAAAGTCTTATCCTTTCAAACTCCGCGGTAGCAGGTCGTACCGACGTCCCTTCTGGACTGCCCTCTCACCCCGCCCCCATTCATTGCGAATCACATAAATTCTAATAATTTAATTAATTACATTTGTGATTGCATTATTCCTTCACCTGCCATAACTTTAATTTTATAAAGAGTTACTCCTCCCCCTGTACTTTCCAATATGTATAAATAAAATACGTACTCATAATCTTGTAACTTTTGTTGACTTTCTTAATCAACCCTACAATGTCAGTAATAAATAGAATAGTAAGAGTATTGTTGGCTCTAATTCCATTAGCAAATGCCTACTGATAGGTACTGACGAACCGAACAATCTTGGTTATCCCCAGCTTGAAAAAGCAGGGATACCATTACCTCGGTCCCAGTCTGCGATCAAGACCAGACCTAGGAGGGCTTGGGTATTCTCTGGTGAACTGAGAGTGTGCTCCTTAAATATACCCAGCCTTAGTCAAATTCTAATCAAAGCTTTCCAACTGTTAGGTATGGTTGAACAGGATGTTCTTGATTATCCCCAGCCTGACAAGGCTGGGATAAGAGCATAAGAGCAGGCATACACCGTCTGCATAAGAGCAGGCATACACAAGAAACAACCCGGGTTGATTGACCTACAGTGGGATACAAACCCGGGACCCCAGGTCACGTACATATTCATTACCTCAGTCCCAGTCTGTAATTAGGACCGGACCTAGCAGGGTTTGTGTTTTCATCTGGTGTTCCGGGGAGTAAGCTCTTAAATTATTACAATATATTTAGTGAGATGCCTTACTCTACAAATGGAAAAGCAAGCTAAATTCGTAGATTGGCTCGACGAGCCTTACAGAGAGAATTAGCATCTCTATATCAAACTGTAGTTCCACCAACCACTAGTGACACTCCAACTATGGATAATATCACTGACCTAGTGTTTGGGCAAACTGTGAATTTAATTAACTGGGTTGCACGTCTATTTGAAGCGGTAAGGTAAGGAGGCAACTCGTTACTCTGCCTTGATTGACCCTGGCATAATGTTGATTACATCAACACCCCAGCTCCCCCTTTACCAGTACCTTAGCCTACGACTTCTACTCATCCACCTTACCAGTGCAAGTTCCCGCCGTCACATGCCAGGTTTGCACGGCCGCTGAAAAAATGATTCACATTCGCATACCACCCAAGGTCAACAACTTCCGTAAAGTAGTGTTAGTAGAACCAGACTTTATTCCCCTTCCTAAGCCGACTAAGTAAAAGCTCTATAGACGGAAATCCATCTTAGATTCCTCTGAATAGATTCAGGCTCAGTTCTACAGCCCCTTAAAATTAACATGTGACAGTTGGCATCATGTTTCTTGACAACTTTCACGGTCAGCTGGATCAAACTCCCTGGGAGGGAGACATACTTGATCCAACTTACCCTGGGGTTTGATTCCCATCCACCCATTAAAGTCTTCTGATCACAGAGATGTCATCTCGTATCTTCCAACGTGGGAAGATCCATGACCCAGCTAGGCAATACCAGTACTCAGTCTTTAGACACCCAGGGAGGAACCCAATACTACACCAAGAGTGGAATCAGCGTTCACAGTTTAATTACTTTGTCACCCCCTTTCCTTGTAAGATCACATCGACTTCCTGCTAGTTTCTATGCCCACAGGCCACAGGAAGTTGGAACGTGTCAGCTTATTAAGCAGGAAAACTTCTTAATAAGGTTTTAGGCCTCCTTTATTACTTCACTAATGCTTATGAGGTAGTTATTAATAAAGATGGGTTGCATTTTAATATACTGTAGCTTGTTCTGAAAGAAAGTCATAACTTCAGTTTTGCTCAGGTAAAATTTTCGACCTATGGCTGTTCTTAACTTTGCAAGTTAGTATGGAGTAAACAATTTGCATTAAGTAAATTTTAAATTTAAAACCTTTTTAAGGGTGTCGTAGGCATGTAGTGAAACTGATGATGGCAATACCTTCATCAGCATCCAGACTGCTCTTGGCACTGAGAAACTCCTCAGAGCCAGAGTCTGACTGGCGGGGAGCCAGGAAGTTGCGGCTGGCAACAGGTGATCTGCTGACTGGCAGGCACTCCCCCGAGGACCCCAACACAATGAACCTGCCCCGTCGCCCATCTGTTGGGCTGGGCGGCTGCAGCAAGCCCTTCTGTTTGGTGGGTGTGTCACTGACAAGCTGCGAGGGCTTCTGGGGCATGTCCTGAACAGGCATATACTTCCATTGTCATTTATATTTATTAGAGGTATTAACAAACAGTTATCAACAAAATTTTTACCATTTGTTGTAATGTATAGTCAATTAAATACACTGAAAGAGAGGAAGGCTTGTGTTACAAGCATATGGAATAGAAATACTGTTTCCTTAAATGTGTGATAGAGCTAAACTGATAACTGAAGTGGAAAAAATGAAGCTCCATCAGCAATTGATTTATGAATTCCATTTTCTGGATTTGCCTTCCAAGCTTCTGAGTAACATCAGCTTGACGCATGATGTCTTTTCCAACAGTGGAGATTAAACGACTTCCGCTCCAATCTTTGTGTCAAATTGGAGACAGCTCAGCACCCGCCTGGCGCAGCGTATCGCTGGAGAGGAAGTCATAGCCCATTTAACGACTGAGTTCTATGGTCAGTACCAGAAACCTGGGGATGAAGTTGATATCTTTATAAGAAGGAAAGTGCAGATGTAATGACATATATTTCTTGACGGGGACAAAGTCAGATGTATATGACAAATCACCCATCTATTATTGCCTCATTTAAGGAACTTCCTTGTAGCCCCTACGCTGTTAACTATGGAAGAGCTCATTGACAGAGGCCGCCAGACGAAGAAGAACTTCCAAGACCAGGCAGAGATTGACCGCCGACCAAAAGACTGGGGAAAGGGAGAACAGAGAATGACAGGCCGTGTGCCCTCCCTCACTACACCTGCAAGCTTGTTTACTGACAACCTGCCACCACGGATCACAGTTGTGCACAGAAGAGGGAGGGGGGAGAAGGGAAGCTGACCAGGTCACGCCCACCCCCTCCCAGTGCCTTACCACCCATGTCATGCCTGCCCAGATGCTGGCATTGTCCCAGTAAAAATTACTACCAGGACTGCCCCAAGCCGCCCCTCATCTAGTTATAAGTAAACGAAAAAAAGGGATGCAACTGGTGCGCTGTGACGCACCACAGCTGGGTCGAACCCAAAGAGAACCACTCAGCAGGGCGAAACCCGAGTCTACTCTGACAACAAACTGCTGGATCTTCATCATCAATCCACATCGCAGAGGTCTGTGAAGCCACTGCGACTCTTGCAGATCAAAACCGAGAAGGACTAACTAGTCTCAAATCCGCATATGAAGAAGACCAAAAGTCAAGCCCAATGCATGCGACACCATATGAGACTGCTTCAAGAGTCTACAGCTGTTCAGTATACACAGCCATCATTACCTCTCGACACATAGGACAATGTCAAGGAAAGAACCTCAATGTCTACCTGCCCGGAAGAACGGAGGTCACAATCCGCCAGAATGAACGGAAGAGAGCCACTCGTAATGACCAGTGACTACTCTGTACCTGTTAGGGCAGGGAACCCTAACCCCGGAAGAGTAGGACCTTCAGAAAGGACTGTACTGTCCACCACTTCAGTTTTCTGCCGGAAGTTTGCACACCATCCGGGGTAGTGGACTCTGAGCACCATGGAGATATCTTGGAGAAGTCCCGCGAACCGGAGAATGAGCCAGCAGCGCCTCTACCCGACTGCCGGCACCAGGAAAACTCTACCTGTCAGTACCGTCTGACCACCAGCGCCATCGGAGCCTGCATCAAAACGGACTGCCCCTTCAACCCCAGCTCATGAATGCACATTCAGCAAGGAACCTTCGACAATGGACGTCATCGCAACTGCTCCTGCAGAGTAACCACCTACTTCTGAGAAGGCAACGATGCGAGCATCCAGAGTCCACAAAGTCCCATCGCCTATATCAGACCAGCTCACCTCAGCGGCCACAATCACCCCCAACCATGTGGCCACCCTCGCTGCGCAGTCAACGCTCAATGCAGAGGCAGAAGTCTTCATGTACCCGGTGCATTCCAGCACTGAGGGCAACTCCCAGGTTCAACACCAGGAGGATATACAGGATGAACCCGAGGCTAATCCCTCTGGGAATTTTATTATTCCAAATGTAGTTAGCCCTTGTTTTAACCTTGTGAACTGTGTTCTGTCTTTTTCCAACAGGCCTGTGAACGAGACACTGTACACTGACAGCTGGAGGTGCTAGACCACAGCAGCCCACTACCTAGTTGTCCCGGCCTACTGCTGTGGGGGACCTACCAACAACTCTGGACCAGACGTCCCCCGAACGCACCTCCTAGGAAACGGGGGTGCCCCAGCAGCAAAGTGTCAAACAACGCCAAAGACCAGTGCCAGTGTTGGCTAGATAGCTAGGCAAGTACTGCACATTGTTGGACAGTGCATGTCGGCACATTGCCAACCCAGTGGTTACGTAACAAGGCAGCTGTTAGTCAGAATAGTTACTGAGTTCATTGAAGACGCACACAGAATTAGTGCCATGCGAAATGAGTAAAGAATGAATGAACATAATCTCACAATGCCGAATCCAATTAACAGGACCTCACACCCATGTTGTGACCTTGGACAGGTGATGCCTGAGTTGTAATGTGTATTGCATTCCGTTCCAGACGTTGGAATAGGGTGTCCACCGGTCTCCGGCCCGCACATGGTTCAACACCTAATTTTGTGCACCAGGAGCCTGCCATCCTACAGTTGTAGGAGGGTGAATCTGTGTTCTAATGCCCTACTCCAAGAGGACAGAATTTAAGGAAAGAGTACAACAAATTCTCCTGGCTTCTGGATTCCTGCATGAGCTAAAGCTTGCCCTGGTGTCTTATGTAGCTAGCCTTAACCCCAAAGATCAAGCTCAGGCCCTGAGGCACCTGCAAGACCCTGTAGAACCAGAAGTACCCAGGGATTTGTTCACTACACGTGTATGCAACGGCCCAGCAGAGTATCCTTGGTGGATTGCAGGACATCTCAACCAACCCGAACGACCTCCTACACCTGTTGTTACCTACTTTGTTCCTGCAAAACTGGGCCCAGAACCCTATCCGCTGCCTCAATACAGACCTAACATACCCGCAGCACCTTCTACCACTACTACTGACATAGGTATCATCCAGAAACCAGTGGCACTCAAACGCAAGATTACATCACCTATTCCCGACTTTGTGCCCTGCTGCAAAGCAACCATGCCTGTCCTGTACGAGGGAAAGCACCAGTGCCCCGTCAGGATTGAACCCCCTTTCCATATTAGAGCACCTGGTCTAGCTCCTAGACAAAATGAATTGTCTCTTACTGCTTTCAGATGAATGAGTATTACAGTAATTCCTGTGTACATCATGCTTCAAGCTACAATGTGAATCCGGCAAACTCAGTAAGTTGATAATAGCTATGGAAATCGAGAAATCTTATGTTTATATTTACCACTTAAAAGAGAGGTTTAATAACCCCTTTCCTATGATAAAAATTAATATTTTTGGAATAGCTATTTTTTAGAAAATTTATTTCTTACACTCTTAAACTATTTAACATGTTGTACCAAATTTTCGAGGCAAATTTCAATTGTGTGCTTTCCACTTATTTCACTGCGAAAAAAAATTATTGTAAATCAAAATGACTTAAATATATACCATAATTATTTCAGAAGTACATACAAACAGTAGCATTTTTTTGTACAGGATTTCATTAGTTACCAATGCACTGTCAGTTTTCTTTCAAACTTATTCCTTGTAGTAAACTGAACAGATTGAAAATCAGAAAATTAGACTATTGTTGACATGGCTGCTGAAGTTTTCTGTAACTGTTTCTGTAATAACATGATGGCTGATTTGGTAGGTGTGAGCTACAGTACTCAAGAAAAGTTTTGCATAAAAGGGATTTGTGAAATACAGTGTTGGTTACAACCAAAGATGGTGACTGGGATGACAAAACACACTTTCCGTACAGAATATCACGTCTGACCCGACGACACAAACCAAAGAACACGAGAAACAAAACATAATCTGTGACAACTTGCAACATAATTGCTGGTTATGTAAAACTGTTTTGTGCACTGTATATGCTGTCCATGGCTATCTGCGCACTTTTGAAAGCCCTGCTTGGATATATGTACTTTTCTTATCATTCTGCATCATTCTGCCATAGGCAAAATTTTGGTTCATCCAAGTGAAACTGTAGAACTGATAGGAATGTAAATTTTTTTTTCTAATATACAAATACATATTCTAATGTCTACAAAACAAGAAATATTAACTTCAATGGCCATAAATATAAACATTGCATTCTTAATACAATGCAATACTATTTCTAATAACAATGCAGTACTGTTTCTAATAATTCACTGCAAACGTAACTGGGACCCTGCATGCCTGCCAGTGTGTGCGATAGCATATACTATGTATGCAATTGATGGGTAGTGTTATTTTTGATAGGTTTCTTTCAAAAGTGGCCACTTTACCATGAATGGCCTTCATGCAGCTGTACCTTGGCAGTGAGAATGGTGTCCACTTCTGTGGGCATAGAGCTGAAGGACTCGCCTATTGGAGACAGTCTCCTGCTGATTGGCTGTGGTGGGGGTAACTTGTGCTGCTGCCTGAAAGCCAGCAGTGCCTTGTTCAACTCCCGCAGGATGTTGTCCTCTTCAAACTGGCTCAGTGGCAGCCGCATGTAGTTCTCTGCATCCATGCAGCACACCGACACCTGCATCATACGTCTTCTCTCAGTGCATACTAACTTGCTTGTGACAGTGGTCTACTGTGAAATGTGTATGCTCATGGGATGCTATCAAATGAAACAGTATTTGGACGTACTCCATTGCAATGGGTCTTGTAGAGAACCAGAATAATGCATAGAGAAGAAGCCAAGTTGGGCTGTTCCTCAGTAGCAACAAGAAAACACGAGTGGACATGACAACATAATCTTGAACAACAAAAATAATAAATATTGACAATACAAAAAAGACAGCACAGACAAAAAAATTTACCAATAAAACTTACAGATAAATGAAACATTGAAGACAGTACAGAGATGAACACAGTAGTATTCTACAATTAAACAGATGCAATATTTTGTGAACTGCAATCTGTTCCCATTTTCGGACATACAAACAGACTGAGGAACACCTGCAGACTGATTATATTCTGTACCGCTGTGTTATTTCCTTCATGCATTATTCTGGTTTCCTACAAGACCCACTGCAATGGAATATGTCCAAAGTAATATTATGTTTGATACGTTAGCCCCATTCCAAGAATCCTTCAAAGAACATGTAAATATGCAGGCTGTACTCATTAATTTATGTACTTAGCAGTAATGTGCAGAACTTGGTTACTTCACTAAGATAAACACAATGACGTTAATTTGCCAATGCTGCAATATTTTTCAATATTTTAAATTCGTTTTGTGGCTATGGTGTATTGATTTCCTGTGGATATGTGTTTTTAATCTGTTTTTTTTTTTTTTTTTTTTTTTTTTTTAAGTAAAATTGTGTTGTTATTATTATTATTATTATTATTATTATTATTATTATTATTATTATTATTGAAAAAAACACATTTATGTTTACAGCTGCACATAATTTTTAACCTTGGTTAGTAACACTTCACTATTGTAAACCCAATTATTAAGACTCTTTTTTAACCAACCCGTTTTTTGAGGAACTGTAAAAAACTCAGGTTAAAAAAATTGAAGATTTGAGGGAAATTGTTTGAAAAATAAGTCGTGCAGTTTTTTTTTTTTTTTGTTTTTATGTGCATCACTGTGTTGCAAGCTGGGTATATCTATAAATAGATGTCATCCATTAGGCTGTAAACTGCATGACAAGACTATTACTATGTCATACAATCTTACTTGTTTGTGTATATTCTACCTTCTCTCCTTGCTTTTTATTATGACGTGGATTTGTGCACAGTTTTAGGATATAATTTGGGTTTACTTACTGTTTATTGTTGACTTATTTTATATATATATTATATATTTTTTTTTTTTTTTTTTTTTTTTTTTTAACAATTGTAGACAACCCACACATTTTGTTTGATAATAGTCAAAAACTGTGGCTGAGATAACTTACAGCAACTGTTTTCATAATGTACTGTGTGTGAATTGAGAGAGTATAGGGGACATGATTCCAGCCCTGACACAGAGACAGATTGGCCACAAGAAGGAGGGTGCAAGGACGCCACTAGGCAACCATTCCCCTTCTTACCCACAATGTACGGGGTGGAAACAAGGTCATGCTGGTTTTGCCAAAAAAAGCAGAACACATGGCTTATCCTTCCAATCCAGATGTACTTTTGCACCACAGCAATGGACGTAATTTGTGACTGACTTTTGAAGTGATCAATATTTTGTTTAAGAAAATGTTAATGTTGAGATAGCAGCAAATAAATGTGTTTCTTTAAAACCTTCAGTCATTAATTGTTCAAAACCACATCTGCTGGTTTTTCCATAAAATTGCACTCACACTTGCCACGATAGTGCTACGCTGAGGCACAGTTCTTGCACATTATTTGGCAACAAAGGGGTGTTGTATATGCCGTAACATAATATTAGTTTATTTAGACGCGTTGTGTGTGTTGAAATTAATTAACATTTTAATAAAAAATATTTGATTTTTCAGCAACATGCCACTGAAAATGTGCTTCATGCTCTGTAAAACTTATGCACTGCTTGATGTTTGTAAAAATTTTTGGTGACAAAGAGTGATCCAATATTTTCTTACAGGGTATAATTTTTTCGGAAGACTATTAAAATAAATTTACATTTCCTTTCAAAAAAATTTAATTTTTGCACCACAGCTGATTTAACATGTACTTCATGCAAAAAATTGCTGATTTTGACATTAGATCAGTCCAAAATTTCCCAAAATATCCATTACGACCATCCCTCACTAACAACTCTATTTCGAAAACAATGTGGGTGGGGTTCTATCGGTAAGGTTTGGTATAATAATTTTACAAACAAATATTGTCCGGTACGATATTTACCAAATAATATATTGTTTAATACTTGTGAGGTTTGAAGAGTCCATTTCTATCTAGATGAGCTGTAAATATGTCTTTGTCAAATTTTGTTGTTTCACCTGTCAGGTATGATAAGTAATGGAAACTTCAGTAACTTTAAAAGTTATTGAAGTTATTGAAAACTATTTAGTCTGTATGCAAAAATTCCGATGCAGTTATCACTTATGGGAAGATAAATAAGACATTGCTCACCAATGATGGCTTGTATATTGGTTCAAAGATGGCTCTGACGTGGGGGTCAGATATCCTGGACACTTGCAAGACTCCTTCCACCATCAGCACCTCATTATCCTCCAACGCTTCCACAAACTGCATTACAGGTAATATTTCAGGGTGGGTGCAAAACTGGATACTTTCCTGCTAACACAAAACACAATTGTTGTAGTGCTACATAGCTGAAACCAACTCGTAATAAAGAAGAGTGGATATAGGCCTTATGTAATAAATGGTAGACAGAAAATTATACACATGTTGTAAAAACCATTAGAAAATAATATGCAGTGTATAAAACTTTATAAATCATCCTTTTGTCCATATTAACATACTCACCAACACTTTCAACTGCATATTTTCTTGTAATTCCAAGTAAACCATTAAATTTTCAGCAATTGACATAAATGTTACACTGTTAAGGTAAACCATAAAGAACAAGTAGTAACTTAAATTATTTGTGCAATACAAATTTTGAAATGATTGGGTTGCATCAATGAGGAATTTATTATTAAAGCTATCTTAAAAAAATAGCACAAGAAATATATTTTTGTCTTTTATTCATCTTGTGATATGTTTCCCACTTAGTCATGATTCAGTTATGTACTTTTTTATTTCTGCGATAAAATGGTTTCAGCAGCTTTCATATCTCAAAATCAGTTGTGGAAAGTGTTACTATAGAACAAGATTGCACCATGCTGAATACTGATGCTAAGACTTATTAAAATGTTCTGGTTTGTGACTAACCCGTATCACATTATACTGGCTGGATGTGCATTTACACACTAAGTAGCACGTGGGGATCTGCAACAAAATAATTGGCGAGCTGCCAGTAAACAACCATATCTGTTCACGGCATTTCCTGGTAATGGTTATATGTGACATATTATCAGTACTGGATGTGTTCACACATGCATATTGTTAAATGCTGTATTAGGTTGACCAATATATATCTGCGGACTGGATGGATGCAGTTCTTCATTTTTGTGTTTTCATTATGCAAGCTTGTCTTCATGTGGTTATGTAATTTGTATATATACAAGATAAACAGATGGGAATAATTTTAAAATTTTCTCTTATCGCTGTGCAGATTATTAAATAGCACGTAAAATGCACCTATTGTAATACATTTCTATTTTCATGATGATTGTGTGCATACAGCTTAGCTAGAATGACATTGCAGTCCACTGCACAGCACTGCTTAATTATAACACAATAATATCCCACTGCTATTTGCCTGTCTGGCTGGAACAGTTGTAAAACCAAGAGTATTAAAAATTTTATTTTGCCAGATGGTAAGTTAGACTTAATGGAGTCTACAATCCATGATGGGAGTAAATCACAAAAGTGCAATGTTTAATGGGACTCGACTATGTAGAAGCTACCAGTACTTTGTAGAATAAAGTTTTTACGACAATAATATTAAATACACACCGTGGTCGGTAAGAATTTTACAACACATTAACACTCAATGAACAGAATAAAAAAACAACTGAGCATAAATAAATCGTAGTTACTGACTATGAAGAACTGTCCTGTCCATAAGAGTGAATGACCAACTTTCCTAGAAAGAACAAGCCAGGTTAAGAAATAAACATCCCTCTCTCCCTCTCCTTTCTGCGGCTATCCAAGGCTAGGTCTCTGTCTGTTTCGTGTGTAATTCATAACTAAAGTGTGTGCCCTCCACTACCCCAACATTTCAATAGCCTAAACGGTGTAACCTTTAATCGTGTATATGACTCATCCACTCAAGTTTAATTAACTAGTCTTAATTACTTCATTTAAATTTCATATTACATTGCACTTTTCTTCTGTTTTGCTACAACATTTATATTCTTGTCAAGAATTAGAAGAAAAAGTCTCGAAGCTAAGTTGGGTCCCCCGGTGCCCGAGCCCCAGGGGTTTTGCCACCTCCCTGCCCCTCCCTCTCGGTGGGCTTGTGTTTATGCTGTGTTGGTGAAGCTATAAGTTACACACTTGCTTAGCAATACAGAAGTAGAGATAATAGATGACAGTGGGGCATGTGGCTTACAGTGTTGAATTCAAATAATACTCTTCTACTAGGATCGGTGCCATTACAATATTTTTTGGGTTTTTGTAGCAAGTTTCATGAACCAATACAAGTTATCCTGTAATCACTTCACAGCACCTTTGTATGAGTATATAAGTTACTATGCAGAACATAGCTCCTCTTTCTGAGAAAGTCGGGCATGGTTTTTCTGCCCTCCGAGGCTCGCCTCAATGGTGCATGTGTTAGTTCTGCTAGAAAGATAAGGATCAATGTTTGCATAGTTCTCTGCTGACACAATGGTACCATGAACATATGAAAGCAATCACATAACTGCCTTGTGTCAAGCCACAAAACAACCACCAAAAGTGTAAATTTATGTAAAAGTTTTATTATATATAAATTATTCTTTGCACATATTCAGTGCTAGCAGGGAGGAAACGAAGCAAATTATTAAGACTTTATTACATGTCAATGACATTCTTATGACAAACTTGGTGATAGCCAATGTCTCATGCCAGCATGTACCTCTGACTCGCCTAGTCACTTCCTGGAACCAACAGTTACATAATCACACAACTCTGTACCAACTATTATGTTATGTGTACACCACACAAATCACCTGTGAGCTGCCCTCGTCCAGCACCTTGCCGCCCAGGCGGCGTGTCGAGAAGCACACGGTCATCGTTTTGGGGTCCGCCCGGTCCATACGCCCCTCGTGCCGGATGGCCAGCGGGCAGAGAGGCAGCGCACACTCCAGCCAGTCCTCGATAGTCAGCCACTCCTTGCTGCTCATCACCTGCCCCACACATGTACCTATTACATACTGAAGTATTTGCCATTATCCACCAAAATTATGTAAAATACAATAATTCTGTAGCCCATTCAAAACCACTTCATATTTGTTTTATGGTTAGTAAGTCAGCACAGTAGACAAGACAATGCTTCAGCTCACTAAATATGGTACAACAGATTCTATCTCTACCTACCTGACACCTATTTTGACTAAATTATTTAATGTGTCTAATATGTTTACTTACAAAAAGAAAACATACCCAAGATGGATATGGAATGGAACATTAAAGATACTACACCTGCTATATCATTTTGGAGCAATCCAACATCATATAAATTGGCCTTTTTAGACTGCTGCATTCTAAATCATACTATCCAAACCGGAGTGAAACTACAATAGGAGCTTGTATTGAACATTGTTACAGACTTTTCACTGATACACAACACAACGAGAACACTGTACACCAGTTCAGAGCCTTGTGCATAGCGGTGGTGGTGCACTTGGGAAAATACCTCCAGGTAGGTTGCCTTAACCATCAACATCGGGTCTGGGGTTGCCAGACATGGGAAAACACATGTTCATAGAGAGTACCCATTTTTATCATTATATTTATATAATGTTTTCGGAAACTAAAAAATAAATAATTTTTGCTTTTCATTGCTTTGGACATGTCAGTAAAATCAGTCAACATTTGTCAACCATACAAACAGGGCAGCTGCCCTACCAGAGGAACACAGATGTAGTTTCCTAATGGCCTGGAAAATGGATGAAGTGAGATGACTGTGGAGTGAACAAGCAATGAATAGTAGTTTAAAATGTGAGTACCCCTAGAAAAGCAGCAGGCTCCATCTGTTGTATTTCCTTCTTGTGAAATACACAAACTTAGATCCATCATAGATCAAGCCCAGATAACATAGTGGCAGGGGTGGACTAGAGGGGTGAGGGCCTCGGTTCGAAACAGAGAAGTAAATCAAGAAATTATCAATTAATTTTTTGTAGGAAGGGGTTATGGAGCTGTTGTAGGAAGTCTGGAAAATGGAATAGCCCAGAGGAAAATGTTTGAATTTAAACTTTAAGGGGGATCAGTTCCTCCATCTTGGATTTACAAAATTTTTGCCATAGCCTGCAATTCAGATTACATTTTATGTTTTGTGGTTCTAGAGAACAAATGGTATTCATTTTACATTCTTTAAAGCAGTTATTGCACAACTGCTGGTGTCTGTACCATTAATGTAATCAATAGCAGGAAATAATAACTTATTTCTTCTTGGTTGTCACCAGATAAAAAAGAATGAACCAGAGAAGTTGTACCTAACGATTGGATAAAGATCGATAAACTATTTATGGTCTGTAGTGCAAACAATGTTGTCAGACCTTCTGTAATGAAACCTATGCTGAAAAATCAACAAATCCTACATGGGGGGGGGGGGGGGCTGAAACCCTTTAATAATGCTCTAAGTTCATTCAGTCAGGGTTTGTGAAATAAGATATGAAATTAATGTTTAAAATTGAGCAAAATTTAACAGCTCATATTCACAACTTTTTCTTTCATCTTTGAATCTCTCATATCCCATGGCTATTCACTTCACTCTTGCAGACTCTTAACCTTTCCTGTAAATGATTCCCTTTATTTAATGCAGGTGTAAGGGGCCTCTGACTGTGAGAGCCTTGGTGGGATTTTCAACCTCCCAACCCTGATCTGCATAGTGGGGAGCTAACATGCTTATTGTATTTCTATCAATACTTTTGACCAGCAGATAAATATTTAAAACATTTGTTGAATAAGTGACAAAAATTTAATTAGTTTGTTCCTATCACAAAGAATATCACGAGTGAAACTAACAAAATTTTAATTGATGACGTCCTTGTTATAGCCTGAATATTTAGATCAACTTGACCAAACTAGGACTGGTAATGAATGGAAATAATGCACGTGCATGTGACTAAATGTGTTGTTCTATTAAGGTTCAAGATTACATAAAATATAAAAGCGATAGGCGGGGAAGTACAGCATGTAAATTAAATTACATTTTCTTGAAAGTTGTGTTTTCCATTTGTTACCAATAATATTTCTTTAATATTTTTTCATTGCGTGTGTTATAACAGATTTTAAAACTGGAACATGTTATTTTGAGCTTGAATGCTCTCAGAGCCATCTTAAGAGTAGAGGATAACCACAATTTGATATTCTCTGAAAAAATATTTGTAAAAATCAAGCAACCGTAACACTGGAAAGATTTAGTGTAGTTCCGATAGACAGGTGGTCAGTCAGCTGATGGTTAAACTGTGCACCAGTTACAATGCATACTCGTTACAGTGATGATCAAACTAAAGAGTGTTTCGAATATTTCTACACTCTGGACATTCTCACAGTCCCTTTCAGCTAAGTTCTGCATCCAGGCCTGCCAGAGGGGGGGCAAGAGGGAGTGCAATGCTCAGGGGCCCGGGTTCCCGGGGGGCCCGAGTCAACTCATAAATGTTTATTTATAAAACAAAATATTACATAAAAATCTAATTTCGACACTCAAAGCTTATTACCTTTTTTTGCATGGATGATGACTATTTGTATTGTTGTAAACTGTCTACTTTTGATGGGGACAGGTTAGGGAGGTCTACAGCACGCATTGCTCAGGAGTCCGGAATTTCTCTTGGTGGGCCTGTCTGCATCTTACTGTATCATATGTGAACAGCACAAACTGTACAATTTAAAATGAACAAATTCTATGAAATGAAATGATACTGTGACTAAAGCAGTTGACCATGCAGAACTGTGCTTTCAGTGTACCAATTTCATTAAGATTCACCACTGCTTCTAATTCACAGTATATTCTAAATATGTATGTTACGGCACAACTGCTGGTTGATATGCATGATGGTGAAGAGGGGATGATTTACCTGCCTGCTGAACAGTATTTTCTCATTAGGAAGGTCACTTGTTTCAAGCAGGTCAAAGTAGTGCAGGATGCTACGAAGTTTCGCCTTCTGAGAGTTGCTGTTGAACAACAAACATGTTAGCATTAGTAAACATGTATTTTTAAGATCAAGTGCTTTTCGTAAAATATATACTTACATTATTTTATATTGCAGTGCTTCAATTTCATTTCAGTAAAAAGTACTTTCACTTTCTTTTTGCCAAATTTCTTACCTCAGATTCTATGATAAAATGTTTTGTATGGTGGGACACAATATTGAAATCAAAGATGTTTAATGTGACATTATTTGTGTTCGAAAATCAGTTGAATGTTAACTGAATAATATGTTTCCCAGTTTCTGATGTACTTAATATATTATATTTCTTAAATGCAAAAATACTTACGTTCCTAAATGTTTAAAGAACCTAGAGAAATTGAAATCTTGTTAGAGTTGGATGTGTCTTTAGGGTCCGCTTTGGAAATGTAGAGAAAAATGCATGTGCAAGCAGAGACGCGAGGAAGTTTCTGTCAATCTCAACCCGGTCAGCTGAAAAACAGTTTTAAATTCATGTTATTTTATTTCGGGAATATTGTAATTTAACTTATGAAGACACATGAATATTATTATTTTCATTCATATACCCAAGTTACAAGGGAAAAAAATCTGGCATTATATTTCTACAGTGTAGAAAGAATTTTTTTAGTTGACGCTATCGGGTGAGACACGAGACGAACGATGACACAAATACTTACTTGTAATATGGGCGCCAGCGGTGCTTCCCAATCACCGCTCTATTGAGACTCAGGGTTCTCAGGGATGCTGTGGGTTCTGTGCGTCCGTCTCACCCGTGCGTACTTACAAACACGTTGGCAATACTAAACTTTTACTAAACATCACTTTGAAAATAAGCACTTATTAAAATACATATGGCTAGGACACTGTCACAACTGAATAAAAGAGGTAAGTTCACTGTAGACTTGCTTTTATTATTAATGCTCATACAGATCAACGTACCAAAGAAATTATGATACTCTCGGTCATGATTAGCTAATTCTGCTGCTCCCCAGCCCGAAATTAATCTAGCGCACGCCTAGCTGGATGATCTCACCGCGATGTATGAAAACACAATCTTCACAAGGGAAGAGGGCCGACAGCCACTAGGGTGGACTGACAGGTTTTCCCTGAAGACAGGACACGGTGAATTACAAATGAAACCATTGATGAAAACATTAACACGTGTGATTACTTGGCATCACTAACGCAAACTCTTCTGGGCTCGCCCACCAGCACGCGAATAGTGTGGTGACGACCTGTACACAGAGCCGGTTAGGATGGAAGTAATATTACTGTACACAAATTACAAAATTACATATATATATGAAAACAAAGCTCTTAAAATTGTACGCAGCAATAATACAGAAATTACAATGAAACACCTTTAGCAGAAGCAGACGGTGCCTGATTCAAGTTTTGCGGGTCGCGTGACCTCTTTGACATATTTCTCCTCCTTCTCCTCGATTAAGTTGAAAATGCCACAAGGACGAAATTAATTAGTTTAGCGGAAGCATAATGCTAGGGAAATGTCTGGCAAAACGTACGCAAGCAAAGGTTAACCGGTATACTAAAAGTGCTATTGAAATCTACATCAGTGAACAAAAAATTCTAGTGCGTACGTGACAGTCTCTTAGCTCACCAGCTCTCCTCGACAGACTGTCCACAGGCAAGGGTCACATGGACCTACCATGGCTACCTACGGGGTTCACATAAGTGGAAGTGCTATGCACGCAGAGTAAAATATTTTATTATTGATGGTAAAAATGGCACAAATAAATTAAATATGTTTTACATATTTATAATTTTCTTGTGAATTTTTCATATTAATTCAGTGTCTCTTTATTGCGGCATTCATGCCGGAATATCAGTAATCTTAATCTCGGTGCCGAAGCACTTTGAATTTCATCACCAAACATTTTCACAACAACAAACACTTTAAAACATTTTAAGACATATCAAACCCTGAAAATAAAAATACAAGACACATTTTACACTACAAAATAATATTTATATGAAAGTTCAAAAATATTGGCCTCTTTGCGCACGTGCAGGTAGATGTGACACATGCGTGGTGAGCGCCGTCATGGGCTCTAGCACCGCTGGCTGTTAGCCGGCGTCATTGTCATCGTATTTTTTTTTTTCCCTAGCATTTATCCAGGAAATGAAGCATTGTCCTCTAAAAATTTATCTTGTTCACCAAACATTGTATTTTCTTTACAGTGGCCATACTGCATATCTATGAGAGTCATGGAAGGAATGTGTTTATGTTTAAAAAGAATACTGATATCCTGTTTGTAAGGGAAAGGTAACAAAATTATTACTCCTTTATTGTGTAGATGGAATGACACTATCCGAGCAGTTAAATATTATAATTTGAATATATTGTAGTTTATCTGAGACGACATATTTTCTTATGAGGTACTATAAACTGTAACTAGCACAATTTAAGTCTGAGAACGGACTATCTGAAAAGATGAGAAGGAAAGATATTCTTACTGCAGAGAAAGGACTAGGCCGAGCAATATATGGCTATTGAGGAGGTAGAAAGAAAATTACTATTTTATTCCGGCCATCAATATCACATCTAGAACAACTGGGTTTTGCAGCTAAGTCTATTTTCGATTATATTTTAAACAGAGTGCAGCACTAGTTAAAATTTAAATTTTCAGAAGAAATGATTATTTCAGTAATGAAAGGCTATTGTTGTTCCAAGTAAGTTCTGTTATAATTAAACACTTTTTCTTTCAGAAATTAAAAATAGTATGAAAATTTTGGACTTTCTCATTTGAGACAAGTTTTGAATACAGTTTTTGTATATGAGCAATATAACTCAAATGTTAAATGAATAATAATTAGTTGTTCAAGAAACCACTAATGTTGGCCAAACCTAATGATTCATTTTTGCTATATCAGATTTAATCTTTTATTAATTAAACATCTTGTTAAGATATACTACTGTTTTTACTCTTAGTTATAGTTAGAGGTTTATTTTGGATTCTTCAGTTTTGCTACATGATGTGTTTTAGAATTTTAATAACGTGTGGTAATTTTGCTGTTCTGGTATCTTAGGGTGTAATGAGAATGGTATGTGTGAAAAAGGTTTTAAGATAAACTGCTAGTATAATACTCGTAGCTAGCCGAGGCAAGAATAAAGAGGGTGCACAAATATAAATGTTTGTGCGAACAAAATGTGACACCTTAGTATTTACATTTTTATAGATTATGATTCATTACGGCTGATTTATTACATACTAATGTATAAACATACACATTGTAACATACAAAAATGTGGATCGTAATCAACAGTGACCTGAATGTGAGCATCAGGGAACCGTGTTTGGTTAGCTGGTGCTAGCCACTGAAGCAGAGAGGCTAAAGTGAGTGGACATGGTTATTAGGGAGGAAGCAGCGAGATAGTGTAAGGTATGGGTAGAGTGGTGTTAGGTTCTTCCAAGCACCTTGTTGCTGGAGGCTGAAACACAGGCCCCTGGGTGGCTTCAGCTGCTTTAGCTGCAGTGCACGGTGCACTATTGCAGGTATCGTCTTCTCGACAATGAGCTGCATCTCTTCCCCAGTCACTTCGCTCTCCAGGTACCTTTCCAGCTCCTGGAATACTGATGGGTCAGGTTTCTCGTCTTCATCTGGGTCCAGACCAATGCTGCAACACCCAATATTTAATGTTACTAAAAAACTACTTAAAATTTAATGAGAGTATGCAATTCATGTTATACAGGAAAGAAGTTAGCTTATGGACAAATATGCACATATGGACTGGAGAAAAATAAAAAAAGAAAGCATGAATTCCATAATACTGCATATAATTTTCCTTTCAGATGTTTACTGTATAATTACAAATCATTGTATTGTTACAGACAGCATGTTGAAAACTGTAGCTAAAGCATTCTGTAGTGAACTACAAGTGGTGTGTGTTGGTACTGGATGGATGTGGACCTCACTTGCACATGGTATATATCTTGTGCATGCCCTCGATGAGCTCGCGTGGGGTGTGGCACAGCGCCAGCTGGGTGAGATGCCTCTGGAGCTGGGGCCACCAGGGCATGTCGCACGGGAGCATCACCAGCGCCATCTCAGGAGCGTGAGCTTTGCTACCTTGCCATGTCCTCAACCTGCACACTGCAATAACAACACGCTCACAGTCTCATGCAGATATGCTTGTGGCTAACATGTAGTAATGTTAAATACATATACAACATAGTACTATTCTTGATCTTATTTCATCTTATGCATGCACAAGTGCATGCAGTGGTATTTTAATTTGATTGTTGACGTGAGGGATATGACTTATGAAAGTGTGTTATAACTGATACTTGTACTGTAAACCAGGTTTAGGTACCTACTTTGCACCTGCTGGGGTAGCTTGGCACCACTCAAAATGTTAGTTTTTCAGGCCTTTGGTTAAGGTTTGGCAAACATTACAAGGATAGGTAACATTAAAAATGTTAAATTCCTATCTACAGTTCCCTCTTTGCCAAATGATTGGAGTGCTGCAAAGTTACCTCAGTGGGTTTACGGTACAGTTCCAAACAGAAAAGTTGTTTGTTACAATGCCTGAAATTACACGTGCACACACACTCATGCACACACATGTGCACATGCACGCCACACGCACACACACGGGAGACAGTGTAGCCAGTCATGAGTTCAACACAAGTACAGATGGGCTATAACTAGGAAAATACAACTTTTCCAAAAAACAGTTCCTTTCTAGTTTTATTGTGCTGGGCAAAACCACTGGTCGGTGGGTTTTCACTGGGATCTCCCATTTCCCCAGCCCTTGCATTCTGGCACTGCTCCATTCTCACCTCATTTCACCCTCATCTGTTCTCAAGACCTCATTAAGAGTGGTCCAGATCTCTCAACTCAACTTTCTAGTTATACAATACCAAAACAATTTGGCTCAGATCCATTCTTACTATTAGAATTTTTAACTGTTTTGGTGTTTGCAACGCAACGCACAGACATTCAATACTGAGTAACCTGTATTAATTGACCCAGTCAACTACCACAATTTCTTCTCACAAAGACATGCAACCAGTAACCAAAGGAAAATGGGAGGCGAGCACGGAACTCATTTTCCTGAAAATGAGTGTCCTTAGTTGACTAAAATTACTATAATTTTTTTCCCTGCTCTTAACATTATTCCTGGGATAAACAAACCATGTGGGATAGCTTCCTGTAATTAGCAGTGTTGGCAGTGTGCGGGTAGTTACCCGAATTTAGGGTATTTTACACACACTAGTGGGTAAAAATGAGGGTATTATCGAGTTTCGGGTCAATTGGGGTTATTCTGCTCTCAGAGGCATAAAAAGTTTTGAAATCAGGAATAAATATAAATTGACCATGACTTGATACATTTAAATTTCTTAGTGTTTCTAATCTATCGTTCAGTGGAGTGCATATCAGTGCATATGTGGATATATTTGAAATATTAAATTTATACACATGTATCTATTTAAATGCCAGTTCAGAAAACTATTGTTTAATGTAAGTTAACCTGTTGCTGCTAGATTTTACAGGAAGGGAAATATACTCGGTGTATTTTTTATCTTTCCAAGGTGTATGATTGCGTTAATGATAGTAAATTTTTTCTGAAATTAAATTTTCATGGTGTAAATAATAATAATATGATATGAATTCTTTGATAAAATTGTATCCTTACCAAATGGTAGCAAAAAACTGTTTTCTCAGATGAAAACTTATTGCAAGACTTTGATGTGTTCGGAGTTCCAGAGTTGCTGATTTGGGTCCCCACCTTACCTGATTGACAAGGTTAAGGTGGAAACTGTTCGAATTGCCTGGCGCCGTAACTCAGTGAGCATGAGTTAGTGAGTGAGGGTCGTGCGGCCAACGGCCCGTGGGACCCTGGAGTCCTCTGTCTATCTGGATACTGGTTGTAGTTAAATTTACCAATAAACTGCACGTGTTGTGAACTTATACATATTACATTGGCGAGGTTGTAGGCCACCTCGCACGCCTAACACTGAATAGAATCTGCCACAGGGTGCAGAAACAGAATTATCACAAATGATAAAATAAATAAAACACTCGTATTGTTTTGAGACGTTAACTTATTTGTTGGTTTACATAAACAGTTACACTGTTATCTCTAAATTAAATGGACATGGCACTCTGGTCTGCCGGTGACCGATGCAGAAACAAAAGGGGCTAAACCATGAATAAATTAAGTTGAAACTACACGTTGTGCATTACGCCCTGGTTGAATGTCTGGGTGGCAGGACGGTCGACCTCTCTGCACTAGTGACGAAAAGGATTTTGTTAATTACTTACTATTGACGTTTAATATGATTACAGCAAAAGTTGAGAGTGCAGAGGGTGTCCGCACGGAGCATAACTCCTGTGCTGCCCGCCGGCCCGTCGGCTTCCGCTAAAGACGGCCAAAGCCGCCAGAAATTATGTGAAAGTACATATTGACACTTTGAATGATAATAAAGATGCTATAAGTTACTAATTGATGATAACATACATATTGGTAACATCCCCATGATTAATGAAGGATTTTATGTGCTTGAGAATGTGACATCACTGGGAATGCCACTGCACTTGAAGAATGATATTATAATTGATTGGGCCTTCATAGGCAGTCTGCTGGATGAAGAACGCAATTATACTGTTCAAAACATTATATTTAATTAGCACTTCAAAAAGGATGTGAATAACGGTTTACCACATTGTGTTTAATTTCCTGTGATGTCACAGTGCATACTTTGTATTTCACCAATGGGTGAGTTCAAGTGGTCTCACCTGAGGGATTGGACGAGCCCATTCCTGAAAATGGGTGTGGGTAGCCATGCTCGATTTAGCTTATTTGAAAGGAATTATGTTGGCTTTGCTAATTAACATGTAATGAACACTGTGATTGGGTTGGGAATCCCCACTGATTGACAACACTTGGGGCCACATAGCACATTTACTTCGGTCAGCAGGCCAATCGACGTCAAGCCTGAATATTTAGTGCAGTTATTAAATACCGTACTAGATGATGATTATGATGACGATGATGAAGAGTTTTTGTTAAGTTATGTAATGAACAAACAATATCAAAAAGACACTGCATTGTATCACATCAGTAATAAGTATGAAATAATTGTTACATGCCTCTGTCAACAGCAATACGTTCTTCTTCGGTCATAACTATTTGAAACACGCCTCCTATCCGATCATCTAACAAAAGTACAATGTTTGTTTCCATTTTTTTCCTGAACTCCGCTCGTGTTTTTTTTTTCGCAGCCACCTTTTCTATCATTGCCGAAGCTTAGAGCGGGGGTAGTCAGGGGCCCTTGTGAGGGCCCTTAACCACCCAGCGGTTGCTTCATGGTCATTCTTGCTGCTTGCCGAAGAAATTCCCCTGCCCGACTACAGCTTTCAAAAGACTGTAATTGTGGTGTGCCCTGCAACACCACAACTGCTAAAAAAAGGTAGCTCGCAGAGACAGCAAGCTGGTTGTTGTTTGTTTTCGTTCTTGCAGTATTTATATATTTACGTGCCATTTCACATCTGTTGTATGCTAGAACCAACTTACCCTGCTGCACAGCAGGGTTAGTCCAGAGTTGATACAGTGGAGGATCGAATTAGCCCAGGTGACTTTCCGAAAGCGAATTAACTTTAACCCTGTCACTTTTTGAATGCACCGAGAGAAAGTTGAGTTAACCGGGTGAGTTTTCGTAAGCACCTTGAGTGACTAATCCCCTCCACTATCTCAAGGGCTTGTCATGTGACTGCCTGCTGGCACAGGGGTCTGCGCATGTTGTTTTGTCTCTTGTCCCACTATAACAGTTAGGAAGTGCAGGCGATCAAACAAAACATCAATTGCAGCAGCCTAGCCTTAACAATAGTCCACTCATCTTCTAGTTTAAATAAGAAGAGAGTATTCTGTCGTCGGGGCCTTCATCATGACGCCTCGCGAAAGGGAAAATCCCAGAAATCCCTTATGTCATTTCCTATGGCGTCACTATCATACCAGCTTTAATGCAATTAACAAAAATCTCTGTGGCCAAAGCTTCTAAATACCTGCAGTACTTACTGCTAAGAGAAAATAAAATTACAATGCAAATCATCTGAATAAAACAAATACAGTGTAGTACTCGTATATCAAATAAAATAAAGTAACCTTAAACACGTAAAACGAACAAATTATAATATACACTAATTTAAATATAGAGATGATATCCTGAAAATAACACTGCTATCTATCTAATTACTGAGGATAGGCTTGTAAATAAAATTAAAAAAATATATATCTTGCTATGTAAATAAACAAACAATTCAGACATTAAGATGATAAGCAAACCAAACTTTAAAAAATCTGTACTGTTACACAAGGGACTTGGAAACAACACCCGGACTTTATAGCTGACAATAGATGGCAGAATATATTAAAATATAATAACCTGTTTTTGGTTAATTTCTTCTTTTAAGTTTGTGTATAAATTAGCAGAAATGTTAATACTATATAAATTAACTTTACAAAACATGTTTCAAAAATTCACGTTGTGAATTATAATCAACAAAATAAGTTATTGTTTGTTGTAATGCTGGTCTAATATGTTTTACTTGATATATTATATAATTTGTTGTGTACAGTTGTGAGTTGAACTCTGATACCGCTCTGCAATATTTTAAGGGTCTGGATCGAGAAGACTTGTATGTGTATCAGCTTTGATGTGAAAGAGCATGTTTTTTGAGGAAAAATTTAATAAAGGTTTTTTTTGTGAGGATAGTCATTTTCCGTGGTAATTCTTAAAAATGTAGGGATGTTGCAAAAAAAAATGGTATTGATACTCATTTCGATTGGAATGTCAGTCAGTATTGTTTTCAGTAAATGTATTTGTGTTGATTTTTAATGTTGTTTTGGCTTCACAAAGAAGAATGTATCTATAAAGCACACTTATCTTCATTTTACAAGTGTACACTTTCTTATGCACACATCTCCATACACAAAATTCACCTTAAACAAATCTTTTTTTAGTATTTTTTAATCTTTTTTTCTTGGCCCTTCAATTTTTTTGGTCACTTGTGGGTAAAAGCGGGTATTTTAACTTGCACATGTGGGTTAAAATTAAAACCAGCATTTGTTATGCTGGTTATTAGTTACCTTGACATACAATCTGAGCTCATGTGTGTGTAATAAACTACTTGTACAAAAATATGTAATAATATTAAAATCAATTGATTCCCTCCATTTCTTTCTCTCTCTTTGAGTGTGTGTGTCTCTCTCTCTCTCTTCCCCCCTTCTCTCTCTCTATATATATATTAGAACTAATAATATGTATTTGTTATACTGATCATTTCCCACTTATCCTTTAGAAATCATAGGTTTGTTTGCGTGGTATGCTTTTGCTACTATCTGAGAGAAAGTGATATTTTTCACGAGTCACAAAGAAGCAAACACAGCAGTTATTCTCGGCAGGACAACACAAACGACGAACAGCTGAACACTAGTAGCTATGCCGTAATCTTTATATATAAAATCCATTGCGCGTGAGTAAACTGCATCATCACTGACAAACCGCTGGACCAATTGAGACCATATTCACACCATATGTTATTGAGGTGGTAAGGTTTTAAGTTATGTTTCATTCCGATAGGTGATGATGGCATCTAACTTCTAAATTTATAGGCCGATTTTGCTCATACTTGCAGGAAATGTTTGTTGTTCTAAAAGAGAAAAATGCCATCAATACCACGGTCAAACATCGGTTGACGTACCCGATGTAATAGAGAGGCCGCACTGAGAAGGCAAAATAGAACGTGAACACGTGCTGCACAAACTGAAGAGGCTTGAACACAAAATAGAGAAGCACATGCACGCCAAACAGATTCAAATAGGCAATTATGCACAGAAACAAAACAGTTAAAACCATACAAGATAACACATCGATCATACGAAGCTTTACAATATCCACTTATATTCTGGGAAGAAGAGGAATGGATATAATTTCAATTTTAAAAAAAGAAATCCAACTACAGGTGCTGAAACTGAAAAAAAATTTGTGCTATGAACTTCTATGCATATCGAATAATTTGACGCCAGCTAACAGCCAGCGGCGCTAGAGCCCATGACGGCGCTCACCATGCACATGACAAGAGGCTCAAATCTAAACTTTCCTGATGGAATATTATTTTTGCAGTGTAAAATGTGTCTTGTTATTTTATTTTCAGGGTTTGAAATATCTTAAAATGTTTTAAAGTGTGTGTTGTCAATTTGAAAATGTTTGGTTATGAATTCAAAGTGCGCGCTGCAAGGGGATTAAGAACAGTAATATTCCGGTGTGAACGCCATCACAAAGAGACACTAAAATAATATAGAAAACTAACAAGAAAATTCTAAAATGTAAAACAATATTTAAATTATTTGTGCCACTTTTATTTTCAATATGTAAAAGTTTTACTCTGCGTGTATAGCACTTCTGTTTATATGAACTCTGTACGCAGTCATGGTAGGTCCGTGCGACGCTTGCCTCTGGGCAGTCTGCCTAGGAGAGCTGGCAAGGTAAGATGCTGTCAGGTATGCACTACAACTTCTGAGCCCTGATGTAGATTTCAATAGTACTTTTTGTATACTGGTTAACCTTTGCTTGGATACATTTTGCCAGACATTTCCCCAGCAGTATGCTTCCACTTAACTAATTTATTTCACCCTTGTGGCATTTTTCAATGTAATTGAGGAGAAGTAGAAGAAAGATGTCAGAGAGGTGATGCGACCCGCAAAACTTGAATCAGGCGTCATCCTTACACTTTGAGAGCTTATTTATGCAATATCATGTGTGCAATAATTTACTTTAGGATTCTATGTATTGCCATTCAGGGTTCCGTGTAATTTTCACGTAAATTGATGCTTTTGTGTTTGACCATGTGGTCACTTCAATGTTTGCTTTTGCCACCATCAGGCCTGCTACAAGCCTGTAACTGCTTTAATCGTAAAGCGGATAATTTTCTCAACATGAATAACAATTTGTCAGAGTTTAATTTGCAGTTTCCATGAAGAAATATTGCAATTCCACCTGCACTACGTTGTCCGCTACGAACTTTATCCAGCGGCATCCGCGCCATCTAAACTTGTTTCCACACATGTGCATGGTTATTGTGAATACTCATCTTGTGCCCCATCATCTTCTAAGGGTATTTATGTAATTTTGTGTTTGTGTAGGGTGATATTACTTCCGTCCTAGCCAGCTATGTATATAGGCCATCATCACACTACACATGCGCTGGAGGGCAAGCCCCGACGAGTTTGCACCAGTGATGCCAAGTAATCACACATGTTTATGTATCATCAGTTGGTTCACTCTGAAATTCACAGTGTCTTCAGGGAAAAATCGTCAGTCCACCCTAGCAGCTGTTCACTCTCTTCCCTTGTGAAGATTGTGTTTTCATACACCACTGTGAGATCATCCATCTAGGCATGCGCTAGAGTAATTGCGGGCTGAGGAGCACGCGGAGTTAGCTAGACACGACCGAGTTGTATCATTAAATTTCATGGCACGTGATTTGTACACATGGTATAAATGAAACAAGTTTCACAGTGACTCATTCTTTTATTTTGTAATAACAGTGTTCTTGCCACCTGTGTTTTTCAAGTGTTAAAATTGTTTAGTATTGCAAATGTGTATCGAAAGTATGCTCGGGTGAATTGGACACACAGAACCCACAGCATCCCTAAGAACCCTGAGTCTCAACAGTGTGGTGATTGGGAAGCACCGCTGGCGCCCATATCATCAGTAAGTAATTTTTGTCATTATTCGTCTTGTGTCTCACCCGACGGCTTCAAAGTATACATGAGTTTTGTCATTGTGCAACAAAAAAAGTATGAAAAATCATTTAATGAGCAGTGTTGAATGTTTAATTACAGATATTATGTTAATTCAATGGTAATTATAACATGTAAAATATAATACTTTTATATGTAGAAACAATTATCTTTACGAAACACAATACACATGACATTTGCGCCTAATTTACTATGACACACTAGGCACATGATATTTACACTTCATGTTTTAAATTTGGCATTTACAATATAAATACAACAGATGGCGTTATATACATATTAATTATGGATTTTAAATAAATACAAAAAGAAGCAGAACAACGTTCGCCAGGATCAGCTAGTAAATAAATAAAATTTTATTAAAAATATATCGATAATCATTTTTGTCCCAGTGTAATTTACAAGTAGGCCTATTACAAATTTTGGCTATTCAAGATAACTTTCTTTTGGAAGATAAATGTGTCCTAATTATTTTCATTACTAAGTGAATATCGCTGTGCACTTTTTACAGAATACAGAAACATCTCTTCATCAATCTGCAGTATTTCGACGGTCTTTCCCAAACTGTGTGGAATTCCACAAAATGTATGGGATTTGTTGTGTGAATTTTTCTGTAGAAACAATTACTACATATGTAGAGTTTGTGTGAAATATCCGAACATCAATCTCCAACTTAAATCTATTTCCAAACTCCAATAACTGTTATCAGAACAGGTATTGAGAAGGAACAGGTATAGCATGTTCTACGTTCTTGAAATACCTGTTACCATTTCCCCTGAGTGTTATTGATACTTGTATCACAAAGCAGGAACAATCAGAATCGACACTCCTGTTATATCATTTCATAACTTTTCTTACTGTCTGATATTTTAATCCAAAACTGAATACCAATAATATTTATTGGCGAGTAGTATTTGCTGTAAATTCATTTTAATTCCCTTCTCCCCTCTAAAGGCGACACTGCTACAGTATGTATTGTCATTGCCCTACCAGGAGAACTTGAGACGCGAGGAGATATACCTCCTCATATTTAACCTCGTGTGTCATGTTTCCCTGGCAGGACATCATAATGGCCGACTTCACTTGCTCTGCTGGGAATCACGAAACAGGTACAGGCTGTTCCTGAGAAATACTCGTCTAGCTCATATCTACAAAAAAAAAAGCTGAATTTCGCGCGAAATGTACTTTTTAATATGAAATGAGTCAATCTCTTCCTTGCATTCCCAGAACATTTTATTTGACAAATTTGTCGCTCATAATTAGTACAAATTTGGCAACAAGCTTAAACTGTTCTTAAAGCACAAAGGGACAAAATACATTTTTCAGAAAATTGACTTGTGGAATATATGTATTTTCGGGTGGTTGATTTAGCAACACTGATGGGGAAATACCGTTAAGAAGTCACGGGAAGACAACTGTTTAGAATGTTTTTAATTACCTTCGTTTAGAATGTTTTTAATTCCCTTTCTAGAGTTTTCTGTAGCCGCCATCGGAACCTTGGCGTCGGGGTTGCGGCGTCACTTTGTGTGTGTGCCGTTTGACGTTGTCGCGAGTTTTATGGACTTTCGATTGTTGGATGTTTCGTTTGGAATCGTCCATGTTGGCCGTAGGCTCAAACCGTAGGCGTTTATAACTCGTAAGAAGACCTTGCCTTTGAAGCAATCAGAGCAAACTGTACCTGCAGTTGAAATATCTTTCGTATCCGCCGGGTGTGTTGAGTGCGTGAACGTAAGCTCGTTTGTGTTTGGCAGTAGTGGGCTAACTGCATAGAGCACGTCTGTGTTTTGGTGAACAAGTGTTCCAGGAAGATGGATTTTTTCTCAAGTACAAGTAAGGTAAACATCGTTTATCGCGTGCTGCCGCGATTTACTTTTGCCACATGAAATAAATTCAAACATAAAATAATTAGCGAAATCTGCTTAAAATCAGCAGAGGTTGCTTAGAGCTTACTTGCGTACTGTTTTTAAACGTGGTACCTACCGCTGCTTGCCTTCGCGAATATTCCGCTGTTACAGATTTAATACGCGAGAAACTCTGCTACAGGAATTACAGTCGAACAACCTTCGAAGGGCGTAGCAGTCCTAGCAAGACGTATAAGGCCCGGAGTGACCTTGTATGGTTTAAAAATTTGGTTAGGAAGGTGCATTATTTGCACGTGTGTTTAAAACAGCTAACTTTTACTTTTATTTACTACGGGTTTTGTATTTTTTATCTCCCATTCTGGTTATTAAATGTTATTATACGATGTACGACAAATCATCTGTGGAGCATTTATATTAAAACAATTCGTCAAAAATCGTGTTTAAAATCATGTAGGTATAATAGTTATTGGTTGTTTATGGTAAAGTGAGCACTTTTATAAGACCCTCCCAAAAGCAACTAACCCCAATAAATATATCTTATTGCAGTCTCAGACGTTAACTTTTGAAAGTGATGGAAAGTACATACTGTGTTTATTAGTTATATTGTAATGTTTATATTAAAAAGTGGCGGAAAAGTATAAATTAATTGAAAAGAAAATTTTAGCAGGGCCTTAAAAAGTGCTAATTTAACCGTGAATAGCCTATAGGAATCCTGCCTCTATTAAATAATCACTCGCCTGTCTGTAACAAGTAGGAAAAAAATAAAAGGAGTGGAAATGATTACTTATATCAACCTAGAGGTACTCGCTTCAGTACGACCATTCGTCGTTATCCACAGCCCGAGAAATGACGTAGTTTTTCTCTGTTTAGTATACTTGCAATGGCCATTAACACGTATAGAATTTATTGTTATCGAAGTTTCTACTTATGCTGATAGTGAAATGGTTGAGAATAAAGTCGCTGATTTTGTTAATATTTGTAGATAGATAAACAACAAAGCTTCATGCACACAAGTAAAATATGTGCAAAAGTTCAATGTAACCCAATATAAGATACTTTCATGTTAACAGAAGTATAAAACGGTTATGATTTAGGGCCACCGGTTTTTCGCACGAAGGCTCGACTCCAATGTTATGGCATACGTGCAGTTTTCCTTTGGTTATTGGCCACGTGTCTATCGGGAGAGAGTTAATCTGACTGGGCCAATCATAATTAGGCTACTTCAACACTGAGTGTCCGTGATTCGCCGACAGGCACCTACAACACGTGACAGTTAAACTCAGCCAATCACAAAAGTGAATCTGAGCTATAGTGTTTTGGAGTACAAGTAGTCTTGAAATCTTTTCGCGAAAACAGGTGGCCCTATATAATATATATCTAGGAAACAACTAAATACTTCAAACATAGGGTGATTTTTGAATGGTTTGATTTAAAAAAATTTGCTACCGCGAATAGACTATAAATCAATAGGTAGCCTATATATTCTTTTAATTAGAGCAGCAGGCACAAAGAAAATGGCATAATGACACACACATGTATATAGTGCTGTAGATCCGAAACTAGTTTTGTTTTCGCTGCAAAATTAAAATAGTAAAAGCCAAACAAAACTTTAAAGAGTGCAGATTTTTGTACTGAAATAATTTCGAATCCTTTTCTTAAAGTCTGCTTTCCCGAATATTTAATTTTTATCCTTGTTAATATAATGCTGTTATGTTATTCTATATTTTAATATGTTACTATTGTTACAAAAGTGTTTGTTTTTTTTTTGCATTTATACGGATAAAAAGTCTATTCGCGCTATTTTCACACTAATTGAATCATATGTGTGATGTGTTTAGTTGTTTATGTCGTGTGCCACAAGCGTTTTATGATTCTGTGAGCATCATAGGTAGTATCTCATTATTGGTTAAATTGGTTTATTACTTATACGTTTAGAATTACTATGAATTAAAGCAGGGATCAAACTAGGTGTTCTTATGTAAAATATCATTAAACCGAGTGCGTATAAACGCGGTGTGTTACCCCTTTCATACGATAAAATTTTTCTTCAAATTACTTTCAATTTCTATTGAATTCAATTCATTGCATTCTAAATAATGCCATAGGAACGTCATAATCGCGGCCATTTTTCTTTCAATTTCTTGAAAGTCTCGTTTTTCTTCAAGATTTTAGTTTGGATCATGGTCTAGGAACTAGGCCCTATATTTTCTTGAATCCAAAATTTTAATCGGTTATGGCAGATTTCCTGACAGTATTAATGGAAGTGATCTCAAAATGAGAGTTATGTGTACACATTTAAAGTTTTTACAAAATAAGAATGCGAATTAAAAAAAAAAAAACAATAAAATGAAGAAAATTTGTTGGTGTTTAACCAATTATTTTCGTGTCATACATGAGTCGTAGATACTTAAAAATTTACTTTTGCTATATTTTAAACTGGTTTCATTTAAATGTTTGTAATATTTTTTTTATGTGTAGACTTGAAAGCTTGTTGAATGCAATACATTGCAAGGCAAATGAAGGCGGTTTTTTTTTTAAGTTCAATAAGCTGAATTCAATAAATATTTGATCGTGTGAAGTAGTCTTTTAGTTAAGCTTGAAAGTAGAACTTTAGCAAGGCTTCAGAAAAGCTGGACTGTAATTAGGTTTTATTTTCACAAGGGATTTTGCTTTGTTATTTCAAATTTGATTTTCAATTGTTTACATAAGTGTTAGCAATTTACATAAAAGACAATGCACATATTCCATTGCGCGGACATAATTGTATTAAGTGACTATCTGTTTAATAAAAAGGACCTAATGTAACTTTTCCTGAACTAGACATTATACACTTAATTATATCCAACAAAGTTTTGCATCTGTAATGTGCGTGAAAATAAAAATATGTTGGTATTACAACTAGTCAGCAATATTCTACGTTCACATAAATGAGCAAAAATCGTTTATTTGTAGAAGAAAAATTAATTAGGAATCGTTTATCATCAAAACGAATGGAAATGAGAGAATATACAGTATTACCAATAAATAATTTTACAGAAAGCTATTCGAAAAAAGAAAAAAAAAACATTATTTTGAGGTGTCTCGTAAAATATTGGCAATGTGTTTATGACCCATCATATTAACTGCCGGGTTTTATAGCTGTGCTCTTTTAATCGTAGTGACTTCTGTAAATTATGTTCGTGAAGCAATACATGTGAGCATGTCACATGTATTGCTTCACGAATAGCCATCATAACTGTAAATCCCTTGATCATCAACCGAAGTTTGTTTACATTTTGTTTGCAATCGCATTCGAGGCTTTTATTTAACAACTCATTTTTTTTGCCATAGCTGAACTTATCGTAATTGCTTTAAAACTCGTGGAGAAAGTGTACTAGCATTTTAAAGCAAACAGAGTTACGAAGTTACTTGAAATTTCCAAAACACATCCCTCACTACCCACGTTGGCACTTTTAATTTCTTTGAATAATTTTGAGTGTCTTTGCGGTGTAAATATTTGGACATGATTTATATATATATATATAACTTATTGTGTTTAGTCCTTTAAAAAAATTCAGTTACCATAATTATTATAATGTTATTATTCATGGGGCAACGCTTACTGCAGCCTCTCTGTAGATATTAAGCTTCGAAACCATCTTGCCATAATATGAAACAATAATAACGGCGATAATTCTGTAATACGCCAAGTGAACTGACACTGCTGCTCCGAAATGCTATATAGTTCTCGTTTGTTTCCTTGTCTAAATTAACAACAACACCGTTACACAAAACTTGCAGTTTCCTTATGACGTGAATCGGTCCTTCAAATCAGCCTTCGACTCGTGGTGTAACAGGTAGGAAACGATGATGTAGTTTTCCAGGGTGATCTACTCCGACCCAATAACGTTGCGACTAATGACACGATTGTAATGAATGTGTTTCATTTTTGCGATCGGGTATACGAACACAATGCGAGAACGACCTTGCGTTGGTGCCGTGCGAAATTTTTGGGTGTGTGTGAAAAATTATCGTCTAGAACTGCCGATTTAAGGTTTAAAAGCGTCTTAGCCATTCCGTTACTTCCATTTCATTTCCATATTCTAGGTAAAAAGTGCCAGCCCCCAACGCAGACGTATACACGTTAAATCTATGGCTGGGTTCCCGATACAACCACGCGCCGATTTTTATTTCCAATGATATATTATTTATTTATTCATTTACTCATTTATATTTTATCAGTTCACACTACAAATGTATATTTATCGTTACTGCTGCGAAACTTGTAGGACTACACGAGAGAGCGTGTATGCGCAACCGAAATTTTGCTACAAACTTCCTTGAATGAAATTTCTTCCCAGCCGTTGTGTAGGTTAACGAACGGGATCGTCCAGGGCATCGGTGATAATCTGCGCCGGGCCTTGCACCCGAAAGTAGCACAAACGCTCTTACCCCAGACGGCAGACGAAGTTATGTTGATAAGAAAACTTTCGCTTGTGGAAATATATCAAGTTTAAGACGATACAATTTTCTCGGCTAAGAAATTTCCTCACTAATATTAGAAACGAAAACTGGTCGAACATACATTCTGTAGATATCAGTCGTGCTCAGCGGGTGTTTTATTTAAAACAAGATATCCAATATTTTCAATATTGCGTCGATTTAAATTAAGATGCATTTTAGTTGATCTTCCAATATTAAAACAAGTAATCTTCCGCGTTTTTATTTAACGTCACACTAGATCAAATTTTGCATGTATCTGAATGTCGGCCTACTATTTGGCTATGTATATTTTCCATAATTTTCAGGTATAATCTTTTCACGGTTACTTCAGCCTTTTCTGAAGCCCCGCTAAAGTTCTAATTCCAGGATATTCCTCCGCCTCGTGCAAACTAAGCTTAACTTAGTCTAGAAAATTTCACCAAAGGACAACGCATCGCACTCGTGCTCACTCAATGTAACAGTATGTTGTATAAGAACTATTTCTTACTAGGCGTTACCAACACACATGTTTACTCCCTGTTTTTATTCAAATTATTTATGAATAAGGCATTATAATTTACAGATAAAATATAAACAAAATTTCAATTTAACAGAAAAAGAAGAAACTTTTATGAACACAAGCATAAAACGCCTGTGATATATGGCATATGTTGGAAATATCTAAACACGTCATACATGGGGACATTTTTCAAAAGTTTGATTCAAAAAGTCCGAAGAAACCGTGAATGGACTATACCTAATAAACGCCTGTGGCATATTACACGTTGTAAGCTCGTTCGCTGCACTCGGCATTGTGCCACTCTCGAGCTCAGAGGCCGTCGTGTGGTGCAGTGGCGAGACCTGCCGTTTCTCTCCATGATTCCCAACGGAAGTCACCCCAGATTTTTGCATTTAGAAATGGGTCGACCGTTACTGCTTGAAGGTGGACTCCCTCGTGGTACTCCCGTTTCTCCCACAATTGCATTCCGTCGCTGATCAATGTTCACCTCGCTTCACCTCTCGTCGGGACCTCGGCTGTTGAGCGCACTTGAATCGTGCACGCTGGCGCAATAATATGAGCTTGTAAAGACTGTTCACAATAAAGTGAGCACTTTTGAAATCAACCTTAGAAAAAAGTCACTGATCCTACCTGCATTTGCTTTAACTAGCGCATTGAGTGGCATGCGTCCAGTAAAGTTGGTAACGATGGATGGGGAGTAGTTCCCTCTCTTGACGTCGAATAAAAAGCGTTAGACAACCATTTCTGATAACTTAAATGATGTCTTTCGCTTTCTGTGTTTTTAAATGCATCTAAAAGTAAAAATGAGCAGATTTGTAAAATATTTACTTTTTCTAATAATTTCCCAGTTTCGCTTGATCGACGCACGGATAAAGTAATGTTATCCCGCCATAAGGCGGGATAATATACAACGTGTATACAAGTAGATCTTAAGCAGGGCTTTCAAAAGTAATCACTTTATCGTGAACAGCCTATAGAAAGAATACGAAGTGCAAAAACTTGTCAGTAAGGATCTGGGCGTCGCGCCCTTCAAAGGTTAACCACGTGCTTCCCTTCTGAGAACTCTATGCTATTTTGGCGAAGGTTTCACCAAGTGATATTTCTGAGAAAAGTGTTCGACTTCCCCACCCCTTCTCCTCTCGGATACACTGGAATTTTTACATAGAAATTTTTTTATAAAGTATATCTAATCAGTGCTTTCTCTCAACTTTCGTTATATAATCTGCGTTAAACGCATCTGATAATTAACTTTTAGTCCTTGTTTGTCTTTAATCAGTTTGGGTTAGTTTTATTTGTGGTTTTCGAAAACCAAAAATTTTGATTTTGATATGCGGTAGGCAAAAAATCTATGGAATCTATTATTATATTTGATTGAAATTGTACCACATATAATGTTTTGTAAGTACAACAGTCTTCCACAGTGATGTAAAATAATCTATTTTTTGCGACCGAGAGCGCTGAGAAAAAAATTCTTTCATCTGTGCGGACACGTGAGAGACACGATTACCCCATTGTGCGCGCAGCCTAGTAATGTGGCAAAACACATGGGAAAACAATGTTTCTTTGTCACTGACATGTCAGGTTTGTTCTCTCGGAAGCGCGTGCTATAAACGAACGCATCTGCAGGAACAGATACTATCGATTTTCCACTTCGGGCTAAAGAAAGGCCAGAAGACTAAAACTGGGTCACATATTGATGGCGAGGCTCAAGTTGGGCTGTTGGAAAAAGCTTGTAGAGTCAAGTAAATTACTTCGTAATATTTGCGTTCTGGTTAATCCTTTAGGAGGACGTTGTTATGATGGCGTGGACGAGCCTTAGCTCGACGACCCGCCTGAACATGGCCTCGCACCTTCATATCAAACCAGGACGCCAGGAATCGCAACAACTTATTGCGAAAAGGACTACAGTAGAGATCCCCTCGACCGGCCAGCGATCGGGTACGAATATGTCTAAACAACGCGCCACCCCTGGTGCGTTGTCTTTCATCATCCGACCAGCAGCAAGGGAAGATCGCAGAATGGGTGTGTCCAATCGCCGCTAACCGATCTACTAGAACTGCCTCCACAACCATGTTCAAGGTGGGATCATTCCAATCAGTTTATCATAGTAGTGGCGTGAGTAATCAATCATATAGTTGTAAATTAAATTAATATCATTTCATATAAGCTCCCTCGAGTGATTAATATTACCTTAGGCCTGCCATGTTATTGTATGTTGTCTAAGTAAACCCCCTCATTCACAGTAGTGCTCTACTATATCATCTCTTGTCATTCAGCTATGCCCCTAACCCTAACGTGCACCAATTCACTCGGCAAAACATCCAGCGTGATGAAAGCCAACAAAGGTAATATTCCGTCGCCTGTAGAGTGCGCAATATTCGCAAGGAATGTACTCACTAGCGGCGCATCAGTGTACTTCCAACGTCGTCCTACTTCCGGCCAGCCTCGCACAGCATCACCTGCGTGTGGCCTGCAGCACAAATGTCTCGTGCAGTGACGTCACGTTGGCGCGAAATGCTGGCGGGAACGTTAGGTTAGAAAGCTTCAAGAATTTCAGCGGTGCCCTTAGTTAACGTGGACGTTATGTAGCGGATGTCCCAGCGTTCACCTACCACTTTGACTCGCCTAGTACTCGTGTGTCCCTAGGTTGGGGGATGGCGTGATCCAGCCAGACCTGTCCGGCGAGTGATGCCATTGTCAGTAAGCATGGAGCGGTGGTTACCTGCACACCACGTGTTCGCAGTGGAGGCGTATTTCAAACATAACGATTCTGTTGTCATCACACAGCGATTGTTAAGGCAACATTTCAATATTGGAACACACGGTAGGATACCCGACCGTCACACCATCACGAACTGTGGGAGTAAGTTTCGCGCCACAGCGTCTGTTGCAGGCAAGAAACCGGGTGCTCGTGTGACATCTGTGCAGTCGATAAATATTGTCTCTATTTGAACATACTGCACGTGTTTCACAATGGTAGGTGAACGTTGGGGCATTCTGTAGAATATATATTTATGTAGTTTTCAGAATGGTTAAGCTACTTTGTAATAATGAAGTTCGCAAAGCTAGGGTAAGATGTGAGAAGTTTGTTTGCATGCTGTACAGACTCCATATTTATTTCCAAACAACACTCTCAAAACAGCGCATATTGGTTGTTCTGTTTCCCAGAGCAGCCACTAACAAATGGAGTAACTTAACAAAGATTGACGGTTTTGCAGATGGTCGCATTACTGCAAGGAACAGAATACAGCAAATGAGAGATAAACTGTATTTCCAGAGGGTTTTAAATACACCCTAGGTCCATAGCGGGCAAGTCTTAGCTCTTTCCACGCCTCAAATAAAGCCTGGCAGAAGACGCTTTCAAGCCCGGGTTGTCAGCTTATAACAGGAGAACTGTAGACATTTCTGAAGACGGCACACATACTTGTGTGACATCCATGCTTTCACCAAGGAGACATGGGCTATTTCTGATATACCGATAAATGACGTTATTGCATATGGCACGTGGACACTCAAATTAACTCAAAAGTAGCCGAGCTTAAAACGAAGTACTACACATAATCTAATTTTTTGTAGCGGCAGCTGGTTAGATACATATCGATGTATTTTGGTCTTTTGAATGACACGTTCTGTCCTTTACTTCAAACTGATCTACTGTGTACTAATTCTCAAAGTGATAAATCAGAACAATGCTTATGTAAATTTTTTAAAGAAGATTTTTTTGCTAAAAGACTGACAGAATTAAGACAAAACATTAACTGAATGCACAGCGCTGTATGTGAATAGTAATGTATAAGTGTTACATATCTGAATGATGCAAGGGAGTGGTAATCATTTCGTCAATGAATACTGTTTTTTATTAATTCAGTCACTTGCTCAATAGTTCGGTAGAAATATAGTAATATCTACTACTGCCAGACTCACTTTCAAAGACCCAGGGTGTTTTATTGTTTTACGTTCTGTAAATAAACTTCGGGAATTCTAAAAACACTTGTTTTCGTTCCATGATTAAACTGTTTTACAATTATTCACCTACGCCTGGCTGAGCCGTTAGAGTGCTCGCCTCCCACCAAGGCGAACCGGGTTCAATCTCCAGCCGGGTCACTCCCGAATTCTCGAATGTGGGAATCGTGCCGGACGATGCCGTTGGTTGGCGGTTTTTTTTTTCTCGGGGGATATCGTTTCCTGCGCCCTTGCATTCCGGCGTTGCTCCATTCTCACTTCATTTCACCCTCTTAGACTCTCAAGATCTCGTTGTTAAGAGCCGCCCAAATCTCTCAACTCAACTCGACCCACGCCTTGTATATGTGTAAGTAATTTTTTTTTTTTTTTTGTGGTACAGCTAGTAGTGTACTACATGAGTTCCCGGTTTCCCCGCTGTTAAATTCCATCGCAGTTACATGCTCACCTCACTTCACCTCCATCAACGCTTAATACATCAGCGGTTTAAGGGGAACCTTCCCATCCACATTGGATTACATTTAAAAAAATAATATTTCGAAAGTACCCCTGTACCCATCCAGCTATTGAACTTACGCAGAAGTACAGACGTACCGAGTGAACTATGAACTTGTATCAATATCAGAATATTTATTTTGCCAAATTTTGGGAGAATTAAAATTGTGACATAATTACGAGCTGGTAGTTCCCTTGTCTTGCCTGTACTGCAGTGTAAAGGTCAATAGCTAGTTTGGTATAGGAGTAATCTCGGAACTTTCTATTTTAGAATTATAAACAAGCTATTAAAACCAAGAATGCGATAAGGCGGGAGAAGGTTGCCATTAAGCGCCGTCCAAGTCTCTCACTGTAATGTAAAGACTGTTCACTGTCAAGTGAGCACTTTTTTTAATCAACCTTTGAAAAATGTCACTGACCCTTTCTGCATATATTTTAACGGACACACGCTGAGGGGCATGCGCCTAGTAAAGTTGGTAACGCCGCGCCGGAGGGAAAGTAGTTCCACCTCTTAGCGTTGAATTACAAGTGTTTGGTAAACATTTATGAATATATAAATTATATAGCCTATTTTACTTATTGTTCATTTGAATGCATATAAGTGTAAGCATAATCAAATTTGTGAAAGATTTACTGTTCTAATAATTACACACCTTCACTTGCCGACGCATGAATAAGGTGAGCAGGCCCACGGCAATGCTAATTTTTCGTATGTATGGTGGAATAATTCACAATATGCATACAAGTAGATCTTAAGCAGGGCTTTCAAAAGTGCTCAGTTTAACGTGAACAGCGTATAATAACATAACTGCTCCTACAGCTTGTAACAAAATCAATGCAATGGTGTACGGAAAATTGCCAAAATTTGAGAGTGGTACCAAAAGCGTACCATAAAAAAGAACATTATGTATTTTCTTAAAAAAAAAAACCCCCTTTAATGTCAAATGTAGACAATGTTGCACAGGAAGGTTATACTTGGCCGGTGTTGTACACTGCGATGCTCAAGCTCCAATGATCTTCTCTGGGGCTGAATGATTCGTGAATTGTGCTATTGATCCACGCTATGACTGGTACATATTACTGATCACCGAACACAAAGCCTAAAACTTATTTGTTGTGATAACGAAACAAGTTGTTTGCCATAATAAGTACAGCACGCATCAAAATATGTCTTGTTCGCAACACCAGAAACCATAAATCAATGTAGGAATGAAAGGGTCAATTGAAATTTCAGAAATTTTGAACTCGTTATCTTGTTTTTTTTTTTTTTTTTTTTTTTTTTGTACGCTGCTGGCTTAAATACGATAACACGCAAAGATTGCATTCCTGTAGTTGCCTTAGTAGCCGCTATGGCTCTAAGCAAGATCGGTTTCATGTGATGGACCAGAAAAACAAATCGTATATCTGACAGCAATAAACGGAGGTTGACCGGGAAACGAAACCCACACACGGCTTTATGGCGCGCGGCGTAACGGAGTTGCCATGGCAACGGCTTTACGAGCTCGTGGGCGGGAAAAAGCAGGGTAGGATCGAGGTGACCTACGGGCGCACGCTCTGGCGAAAAACGAGATGAAGGGCTTAACGAAGCAACCATCTCCGCTCACCCCCTTACCACCATAACTTTCTCGAGGCTCCCTCCTACTACGCCCATTCATATGTGGTGCAAAGGCGCGTAAAGACTGTTCACGATAAAGTGAGCACTTCTGAAATCAACCTTAGAAAAAGTCACTGCTCCTACCTGCATATATTTTAACGGGCGCACTGAGTGACATGCGCCGAGTAAAGCAGGTCACGATGGAGGGGGAAGTAGTTTCATATCTTAAGTCGAATAAAAAGTGTTAGGTAACCATTTGTAATAACTTAAATTATTTCTATTGCTTTCTGTCCCTTTTTAATTTTTAATGCACCGAAGTGTAAAAACTAGCAAATTTTTAAAATACTTATTTTTATAATAATTTTACAGTTTCACTTGATCGACGCATGAGGAAAGCGATGAGGCACATGGCAATTATAATTTTATATGAGGCGGAAGAACACACAGCGCGCATACAAATAGATCTTATGCAAGGTTTTCAAAAGTGATAATTTTACCGGGAACAGCCTATATATAGTTTATTCTCTGTTTATTAAAACTTGTAAAATTAACACGAGTGTTTTACACTCGTGTTAATATTAAAGGACCCTATTTTTGGTTAATTTGAACTTTTACTTATATTTTGTCAATCAATTATAACATTTCACTTACAATTTATATGAATAAAACAGTGAGAAAATAAGTGTGTTAATAATGCCTAGTAAGAAATAGTTCTCATGGAAAAACAGAGCGCGCACGAATGTGGTGCAATGTCCCTTTGGTATAATTTCCTAGACTCGTTTAAGCTTTGTTTGCATGAGGCGCAGGAATATCCTGAAAGCAGAAAGTTAGCAAGGATTCGCAGAAAAGTTGGACGTTACGAAGACTGGACTAAAGTTTCCTTTTTTAGCAACTTTATTCATCTCACACCACTGCTTACGCGCAGTTTTCATTGCGCTCTCCTGGGCGTTATAACCGATATTTTTACACATTACTGCGAGACGACAGTTTATACTCTGGGGAATGAGTTAAGTAAATATGAAGCGTATCTTTACGCTGAAGTGGAAATTCAGTTGGAATAAATCTGCAAAAGATTCAGCGCACACAACAGTGCGCTATTAACACGTTAATTCTTCTTCACATAGCAATAATTAAATCCACATATTTTTCTCGAAAAGATTTACACGAAGACTAGATAGATTCCAATGTCCTATGGCACACGTGCAGTTTTCCTTTGGTTACTGGCCACGTGTCTTTGTCGGGAGAGAGTTCTTTACCTGACTGGGCCAATCATAATTAGGTTACTCCAACACTGAGTGTTCACGATTCGCCGACAGGCATCTACAACGCATCATAAAACTCAGCCAATCACAAAAGTGGATAGTCCGATTACATTTTTTAGAAATTTACCAGGCTAGCCAGTCGAATAGTAAATATCGACCACTAGAATACGAAAAGAAAAACTGCCACAAATCCAGATTTAACCGAACGTGAACTCACAATTTAATTGTTGAGGGTAACAATTTTGCAACTCACTGGACTCATTATTTGCGTTAAAACACTTTGTGCTGAGAGAAATTAACTCTCACTAAATTCCTGGTCGCAAATCTAGCTTCAGCACACGCAAACACGTAAAAAATGACTTCCATACTCTTCAGCCTTGACTGGGCCGGCCTTATGCTTGAATAGTTCTCTTCGGGTTAACTGTTCGGGAATCCTACTACTCAATGTCCTAAACGGAACTTGTAGTTACTTTTAAATTGCGTTCGATTTTCTCAAACAGTCCGGAATACAACCAACCGGGATGTGTAAACGTATACACGCACGTTCGCGCCAAATTGAAGTGCATGCAGCGAGGAAGTTAAAGGAGGCCTAAAGGAAAGAAGGCCATATACGTATGACTGTGCACCCCTAACGAGAGGTGGCCGCTAGTTTCAGGTGAGTTTATAGTTTTTGTTTGCGGCCCCGATGCAAAGGAAACGCGTCTATTTTCGGCAACGAGGAGATTGCAGGTTGACATCATAGAGTAGTAATACTAAAGCCGTCTTACACACGTTCTTGCGGTTGGTACCAGGTCTCGTCGACAGTCACACTCAGAGAAAATAGAACAAAGTATTTGTTTGTATAGGGACACAAATATTTTTAGTTACCCTAACAAAATATATTGTTGAGTAAACAATATTTCGAAAGCAAACAAAATTACTTTTGTTCGTCTAACAAAATATATGTTAGAATAAACAAATTTTTTGTTAAATCAACTGCATATATTTGTTTGGTCACTCATTTGATTGCCTTCGTTCGAAAATACAGATCGAGGGTTTGTTTGTATTTTTTGTGACAATTAGGATGGTAACAATGTTTGTTAGTGCATCTATTGGGGCTTAACAATCGTATAAACACATAAATGAAACAATGCAACAAGAAACTGAAAAGTATAGCTGTAAAACTTGAAATATTTGTTTGCTCACATTGTCCATTATTTACAGTAACTTATATCCATTAAAAAGCATTATGATTTCGTCATTTGTCACACTAGCCGAGGTTGCTAAGGTGTAGCGTGCGGACGCAGGCGATCTAGGTTCGAAACTCGGTCGGACTTGTAAACTTCTTTGTGTCTGCCCAAACTGTTTAATATATATGGAGCCAAACAAATCTTTAGTTGCACCAACCAAATATTTGGCTGGGGTTACCAAACGAGAACAAACAAATAATTTGGCTGCAGCAAACAAATGTTTTTTGATTCAACAAAACCTTTTTCTAAGTGCAGTAGTCGTTAGAGACGGAGCAAGTTGTTCAAAGAAGCAGGAACGCGGCAGTAGTCGGCCATGGCCTGCGGTAAGGAATCGTCCCAGCATTCGTCTGGAGCGACACGCCTAATTTCTATCTGTTTTATTCATGCTCATTACAAAAGAAATATTATAATTTATAGATAAAATATAAGCAAATGTTCAGTTTGAGAAAAAAATAAGGCACTACGTTAACAGAAGTATAAAACACTTGTGATACACGTCATATTTAGGAAGCAACCAAGTAGCTCATACGTGGGGTGATTTTTCAAAGGTTAGATTAAAAAAGTGTAAAGAAACCGTGAATAAAGTCCACCATCGCGCCACCTCGCTCCGTGATGGTCCCAGGTGCCAAATAGTGTACGAACTTAAGCTGTTCAGCTCATGTGAAATAAACTTTTCTCTAGACAAAAGTGACGACCCCATTAAAATGAGACCTATCCATAATAGTTTTCACAAAATATTACACCGATTTATCTCTGCTGCGAAATTTCTTCGGCGAGCATGTAGCCTATAATTAAATGAAGTACGTGTTGGAACGATTTTCAGAAATAACTAAAGACACCTGATTTTTCGCGAAGAGAGCTCTACGTAGGCTATACTTCATTACTTTTCGTGCACATTTGCAAGTTTTTTTTGTTATTGGCCGCGTGTCAATGAGAGAAGACATTGTGGCATGTGATTGGATGGGTTAGAATTGGGTAACTCTATAACACTGAGCGTCTGTGATTGGCGAGTAGGTACATAAGTCACTCAACAGTTAAAACTTAAAATTCCTAAACTGTATTGGAAGTGTTTAACCTATACATTGTGTGGAAATATTACCACGACACATCGAATGCTAATGTAGGAACGTTGAGTATCACTACTATAGGCTGTTCACGGTAAAGTGAGCACTTTTTAGGACCCTTCTAAGTTTTTCCTTCCACCCAATTTCCATCTTGCTGCTGCTTTTTAATATAAAGATTGCAATGCGACCAATAAACATACCAAATACATTTCACCACCCTCAAAATTGAATGGCTGAGGCTGCATTAAGATATATTTATTAGTGGTTAATACCTGTTGGGAGGGCCTTAAAAAGTGCTCACTTTACCGTGAACAGCCTATATACAAAATTGGGAACTTCTCTACGCATTTGACTATTTTCTGAGCAAACTTACGAACGCTACCATGGATTTATGAGAAATAACTTTACCATATGCGCTTTCCAACTTTACATATACACTGATGTGATAAATTTGCAAATAATGTCTTAGTGTATAGTGAAAGTGGACTCAAGCTAAAGTGTTTTGAGACGCAACTGCCGTAGATTGGAACTCTTTACTCGAAAATCGGGCGTCCCCAGGAACGACGCATCTAGTCGCCCTGCCTAGTCAAATATCTGATGATTTGAAACCATGTATTGAAGAATAAAATATTTGCAGCACCCAACTGTTTACGAAAAAAGGGAGTAATAAATTACTGTATCGCAGTCTGCAGTCCGCTGACACGTGCAGCGATCTTGCGTCGCGCAAAGTCATGTCGCTACACCGATGAAGATTCCGTAGTGGTCGAGACGAGAGGACGTAAACAAATGTTTTACGACTGTTAGCACCTCGTCGTTTACGACTGCGCGTCCTTGCGTTAAACATGACGCACAAAAACCAGCATCAAACCTTACCGACAAGGCAGTAAAGCATTACTTTATTCGATACTGCATGGCCCGCTTCGCAATGCTTTTTGCGTGTCATAGTGAAAAAATATTTCGTACCAGATAAGGCTTTACAACGAAAACTCTTATAATTCTATAATTGGCCAAGTTCTCAGGTACTGTAAAAGAAAAGTATGACGGCCTGCGAAGATATTTATGGCCATATCTCAACTATGTAGTAAATTTCGATATTACAATTCTACTACCTAACGAAAATTCGCATAGTCAATGTAGGGAATCCAAGAATCACAAAAATGCAATTTTTCGTAAGTAAGAACTGAGACAAGGTATTGTAAACAACGTTGCAACACGAAACATGCAAATAATTGGGGGGGGGGGGGGTGAAATTAATTTTCTAAGCTGTCTTTTGACTGCCCGGAAGATATCAAGAAGAAAACATTTTGTCATCTGTAATTCGCGAAGCCCCACGCCCTGATTTCTTGGGACTTCGCACAAAATACTTTCTCACTGCTTCAACCTTTTCAGCTGAGGTTGATGATCGGCCCTTTCTCGGCAAGTCAGCAACAGATCCTGTGTTATTGAACTTGTCATACAACGACTTAATGATCTTGACATCGGGCCGCATCTTTCCAGACACTGTCTGATGAAAGTTCCTCTGCACTGTTATTGGTAACCGCGTCTCGTGGTACCAGAGGACATGCTGAGCTTTTGCCTGATTTATGAACATGTCAGGTTTTCCCTCGACACTGCAACCACGTTACTGAAACCTGCAAAAAAATTTTTCGTTAATTTACCAACATTTTGGCTTCAGTTTCACATCTCTGCCTTACATACAACGGATATAAATAAAGTTCGCAATCAGGGAAAGATTTTTCGGACATTCTGTATATTTGTTTAATATTATTATTATTTTTTTTTTTACGAAGAATCATTTTCATGCCCGTAACTGTACTTGTATCGATATAATGCTTGCTTGGTACTCGGAACCATAACTAATCTTGTGACTTGATTTATAGGCAGTAAGGTAGGCCTTATTGTTTTTGAACCCAAGTGATGGTCTAAATATAACAAATTGTTTCTTCCTCGTGAATTTGATTTACTTTATTGGACGCTGGCTTCTTGATACGTACCGCCAAACCATAAATTCACTTCCCATGCATCGCACGATATGTTGGACGCTGTGCCTGAAATGTTTAGAGCGTGTTTACAATCGAAGAATTACTCGTTAACATAGCCATTATGACGTTTACAGAAAATCTAAATTGCCATTCACAATAAAACTAAGCGGGTCGTGGGTTTTTTTAAATTCTTTAAAAGATTAAAAGAAATAAATATTTTATATCTGGAGTAAAATTTCTGTGGCAATGACCAATCAGAGTATGGCAGTAGTCCTTGGCGGGAAACTTTGTATTTACTGTGCTAAGCAATAAGTAAGCATTATAAATATCAAGAAAGTAATTGTGCGAGAATATTTATTATTGTACTTGTGAATTCAACTCAGAATAAAAAATATGTCTGCCAGAAAAATGTAAACTTTGTTATGTGAGGTTAGGTTGTTAAGTCATGAACAAAGTGTGAAGATGGCGCCCTCAGTGTAAGTGTTCCCTAGCGTATTAACGGCGCCGCTTGGCTGAACGTATATTGCGTGTTCGAGGACTCGAAGAGTGCATGGTAGTGCCAAGGGTGACCGGGGAACGCGCATCGATTGTCTGATTGCCACGCGGAAGAGACTGAACTGGCGTGAATTATTCGACCTCTTTCTCGTCGACTCGCCCCATAGGACTCTCATTGGCGACCCCATCATATTAAGGTGTGTGTGTGTGTATGCCCCTATGCTACGTTAAGTGGCCTGAACTGGAAGTTTCATACCTAAGGTGATCATGTTCATGGTAAAGTGAGCACTTTTTAAGGCCCTTATAAATTTTTCCTTTAATTCAATTTCCTTTCTTCCTGCTGCTTTTTAATATAAACATTGCAATGTGACCAATAAACACAGTGTACACATTTCACCACCAACAAAATTTAATGCCTGAGGCTGCAATAAGTTATATTTACTAGCGGTTAATGCCTGTTGCTAGGGCCTTAAAAATGCTCACTTTATCGTGAACAGTCTATACTATAGTCCATTCAGGACTGGAACAGACGTATTAAAATAAACATTTGAAAAAAACACCCTAGACTTTAGCTACATGCATAGCTAGTAAAAAAAAAGTTAAAGCTAGTATAAAAAGCGGGTACTGAACCCGCTCCCGCCACTTTTTTTTTACTAGCTATGCATGCAGCTAATGGCTAGGGTGTTTTTTTTTTTTTTCGAAAGTTGACTTGCATAAGTCTGTTCCAGTCGCGAATGGACTATATATTCCATTCACGGTTACTTACAACTCTCCCGAAGTCCTGCTCAGGTTCTGCTTCCAGGATATTCCTCCGCCTCATGCAAACAAAACTTTACTAACTCTAGATAATTACACCAAAAGACAACGCATCGCATTCTTGCGCACTAGATGTAATAATATTTTGCATTAAGAACTATTTCTTTCTTAATAGGCATAAAGAAAATACCAATTTTTTCCAGTTTTATTCATGTTAATTACAAATGGAGTATTATAATTTATAGATAGTAAAAGTTCAGTTTAATTATAAATAAGGTACTTTTATGTTGACAAGTATAAAACGTATGTGATGCATGACATATTTAGGAAACAACATGGGCTTATTTTTCAAAAGTTTTATTCAAAAAGTGTGAAGAAACCGCGAACAGACTATATCCCTTTTATTTTACATTAAAGAATACATATTAGAAACAGAAATTAGCATCCGGGCGTGAAACATGCTATTCCTAAGAAGATATGGCTCAAAATTACTGAAATTTTGTTAAATGAAAACTATAGGCTGTTCACGGTAAAATGAGCAAATGTTGAGGCCCTTGTCACGTTTTTTATTTCAGCAATTTTTTAATCCTTTAACTACATTTATAAACAAAATACTACCACGTAAGTAATACACAGCGTGTGTATATTCCACCGCACTCGGAAGTAAACATATACGGCTACAATAAAATGTATTTATTGACTATTATTCCAAACTAGCAGACCAGTGCTACTTCGTTCGCATGACATTTAGGACTTGGAATCGCTCGATTTTTTTATAGCCACTGCTTTTGGGAAGGAAAGGAGGACTGCTCATAGACAAAAAAGAAACGAGAAATGACAGAACTTTTTTTAACAATGCTTTTTTTATGCAGTAATCCTAAGAAAAGCTTAATCCAGTTTATATGTACAGCCCTCGTCATCAACCTTTTGAGATATCTTGATGAAACAAAGACAAAGTTAGTCCTCTGATTATTATCTGTATAGTCCATTATCTACTTGCAGGCCCGTTTCGTATCCTTCCGCCAAATGCAAACAAACATCGTCATGTGACTGCCACGTAGCATCTGTCAAAATCAATGTTTACATGTCATTGTGTGTGTGTACATGTGTTCGTATACTTTCGCTACACCTAAAAATAAACATTGAAATGTGATTTATACTTTTATACCTGTCAAATGTGTTGTTACTATTTACAGCTTTTCAAAGAATTCTGTCATATTCCAAAAACCATTCCGTACGAATATTCACAGTTTAGGCCTCTACCATTATTTAGGTCAACTTTATGACGTTTTTAAAAATGCCTGAATTAACGATAGTTCTTACGGTTACGTTATATTAACATATATGTTTTCCACGACATAGCACATTACACGTAATGCAAGTTAATATTTTGCCGCGACTATGTTAAACAATGTTACAACTGCGGGGTAATGAACTGTAGTATTTAACTTTTTGTAATTGATAGTGTTGGGTTATTTCTTTAAAAGGACTGCCTCAGTTCGAATAACGAATGAATAGCCAGCCCAACGAAAAAGCGACATTAAAATAAGCACGCAACTCGTGTCGCTCATTTTTTGTCATACAGACTTAAAATATAGCGGTGAATATGCACTCAAATAAGCCTACCGTAACTTTTATTCCGCTCATATTTATATGTATTGCTACTTACTGTTTATTAGGTATATTGAAATTTATTGGAGCTGGGCTTGGTTATTTTGTTGGGATTGGTGGTAAATCACGTTACACGACTGTGTTTCAAACACCCAGGGCAAAGGCACAACGTTGTGATAAATAAACAGACGTGGATGTAAATAAATAACTTCGTCAGAAAAACAGTTCACATTTAAAACGTATAAATTGTTCACATCAAATATTTGAAATCACGTCCAGCGTAACGACCACCACGCAGCCACGCCATGTTATTTCATACGCAGTGGTTAACGAAACACACCGTAACAGTATATTTATTACTGCCGCGGAAAAACAGATTTATCACAACCTTAGGTAGGTTTAAAAAACACGTCTACAAACGTGATGTAATTTGAAGTATTTTTCGGAATAAGTATAATTTACGCTTCGTTTGGTAAAACAGCAACATGCCAATGTCATGGCTCGCCACGTCTGCCAACTTCAATTAGTTTCTGCCCCGCCATCAAAACAAAAAAAAAAAAAAATAATAATAAGTATTCGAAATTAAAATCTCTTTTCAGTTGTAAATTACAAATTCAAAAATCATTATTTTGCTGTATTAAGTATGAAATATGCTACAGTTGAAAACATGTACAATTATTTTCGCGTACTGGCGAAGTGAAACTTCCCGAGTGTGAAAGAGACAAAGTCAGAGACAGAGCGACAAGCCTCTCTCAGCAGACAGTTGCTTCATAGTTGCTCTCGCTCGATAAAACAACACTGTATCATTACGGCCTACTCACGATATTTTCCGCTGTTATTTTAAACTGTATAAATAAGATATGTTGCCATCGGGGCTGTCTAAATATTTCAATAGGCATCGTTTAATTTACAAATAGTATACTAAAAAACTAGGTTAAAATAGTATTTTAACTGTGAACTATTTCTTACCGGCCGTTGCCAACACGTCGCTGCTCTCGCTGTTGTTAATTCATACTTAAAAAGAAATAAGTATTACAAGTTATACAAAATGCTAAGGTAAAGTTTCATTTATTTAATAATACAGTACTCTAAAGTTAACCACAGTATTATATATTTGTGGAGTACAGGTTATTGAAAAAAACAGGTTGAAATGTTATGCCAAGAGTGTTTTTTCAAAGGTTGATTTTCATAAGTCGCTTCCAATCGGGAATGGACTATAAGACTATGTAGATTTGATGTCAATACGTTCAGTGGTTTTTGAGTTAAATCCGGTCGGACAGACATACAGACATGACAGACACTTCTATTTTATTTAGTTGTAAGTGTGTATAGATAAGATTGCTTTCAAAAGTGCTAACTTTGCGCTCAGTTTACAAACCTGGGTAGAAGGCGCCCTTCAAAATTAACGTGTGAACTGGGGATCGTAAATACATAAGGCGTGGTTTGCACTGTTTTAAAAAAAAATTCGAAAAATTCCCCAGAACCGTCCGTTAATTTACGGGCGCACATTACGCGTAAACACGGAACATTCCGTAAACATGATACTACTGAACGGAGGAAAGTGTAACGTACATGTCGTTTATATTATGAATATTTTCCCCGTATGTTTACGATATTTCCATAATTTACTTCAACGGAAACAACAGTTATCTGAAAAACCACCTGCGTTATTTTATGGACATATCTGCTCTGCACTTGGAAGAGCATATCCGTTATGTAACAAAGCAAATCCGTTATTTTTCGGGCATTTCTGTTATGCCCTTGGAAGTGAATCACCGTTATTTAATTAACAATTTCCGTTATTTTACGGACAGTTCGTCTGTGCAGTTGAAAGTGAATATCCGTTATTTAACAAATCAAATCTGTTATTTTACGGACATTTCTGATATGCACTTGGAAGTGAATATCCGTTATTTAATAAACCACTTCATAGCACTTGACTCTTTATTTCTTAGTTTTAAACTCACTCTTGTAGGCAGTTAATGATGAACTCAGCACTTTCGAAAGATCTGCTTAAAATTTAAGATAAAGTTATGTACACGTATCTTTCCAACTTAAGTAGAATTAAAATTGCGACGGGGTGTGATCACTTTGTTCATACGTCGGTCAAGTAAAACTTTTAATTCAACCAAAAAATATATACTCTTACTTTAAAAAGTGTACAAAGCTTGTGAAGTATGGCATATTTGGAAAACAGACACATCATATGATTTTCCAAAGATTTGATTTTTAAAATGTAACGAAACCGCGAAAAGACCATAGGTACATGCTGTTCACGGTAAAATGAACACCTTTGAAAGCCCTGCTTAAGATCTATTTGTGTACACGTTGAGTATTCCTCCACCTTATGTAAAATTAGGATTGCTATGGGTCTCATCATTTTAGTCATCCGTCTGTCAAATGAAACTGTGAAATTATTAATAAAGTAAATACTTTACAAAACTGCTCATCTTTACATTTCTGTGCATTAAAAAAAAACAGAAAGCGAAAGAAATAATTTTAAGTTATCACAAATATTTACCTAACACTCTTTACTCGACGTTAAGGTATGGAACTACTTTCCATCCATCGATACAAACTTTACTGGGCGAATGTCATTAAAATATCTGCAGGTGTAGGCTGTTCACGGTAAATTGAGCACTTTTTAAGGCCCTTACAACAGGCATTAAGCACTAATAAATATATCTTATTGCAGCCTCAGGGCATTATATTTTGAGGGTGGTGAAATGTATACACTGTGTTTATTGGTCACAGTGCAATGTTTATATTAAAAAGCAGCAGGAAGAAGGAAATTGGATGAAAGGAAAATTTTAGATTGACCTTAAAAAGAGCTCACTTTACCGTGAACAGCCTATAGGAACAGTGACTTTTTCCAAGGTTGATTTCAAAAGTGCTCACTTTATCGTAAACAGCCATTAGTGTCGTGTGATAGTAGTGGCTACGCCGCTGACGTCACTGATTGAAGGGGGAGGGAGGGGTCCGCTGTTGCGCTGAGTTGGCGGGCTGACGCACGTGTGCGGGGTCAGACACGTGCTGCGCCGCGCTGGGTGGAGGAAGGTTAGTGACGGCTAGCCGCGTATCGATTGGTCCAGCGGCCGCTACCTCCTCCCCGCTACGAGAGCCTCTTCCAGCACGCGTGGGCGTACCGCCAAGGCCAGGCCTCCACCCGCACGATGGAGAAGGAGGGCGTGGGATACGTGACGTCACGAGTCGAGAGCCATCCCACCCCGCCCCGCAACTGGTTTCACGCATTTGAGGGCAGCTCCACCCCCCCCCCCCTGGATTTTCGCACCTGCGAATCGTCCCGGACGATGCTGCTGATTCGGAAGGTTTTCTCAGGGATCTCCCGCGTTTCCCCCGCCCTTGCATTCCGGCGCTGCTTCGTACTCACCTCGCTATTTGAGGAGCCGGGGAGCCATATCGCTCGCTTCCTACCGAGTTGTCAATAACTATGCCATGTGGTGATTTTCTCGAGGTGCTCCCGTTTCTACACTTTTCACTGGGACACAGCGGACCCGCCCACGGCATGCATTTAGCACATTTCGAGGAGCAGCTCATCAGAACTCATTCATTACAACCACGTGACCCATTTCCTTTTTACATCCGTCCAACAAGGTGTAAACTGTATAAGTTCTTTGGATATAAAGTTTATAACTTTGGTGGTTTTTTTTTTTTTTGCACATGGACAACAGTTGCTCAGCGTTAACACACTTTTAATTTTGCCCGGCCCAAAAAAATTTTTGGCCGCTTACTTCAGACTGAATTGCGGAACAGTGTCTGTAATATTCTCCCCTTATGGTTTCATTCATTCGCAGCTGAAGCATCTCCGGTAATATCTTAAGACATTATATATATATATATATATATATATATATATATATATATATATATATATATATACACATTGCATTATTTCCCTCCCATTTTAGAAATTCACTACGACTCATGTTGCTTCGAAACATTATTTTCTGGCTTGGAAATTGGTCTAACAAAACATTCTGTTTTGCCATCCTCAAGATTTGTGACAAAATCATCAGTCGTAAATATACGTATAGGCCGTTCACGGTAAGTGAGCACTTTTGAAACCCTAATTTATATCCTTCCACCACTTGTTAATGTAAACCCCACCATGTGAGTAATAAACACAGTGTATACATTCATAATACCGAAAACCAAATGTCCGAGGCAACAATGAAATGTATTCATTGGTTATTATGTCTAATGGAAGAGCTTCAAAAAGTGCTCACTTTATCGTGAACGGCCTATACCACTATTTTTTTTACAGTATAACATGAATGTTCATGTCACTGGAAAACCCTTACACTTACTGATCTTTGGAATATGACTTTACATGCATTTACTTCCTATAAAACACATGGGTAACAATTTACTTTTTCATGTTAAATCTCAGAAAACGGTGAAGAATTTAGGAGTGAAGGTGAGGGAGAGAATGATGCAATTTACATTAAATATGAATTAGGTTCAATAATTTTGCACAATCACATGTCAAAACCACAATTGTGCTGTTTGTGAAACATAAAAATAAAAATAGTCAAAACTTTCACTTCCATATTCACTAATGTTTTAACACAATTGATGGCACTTTGTTTTTAAATTAACATATTTCTGCAAGCGAGTTTTGTTTATTATCCTCATATGAGAGAAAAATAAAATTGTTAATGTGGTATTTGTTCCAGAGACTATGGAACATAACTTTTTTATCTGCTTGAAATGAAATTATTAGTGTCTATAAGTGGAAAAGTTTTTCTTATAAACATATACTCATAAATTTAGTTTGTCCGCACCTGTAGAATGAGCTTATATTAGGCCTATTTTCGTCGAAGCAGTTCACTGGAGCCTAAATTTCCCCCTTGAGATTTATGAGTGCGTGAAGAGTCTTGAGAGTCGATGAGTGTGATTTAGTTGAGTATGGAGCGGCGCCAGAATGATGGGACGGGGGAAGCAGGAGATCTCAGAGAAAACCCGCCGACCAGCGGCATCGTCCGGCACGATTTCCACATGCGAAAATCTGGCTGGGGATTAAACCCGGTTCACTTTGATGGGAGGCGAGCAGGCTAACCGCTCTACCATTGCAACCCCTTGGGATTTCTGGATGCAGGTATTTTATAGGGGTCATTCAGTTAATTCTTATATGATTATACGCTATTCACGTTAAAGAGAGCACTTTTAAGACCCTCCCACTTATAAACATATCTTATGGCATCCTCAGGCATTAACTTTTGAGAGTGGTGAAATGTATACACTGTGTTTATTGGCCACATTGCAATGTTTATATTAAAATGCAGCAGGAAGATAGAAATGGGCGAAAAATGCTCACTTTAGGGTGAACGAACTATAGCAGAGTGGTCCTAGAGAATGATTAAAATTAAGGAGCATCAGTCCCCTCCATTTTGGATTTACGGAATTATCGGCCCAAGTTGTGACATATTTGTTACGACCGGGCATAGGGCATTGTTTTGCGTATCTTCTGAAGTATGTATTGCTTGATTACTGTTGCTATTATAATTTCTACGAACTTCCGCAAGAAGAAATCACTTAATTTCTTGCCGGCAGTCACCTGTAAAAAATTAATATTAAGGCAGTTATTTGATGAAGCCTGAGAAGCTATTATATATGTCGTGGTTTGCGAAAAATTCCGTTGGACATTCTGAAGTGGAACTTGTGCGAAAAATTAATGAATATAAGATGGCTCAGTTACACAAATGAAACACTCGTACAGCTCGCCCTTCCCTTTGCTGCCGACCCTCGCTTGGATCACCCTGATGTTGACAGGAAAGCATTCGACGTCACGCGAGAGTTTAAGGCCGGTGTCACACTATGCGTGTTTGACGGGATGGGTACGGCAAAATGACGTGTATTGGATGTGTCACACTAGTGCGGCGTTGCCGCACCGACCGGACGCAACCGCATCGTGCTGCGGGAAAACGGGACAGCCAAATAGTTTCTGGTGTTCTCTAGGTTTCAAATACATATTAATCATTTCTAATAATGCTTGATATTGATAAATTTATTGAACACACAAATGAGAAGCCAGATTGCGGGACAAGCGTGCGAAAGAGTACGTAGATAAACAGTGCCGAGTGAAAGAGTGGTCGGAAATTGGGGAAAATATGTTCGAGGTTTGGCTGGAACCGGAGCTGAGAGCGAGAGCTGAAAACGGTTGGTAAAAGCTGTTCACGATAAAGTGAGCACTTTTGAAATAAGCCTTAGAAAAAGTCTCTGCCCTTACCTGCACATATTTTAACTGGCGCAATGAGTGACATTCGCCCAGCAAAGTTGGTAACTATGAAGGGGAAAGTAGTTCCATATAGTAACGTCGAACAAAAAGTGTTAGGTAACCATTTGCGATAACTTAGATTTATTCTCTCTCTTTCTGTGTTTTTTAATGCATCGAAGTGTAAAAATGAGTAGATTTGTAAAATATTCACTTTTCTAATAATTTCACAGTTTCACTTGACCGACGCATGAATAAAGTAATGAGGCCCATGACAATGTTAATTTTACATAAGGCGGAAGAACCACAACGTGTATACAAGTAGATCTTAAGCAAGGTTTTCAAAAGTGCTCATTTTACCGCGAGCAGCATATAGGAGAAAATATTAATGTAAAACAATATTACCTAATGTACACTACTATTTTCGATTTCGGCAACATTACTACACGACACCGCCAACTGCTTGAAGCAAGCTGCCAAGTTCTTGTCCCGCTATGCGTTTTGCCGGGAACAGTGCAACACCATGAGGCCATCCCGTCAAACCGAATCCCGTTTAGCCGCAGCGGCAAAAGCGCATAGTGTGACACCGGCCTAAGTTGGCTTGTAATGACGTCGCGGACTCATTAAACCCGCTTGTGCAACGTCGGCGGCGAGCGTGCTGTCTCCCGACGGCTTCGTCACTGTGGCGGGTTTATTTTCGATCGCGGAGGTGGCGCGGCGGTGGCCGGTGTGTGATTTGAACCGCGTCCAAGGCGCCTCACGTTGGCTTCGGCCGGTTGCTGCCAGAGGCAAGGCCGAGGCCGCGTCCAAGATGAAAAATTCGCTATTTTGTAATTCTTCACTTCGTAATTTTCAATTCGGACGTTGTCGACAGTCAATTGTTTAGCACTCGCGGCCACGTTTTTTTACGTTAAAAGAGAAAATTATTACTATAGGCTATCCACGGTAAAATGAGCACTTTTAAAAGCCCTGCTTAAAATCTACTTGTAAGCACGCTGTGTGTTCTTTCGCCTTATGTAGGATTAACATTAGCCGTGTCCGAACCGGCTAAGAGGCCATTATTTAGGTTACTAAATCGACCATGTGACAAATTTTAGGCCCTAAATATTTGGGGATTATGGGTTGAAATTTACTGAGGTGAAGTAGCACACTAAATCCCCAAATAGGTCCGTGAAATCGTCTGCTTGTGTTTGTTTACGTTTTATTTCCCGAGTTGCGGAGGAAACGTCGGAATTTACTGTTCTTGAAACACTGCACAATACATGCATGTGAAAAATGGAATATCAGGGATCAACATTAAGTTATTTTAAAATGAAATTCTATGTTGTAATAACATTGCTATAAAAAAAAACCGATCGGTTGTTATTTCAAATGGAATGTTAGTTGCAGCAAGCGAAGAAATAACGAGAAGAATGATTCCGGCTAGAAAGAAATAAGATCAGTTATTCACAAGACAAAGGGGTTACGTGGAAATTCTTGAGAGAAAGTTATTTTATTTATTGATAGGTTGACAAACAAAATAACGTTGAAATTCCACAAGCCTGTAGTTTCCACTTTTGTCACATGTAGCACTGTTACAAGCCGTTCGAAACCATCCACCCTGAATTTCTAAACCCTAATTCCCCAAATTTGCCATTTCGGACACCGCTATTGTCGTGCCTCATCACTTAATTCCTGCGTCGGTCAAGTGAAACTGTGAAATTATTAGAAAAGTAAATATTTTACAAATCTACTCATTTTTACAATTCGATGCATTAAAAACAAACAGAAAGCGAAGGAAATCATTAAAGTTATCAGAAATTGTTACCTAACTCTTTTTATTCGACGTTAAGGTACGGAACTATTTCCCATCTATCGTTACCAACTTTACTGGGCGCGTGACGTTCAGGGCGCCCGTTATAATGTCTGCAAGTAGGGCAATGACATTTTTATAAGGTTTATTTCAAAAGTGCTCACTTTATCGTGAACAGCCTTTATCTAAATTTAATGCTTAAAACTGACGTGATGGTTCTATAATCATCACTGGAATGCTGCGAATATGTTAACAAATAAAAAATAATTATTTATGCAATAATAACTTTAAAAAAATTTGTTGCAAAATATAAAAATAAAGCACTAAACTTACTTGCTTTTTAAAACATGCCTATAGGATATTTTAAGAACACTTCTTTGTTTTCAAAAACGTTTAAATTACGCAATCGAGTATGTGTTTTAAATGTCGAATCCAACATGGCGCTTATTTTGTAATTTTGTATTTTTGCTAACATCCGCTAAATACAAAATACGAAATACCAAATTACCAAATACGTCACCATTTTTTGTATATAAAATCGGGTCACGTGATCATTTCGTCATCAAAAATCAGCCATTTCGGACACGGCCCGAGTCACGATGGGTAAGTAAACACAGATGAAATGACGCGGCGGGTCTTCTGATGTGCACTGTAAAAATGGTTTCTAAATTTTACACTTTTCTGTTGCGAAATTACCTGTTTGTAAAATTACAAGTGCCGTGTTTGTGACAAACCTCAAGAAATATTTGTATAATACTACACTGGGCAGTATCTACGATCTCAGCTAAAATGGTGGACACTCAACAAAATAAAACCCGTATAAAGTTGTTTGCAGAAAAATTAGGGGCGGTGTAATGCGTAGTTGCGTGCGAAAATATACATAATGTAAGCTTGTGTAGCGTGAAACACTTAAAACAACTCAAATAATCCTAATAAAACTTTGAAGATAGCTTTATGCTCTTCTTGTATAGTAACTACCTCAACGTACATATTGTAGAAATAACTCTTATAGGCCTACCTCGTGAGTCAAGTTGGTCATATGGTGCAAGACATTTCTAACCGCGTGTTAACAGGCTTAATATTTCGCGGGGAAAGGTTTTAAAAGCGAAACGAAAATGACGTATGCACCGAGTAACTTTTTCTTCGGAAGTGTGAACTCGCTGTGCCAAGCGCAGTAAGGCGCAAGCAAGTGGTGTTGATTTTCTGTAGGTTGTGGGTCAGGTTTCCTTGTAACTCAAAACTACACGGACCGAAGAACTTCTGGGGCTCGCATTTCGTTCTCAGAGATTTTTTTTTGCCTGGAAGCCTAGTTGCAGCGCAGGTTAACGACGTCTTGTGGTAAGCCTGTCGGGTCGCTGAAGTTCGTCACAAATTCACAAGCTTTTAATAAACAGCTTCTCCAGATTCTGGATCTATAATTTATTTTAAAAATAAATTATTTTAATGAAAAATAAATATAAAGAATTTCCCCGCCGTGGTGACTCGGAGTTGCCGGTGAGTTCACTGCTTGGTTGGTCGGAAGCGTATAAGGCTATTCACGGTAAAGTGAGCACATTTTAAGGCTCTCCCGACAAGCATTAACCACTAATAAATATTTGTATCGCAGCCTAAGACGTTAAATTTTGAGTGTAATGAGATGTATACACTGTTTATTAGTAGTAGCATAGCAATGTTTATGTTAAAAAGCGGCGGAATGATAAAATTTGGCTAAAAAGAAAAATTTTACAGGGCCTTAACCATTTGAGACCCACTTTAATTTACGATTTCAGGCGGTGCAAACCAAAAATTTAATGATACGTGCTGTACATAAGTCGACACAACACTTGTTTCGTTGTTACAGCCAATGAGCTGTAGGCTATATGTTCGGCTACATTTATATGGACCAATTGTGACCTAGACCAGTAATACGGTTTGCGAATCATTTACCCATTAGTAAGATATTTGGTCATCGAGCTTCGCAGTGTGCAGTACAGACCAAAAATTACCTACGCGTGCGTAATGTACACAGTTGTGTACACCGGGTCTGAATGGGTTAAAAAGTACTCACTTTACCGTGAACAGCCTATACACTTATTACACGTCGCATTTAACGAAAAAAAATCTCTCGTAGGCACCAGACCATCTTTCGAACATTCATGGGAATAAAATACAAAGCATGTAACTTCGAAGTAATTTTTCTCGCATGGTACACGGACGTTGCCATAAATGAACGAAACACAAAAAACATAACTTACCAGCTGCTGTGGTTGTGTTTGCCTTTGTTGTTGCAGTTATTATCGCCTCACTATCTCGTTATCAGTATAGGCTGGTAAGTATCGACAATGCAGATTTATGCTATCGTCTGAGCATTGTTCATTATCTTCTGGGTTATAAAAAAACGTTTACTTTCTGATTTGGCTGTACATCATTTGTTATCTTGAGTGAGAAAACAGGGTTTTAGTCGATTTGTACAAATGTTAACGCTTGCCTAATTTTGCTTCAGTGTATTGTTCATGCTGGCATCGTAGACTGCATAACACATCTGGTCTACAAAAGCTTACAGTCAAAGCTAAGAACGTGATACAGTTTGGCTTCAGACTCTAAAACACGCGCGAGTTTCAAATGTTTACAAGACGTGACAACTTTGTCTTATAAGAACACCCAGAATCTTCGTATTATTGTGTTATTTCCGTAATTCAGGCTCTTAGCGTGTTCAATAAACCCAAGTGACTAGATGAAGATTTTTGGACATTCGCCATTGTGATCCATTGTGATGCAGATGTTTCTGCATCACAATGGCGAATGTCCAAAAATTTCCATCTAGTCGTTCATCCCCATTGCACTATTCGTTCAAAGGTCAAGCCCAAGTGGTTTGTGAAACAAAGCTTAGTATTTAATCCTGAAATGTCAAGGATCTACACGAGTAAACTGCCTTCGCATACATCCAGCGGTAATGGGCTAATTACTTCGGCTCAGATGAAAAGAATATCCCGGTATTACTTTGCCCTGGAAAAGAATATCAGCATTAAAATGTTATGTTTATTGTTTGTGTTAAATCATCTTCGTAGGTGAACCTCCGACCAGTTTTTTTTTTTTTTTTTAATCATTTCAACATGATATTAAAACATTCAATCCTGTACAAAGTATCTCAGTATTCATACATTGAATAACGCTACAGCTTTGCGCTTGAAATGTTCCTGCCAATTTTATAACAAGACTACTAAAGTTCTGGTGGAGATGTTTTTAATTGCAAACCCTGTGTTATATTTTATATCCTGAATACAGTGTATTTTACTGGGCCGCCAAGAACTATGTGAAACAATATCGCATTGTCATAAAAGAAACACTAATATAACTTTTGTTTTAAAATATACATGCTAGCGAAATATGTTTTTTTTTTTTGCACGCAGGATTACATCTTGATGTAAAGTATTCTTGCAGAGACTCGATATTTTCTTGTATTTCATAACCGGTGCTTGGTGTTAAAATGAATTGTAGAGACTGCATTCTTCGGCGTCATAATTAGGCAGCAAAATAAGCGTCATATGTTTTGCTCCCTTCTTGTAATTGTATCTTTGGACTTCTGAGATGCCATGGAGATCTTCGGGGCAATAATAAATATTTGGCGTTTGAGTAGCGGCATAACGTGTTGCCAGCACAAGAAACAAGTGAGTTCAAATAAAGACAGAAGCCAATAGAAAATTACCTCCGAGTATGTAGAAGACTGCGAAATCTAGTACAGTGCAAAATTATAAAGCGGAATGGTAGATCTCTGTGACTTGGCATCAGAAATGCAGTCACGTACACAATCTTGTGGATCACCCGTAAGAAAAAAATTGCAAAGATCAGTGTTGCTATAGTTTAAATAGAGTTTGTGAGGGATGTCATAATAAAAAAATAGCTACATTTTTAAATTAATTTACACAACTATTAATTACAACATTATCCTATACATTTCCACTGTTACTCTTGTTATTCTCATCGAGGTCAATATTTAATGTCTATCTCATAAAGTCCCTCTCAATGTCTTTACACTAGTTATAGTCACTTAATTCACCCCCATAATTTACACATGTTTAATCCGTTGTGCCATCATTACACATGTCTTACACTCACTCACGCATCCAGTTCAATAGTCCCGCCCGTCAGTCTCTCCCTTCACTGTACCGTTGCTCGCAGTCCGCAGACTTCACTCCCACTGATCCCTCGTTTCGCCTCTCATCGTTCGCTTCGCTGTCTTCGCCCATCTGCCTGGAGGAGGCAGAGAAGCACGAGGAAGATAAGGACGACGCTGCCACGTGCATCAAATGCACCATCGCCACTAAGCGCAAGGCTCTAAACTGGCGTCCAGTGTTCTATCGCACTTGGGACTTTCAACGGTAACCCTATTATTTTATTGCTGGAAAGTCTATGGGAAGTTCAATGCAAGGCTCTTGAGTAGTGTAGTATGCATCTGATGTGTATATTATGAGATACATTGCTTGAGAAAGCCGTTTTGGAGTACTCTGAAATAATACTTCTAACGAGCGTGACATTTTGCTCCTCACCAGCCCTCGTCTGAAGTGCGTTCCTTTCGTAGATCAGCACGGACGCACATTTAATAGTTTCGTGAAAAAACTTGTATTTCAAACACTCTGCAACGTATTTCATGCAATACGTTAGGCGGGAGCCTTGAGGTCGCACAATAATCCAAACTCAATTCTCGAACTGTCGGCTCGAAGGCACCTTGAGTATCGCTGAGAGATACAAGGACGATGCACCAGAACATCCTTTAAAGGATAACCCGAGAAATGCAATCCGCTGAAGGTCAGGAGCGCGCGAGTTGCGATGAACCTATCGCGGTGGCTTGCCTTTGTAAACCTCCAAGTGGTTCTTGGATTATCACTCGCCTAACCTTCAAACATTCCTTTGCTTTAGCGAGCAGGACAAGACAACCAAAACGATGAAGAGCAGCGAGCATGTAACCGTATCAAGTTTAAATGAGTATCTGGGACATTTTCAGGATCGTTTACTTTTTGAGGTGTTAGACGTTAAAATATATTCGGAGCTGAATTTAGGCTTTTAAGTGACTTTAATGCAAATAAATGTTGTAGTCAACACGGATAGTGTCACCTGTTTTTCGTGAATAGATGTATGCACAGGTTAGACCACTTGCAACTTTCCTTTGGGCATTGGTCACGTATCTTTAAAAGAACTATTTTCTTTGTTACGTGACTGAGCGGCAAGAGTGAGGTTACTTCGAACTGAACTTCTGTGATAAGCGGAAAGTCATCCAAGATGCGTAATAGTTCAAATCATCCAGTCACAAATGTGGAGTTGAACTAAAACGTTCTGGAGTTCAGTCTATTTGTAGTACCTTTACACTTTTTTAATCAAACATTTGAAAAATCGCCCCATGTATGACGTGTTTGGTAGTTTCGTAAATATATCGTGTATCACATATGTTCTGTTAACAGAAAAGTACCATTTTTTTTTGGTGAAATTGAACTTTAACCTATATTTCATTAATAGGTTATCATATTAAATTTATAATTAATACGAATAAAAACAAAGAGAAAATAGGTTTGTTGGTAATATCTCGTTAGAAATGTTTCTCATGCGAAGTATTATTAAACCGAGTGCACATAAATTTAGTTCATTGCCCTTTTAAGTGTAATTTTCTAGACATAGTTGAGGTCTTTATTTGCACAAGGCGGAGGAATGGCCTGAAAATAGAACTTCAGCAGGGCTTCAGAAAAGATGGAAGTAACTACGGCTGGATTATAGCAATGTAATATTTTCGCGATAAACAAGTGCCCCCCATTATTACACATGCCGAAGGTTTAATTGAAACCATCGCCTATTGAGGCTGTGCCTCAACTCGAAAATGTGCTCACTCTCGCTCTGGCACATTCTGGCTCATAAACCGTGCCATAAGGAATACTTACTTTCATATCGACACGTACATTTCTATTGTGCAAAGGTTTTCATTGTGAAGCGAGCTGTAATGAGGACAGCCGAGGCAGAAAGAATCTCGAGCTGGCGCGCAAGGTGGGCGAATGTGTCGTCTTGCCGAAACTCGCGAGGTCCTAAATACGCGCGGCTATTTCCGAACCAGCCGGCCACTTAAACGACTCGCGTCTCCTTGGTCAAGCGAGAAGGCGATACACAGCCCGGCCCAGGTTTGCGACGGCGCGGCGAGCGGGCAGTTTCGACACCCCTGCCTGCGAGGTCACACAAAGATGCCCGAGTGGCGGAGATCCCTTTGTCGCCTGGGATACTCGATCGCTGATTGGCCACGTGACTTTCTGGGAGCTGCCGTAGACTGAAGTTGGGGTAGACTAAGTTGACAATATTTTTCTGATTCGAGACGCACGTTTTGGCTCTTAAATGGTCGGTAGTGGGAAGGGGGAGTAGTGGATGGGGTGTGATAGAAAAGGGGGGGTGGGGTGTGGACTGTTTCTGTTCACAAGGGGTGTGTTTTGTTAAAGCAAGTGAATACCATTGCTGTTTTTTTACAAATTATTTATCATAAGGCGTATGATTCATTGATTAAAGACACTAAATAAAAATAATGACATTCTTTGTTATTTTACTTTTATCAAAAAATTGAGTTACAATAACTATGTTACCGAGCACACCACGAGTCAACACTGTCAGGTCCCAACATTCGGGACAAACGGCCGTCCCGAATGACTCTAAAAAATTCGGGACACGACCTCAAAAATCGGGACGTCTGGTCACATATCGCTGGCTGCGCACAGCCTATCTGCGTGTCCCAACACTGAACTACTTTTCTGCCTGGATTTGAGGTTAGAACACTGTTTAGTAATCAACCAATTTGGAATGCAATTTGATTAAATTATAATCAATGAAATTAATTAATTCATATAAAAGTGCTTGTCTTTTGGAAATTTAGATACAAACAAGCACGTTTATCACCGTTGATCGTATAACTTTGACAGTTGTGTTATTTTGAGGTAGGTCAATGTTGGTCTTTTCAAATAAATATTGCCATGTAATTGATAAACACAGTGTGTATATTCCACCGCACTCGGAAGTTAACTTCTAAGGTTAAAATAAAATATACTTATTGACTATTATTCCAAATGAGAGGGCTTTCAAAAGGGCTCTCTTTACCGTGAATAGCCTATACCTATACACGCGCGCCCAGCTCCCCACCACCGCTTTTACGTGCAAATCAGACCTGCAACAGTGGGGTTTCATCACATGCGATGGAAGCCCACAGAATGAATTATAACTGTACGGCTTTACTTTCCACCTAACTCTCAAGGAATCTGTGCAGGCAAGCTTTATAAATGCGCTTTTTTTTTTTAAATAGGCCTACACTTCATATGACAAAAAACCAAAATGTACGGTTTAGAAAAGGTTCTTTTTATCTTTTCTGACAAAAAGTTTTATGCTCAAGGGTATATATTTATTGAGATAAACGTAAAAGCGCAAACGACGAATCCATAAAAAATATGCCCGGACTATTAATTCTTAAGGGTATTATGTACCTACTCGTCCAAGGTCAAGAAGCGAGGGAGCGATACGGGCGACACTAACACGCACGCGGCACGCCTAGTGCCTCATCGCTGCTACGCGCATGGCGTGCAGTGTTTCCGTGGGGTTTCGTCACACGCGATGAAAGATCACAGATTAAACTACGTCCGTATCGATGTACTTTTCTCTTGCTGCTTAAGAAACTGCATAAGCAAGCTTTAAAAATGCGATATTTGACCACCTTCACGAGTTTTTTTTCTCCAAGAGTAAACTAAATATGACGAGAGGGATATAGAGATATAGACAATAGTTTTTTTTATCCTTTCTACCAATAAGTTGAATTTCGACTACTTTTATTTACCGAGATACAATTTCACAGAAAATGTTCTCGTACATAATCCCCTCCCGTACATAATCCCCTTAAGCACAGTTTGAGGGCTACTGTTTTGATGGCTGGACTTTTGGATGTAACAATTCATTTCGCTCGTGCCTTCGTGTTTATTTTATGCTGACCGCTGTTACTTGAGCAAGTTTGCTAATTTTTTATCCTTCCGCTATATGTCGAATTAACATTGCAATGGTTCCATTCACTTTATTCGAGCGTCGATCAAGTGTGTTGTTACGAAAGTTAATGCGTTACTAATATGCTAATTCATGCTCTTATGTACACCTAACAAGCAGAAACTTAGTTAAATTAATTCAACATCCACCGACCTCCCGTGGCGCAGTCGGTTGGTGAGCCGCCGCGCCGGTCTGGGGTGCGGGAGGCTCTGGGTTCGGATCCTATCTAAGGCATGGGTGTTACTTTATGCTAGGTCGTAAGTTAGTTTGAAAGCCGTCCTCTGATAGGCCTTCGAACATAGCAGCGGGAGACGTTAGTAAGCTCAATGCAATGCAATTCCACATCCACAAATTTCAATATGACTTGTTTACAATGCAAATTTTTTTAAGGCTGATTTCAGAATCACGAATCAGCTAGTTGTGCTCTGACAGTAAGTTAGAATTACAAAGCAGTGTCAGAGAGAGACGTCTATTGAAACAGTGAAATTATTAGAAGAGTAAATATTTTACATATCTGCTAATCTTTACTCTTCGTTACATAATAAAAACAGAAAGCGAGGGAAATAATTTAGGCTATCACAAATGGAACCTAACACTCTGTTTCGACATTGTGATATGGAACTACTTTTACTCCATCGTTACCAACTTTACTGGGCGCATGTCGCTCATTTGCAGGTAGGAGCGGTGACTTTTTCTAAGGTACATTTCAAAAGTGCTCATTTTATCGTGAACAGCCTTTAGGGTTGAGTACTGCAAGGAAGTAGAATCTCACGTTTACTGGTCCGAAGCAAATGCTGAAATGAAATGTTGCCATGGCGTGTGCTGATCAACTGTTGACACAAAGTAGACGAGTGGCCAGAGACGAAGTGGCACGGCTGTTCCTTTGATGTGGCTGCACCCGTTCTCTGATTGGCTGCACGAGGCTCTGGGAACAAGTCTCGTGTCTGATTGGCTCCTGCATGATGCGAAAGATCCCTTATTGGCTGCAGGGATGCCGATTGGCGAATAAGTCAGCACTCGGTGATTGGCGAACGGCGTTTCAACATTCTACTGGCCAGTGACGCCATTTTGTTGGTCAGTGCGGCTGGAGTTTGAGGTGTGAGAGGCTGTTTCATCTCTGTATTCTAAGTACTTTGTGCTATCGAGCTGACTATAGCCCATTCGCGGTTTCTTCACACTTTTTGAATCAAAGCTTCGAAAAATCACCCCATGTAGGGTATGCCGGGTTTAGTTACTTTCTAAATATGCCATGTATCGCAAGCGTTTTATACCTCTGTTAACATAAAATTATCTTATTTTTCATCAAATTGAAGTTTGGCCAATATTTTATTTATAAATTATAATGTTTCATTTTAAATAGATATGTATAAAACAGTGAGAAAACATGTATGTTGGTAAACGCCTAGTACGAAATAGTTCCTTTGCAAAATATTATTACAACTGAGTGCGCACGAATTCGGTGCGTTGTCCTTGGTGCAATCTTCTAGACTTAGTTAAGCTTAGTTTGTACGAGGCGGAGGAATAATCTGCAAGTAGAACTTTAGCGGGGCTTCAGAAAATTGTGAACTAACCGTGAATGGATTATATAGTGAAAATGGGGAAGGGAGGGGGAGAAGCTACCGAACGTATTGTGGTCGTCCACGAGCGGGCTGGCGAATGCCCGTTCCACACACTAGGTGACGTCAACTGCGTCAGCTAGTTGATGACCCGAAACGGCAGTAAGCAAACACAAGTACACCTCGCAGTTATTCACTAGCCGTCGCCGGTAACAATAATGACTGCTCCTTGCGCGGGACCAATAGATGACGATTAGCGTTCTTGTTGGTTGTCGTCCACTAGTTTATTTCGGAGTGACGTAAATTAAAGGCTGTTCACGGCAAAGTAAGCACTTTTTAAATCAACCTTTGGAATAAGTTACTGCCCCTGCATGCATAAATTTGAACGGGCACTCTGAGTTATACGGGCTTAGTGAGGTTGGTAATGATGAAGTTTTCTTGATGATTTACTTTTCTAATAATCTCGCAGTTTCACTTGACCGACGCATGAATAAAGTGGCGAGGCTTACAGCAATGTTGATTTTCCATAAGACGGAATAATTCACAACGTACATACAAGTAGATCTTAAGCAGGCCTTTCAAAAGTGCTCATTTTACCGTGAACAGCCTGTATACACACTGGCTTCTTGTGCAATATTTGCGTACAACATAAGGCAGTTGAAACACAACCAAGCGTGGTCCTTCTTAAAATTGTATATGAAATTAGAAGTATTTTCTCTCACAAGTCTTCCTTTTGTATATCCTAGCCTATCTATTTTGGAATCCTTTGTGGAGCTTCGTTGTTTTCCAGGAAACAAATTTCATACGTGAGTCCGCTGCCAGGCGTCTTTCTTCGAAAAAAAAAAAAAACACTTTTTTTAAAAACTCTTTCTACACAATATGTCCATTTACGTTAGGGAAATGATTTATTAATATTGCTTCCCATTGAACATCTCTTAGATCCAGCTATTCAATTGTAGCCTATTTTTTAGTATGGCAATTAAAGAGCATGCGTTAAAAATGTTCCCATGAAAAATTATCACTAAGATATAAAACAATCGACTATAAAATTAGTATCACAAATAGTATAGTTATGTGTGAAGATTGCACCGTCCTTAAAAAACAATGGACCATTAACAAGCTTTTTTTAACGCCTGGACATGTGAACTAAAAACACGGCGAAAGTAAAGCGTTAACATCCAGTGTAATGTTCAGCTATTCACACACGCATGTGAACGTTTTTTTAAATATATCAAAAGTGCTAAAAAAAAAGGACCGTTAAGTTGAACACAGTAATTGAGAGTGTGCTGACAGACTGAGTATCAAAATGCTAACTTCTAACTGCAAACTCTAGATAAAATGGGGCTTGAGCATCGGCCACCTCTCAAGATTTTCTGGGTTCGATTACCTACCGGGAAGGAAAGGAGGAATCACGCTCAATTATCGCGAATGGAAAACGCGGTCGATGCTGCCGTTGGCCGTCGGGTTCTCTCGGAGTGTTCCCTTCCGCCCTCGTCCTCGCATTCCGTCACTGCCCCAGCTTGACCTCACTTCACCCCTCTGAGTGCTACAAATGTGTCAGCCCAAGCCGGAGTGAAGCGCCGACCCGGAGTCCTGCAGTCGGACAGGATGACGACTAGTAGCCTCCGCCGACAGGGGTAGAGGGGTTTGCCCCTTGCGCAGGCGAGTCGAGTCGCTGGTGGTAGTGCTTGCGAGTTACCAGCCATGCGCTGCTAATTTCGCCTGATCCTTATGCAATCAGTACAGCTACTGGGCATACTGGTTACGTGTGCCGCTCTGTATACAGGATGTCCAAGAATAAGAGACCGCGGATCGCGGAACCATACTGCCGCCTGCTTGCTGAGGTGAGTGAAAGTAGTGCTCGTTGAACTGGTCACATGTACGCTACTTACTGCGTCTTGAAGTCGAGAAGCGCCGGGCACAAATGTTCCGTGCATCATGTGCGCCATCGCCACTAAGCGCAAGGTTCTGAACTGGCGTGCAGTGTTCTCGTTGTGCTGCGTGTACCTATCAGACTTCAAGCGGCGGCCCTATCATCTTATTGGTGGAAAGTGTGTAGCAAGGTTCAGTGCCGGGATGCTGAGTATTTTTGTATGTATTTGGCGCGTATAATTGTAGATAAGCACCTAAAAAAAAAAAACCGTTTCTAGCAATGTTAGAGTGCTCTGAAATTGTGTTTCTAATGTGCGTGGCGTCTTGTAAGTACTCTACTCAACAGGCCTCGTATGAAGTATGCATAAGATCAGCACATTGGACATAACGTTTAATAGTGTCGCGAAAGACGCATATTTAAAACACATTGCAACGCTTTCAAGCGACAGGTAGACGAGTCCCTGAACACGCCAAGCTCTTAAATTCCCGATGAGAGTAGGACTACAGATATACTCACTCGTATATTTTGGAAACTCTATTAAGAAAAATAATTGAATGCCCTTTTTTTAACACTTCCTGCCGTGTGTGCTGAATTGTTGTCAGTACCAGAACAACAGTATTCAGTTCCAACACATGAATTTTATCGATGCGACTGTTTATATATATATATATATATATATATATATATATATATATATATACATACTATATATGTTGCATCTAAGAAGGTGGCTGAACTCTCGAATTCTGCTCTGTTAGTGGTAGCAATGGATTCCAAACATGGTATTCTTAAGCCCAAACAAAAAGCTGTGAAAGAACGCATATTTTTTCAATGATTTTTTAATGCGAGTTCCGCTTTTTTTGTTTTATTTTTTAAAAGTTATAAAACTTGGGATTTACTTTACATGCAGTATGCAGAGTAACCTCTTACGTACGTCTTACCTTCGGTAGATATTTAAAGGAGGGTTACCCTTTTTGTTTGGAAAATACACGCTTTGAAATATTCTGAGATATATATATATTTTTTCATTTTTTTTTTTTTTTTTTCGAAAAATATTGAATTTCTCGGTTATTAATTATGAAAACACCTTTTTAGCATAACAGTACTATGCGAACTTTATAATCAAGCTTCATTGTTTTAATTCTCACTTCTCCATGTTAAATTTAGTACAACAATTTTTTCTATATTTTAATAGTTACACCTATCAGAGGCACATTTGGCATACTAGCTGTATACGAAATGCTTATCACATACTGTGTTGTTATCAATATGCATACGTACTAGTTTTCTTTCTAAACACCCCTAAATAGTTAGCCACTTTATTTCTGAGATGTTAATTTTGGCGCATGTCTTCGGTCTTCGGCCATACATGTTTGTAAATTTTTTATATGCAAGTTGATGTTAATTTAAGTTCTCCTTACCCCAGGATTACCTTTTTAGTATAAATGTAGGAGAAGCAGTATTAATAATCCAAATAAAAACAAAAAAATTTTTTCAGACTTCTTGGTTTTTGTCTTTTCAGTTTTCATAGTGAACTGCTAGTTTGATAAGATTGAAACCAGTCCTGCTGAAGTATGAATTGGAAATATGTGCCTCAGCGGGATGTAGAGCTAACCCATTTTAATGAACGAGACTTGCTACTATATATGTTTTCATTCATGTAAAATAATAATTCCAGTAAGTATTGACAAAATGAGTCTTTTTTGAACGTACCTATTTGCCCGGAAATAAACATCACTGTGCCGTTTTTGTCAGGAGTCAGTTCTTACGTCAGTCGCAATTCGTAATATTGTTAGCAATACTGTAACACTAAACATTCCTGATTCGGTTCCACGACTAAGACTACACTTTGTAAACAATATCATTTATAGTATAAAAGGAAAAACTGACTGACTGACTGACTGATAGGTATATCAGCGCCCAGCCTCAACCATTGGTCCTAGAAACATGAAATTTGGAGGAAACATTCATTACGTAACGTAGGCAACCACTAATGAGAGATTTTCCAAAATTCAACCTCTAAAGGGGTGGAATGGAGGTTTTATAGTTTGCACGGAGAAAAAAATATTAGATTGTGCTATTAACTTAAAATTTCGTGAAAGTGACATAAACATAAATAATTAAACACATGGTTAACAGTTTCGTAGAAATAAACGAATAGTAAAACGGTTCGATTAACTAAAATGGTAAAGAACATAGTTTACAAAGAAGTATTGCAAAAAGCCTAACTTACATTTTGACACGGCCGATTTCTAATAATAACTCCAAACGTAATAACCCGAATTATCTTATTTTTTGACTTGCAATTCATTACACTTTCTACTTTGAAATATGTATTCTATTTTGAATACATAACTAATACTACTTAAATAATACTGTGGCGAAAATACGAATTCAAATTAAAAGTCGCAGTCAAGAGCTATTCTAATCATAAAAGTGAATATGCGCTTGTACTTTCTTTAATACATAAACGAGCTATTACCTTTGAAGAACTGACTTGCCCTCTTAACTTAGCCAGTTCATAATTTGTATGTTTTATAAATTAATTTTTCGTTTGTTTACATAGTACGACTATTGTCAGCTGACAAGGTATAAAGCAATGACTCAATTCACCGCTGTAAAAATAAACTATTATTTTATAAACACAGAATCACAAGTTTGTCATAATATTATCAATCGCTAAAAATTAATGTATGATGAAAGGACGGAAATGTTTGCTGTGAAAAGTAAGATTAAAGGAATTACTCAACAATCTTCCTCCGCGCAGTGTTCCAATCCCACGCAGCACTTAGGTTCGATGCAGAATGTGGGCGTGCACAGTCCCGGCAATGCCAATACTTCCGTTCAAGCAAGGCCGTTCCACACCAACTACCAAGACCTGCATTCGCCTTGGCCACAGAGAACTCTGTTTAGTTGCTTTTATAGATTACTACGATAGCCTATTCAAACCATGTCTGAAACTGTACTAAGTGGCGATACAAAAATGCGGTAACTAACGATAAAGAATATCACATGCGCACATCTCAGTCTCGGAACTCCAGCTTACGTCCTCTCATATAGTAGGCAACTGATTTGGCTCAGTTACCACCAAGGACCGGCTCGCTAATATATATTATTAGATTAGATTTTCAATTTAGTTGTTCAATTAATGCAAGAAATTTCTTTTCCTAGACTTTTTACGATGGTTTTGGCAATGAAATGAACATATGAACATTACCAATACCACATTAAATAAACAGCATTCCAGGAGATTTTTATCCGAAGTACTGTGTAAGCAAATCATTTTTGTTCGCTGCCATTATTTCGTGTTGTCCAGGTATAATTATTATAACAATAATTATTATATATTTGTTAGAGACTAACCGACATATTCGGTAAGAATCCATATGTAAACTGTACTCTTGTGCGTTGCTAAAGCGATGTATTCAATCCCTCATAAAATCTTCAAACTTAAGAAAATTTATTTATTAATTAATTACAAATCAGGCCAAGCAATACTCGAGCTGGCCTCATACCCTAAAATAAGTCATGTGCGAAATAAATTTCCCTTTTCAGATGTCAGACGTAATTCGACTATGCAGATAGTCTAATTATTGTGCATCAATGATAAACAAAGAGAAATTCGCATTTATTTATATAATTCTATAGGACCTACGATCCCACTTGATTATAGAACAAACGTTAAAAAATAATATTGATTTGTTTCTCTCACTTGGTCGTATGACACACTTTAGAAAACTCTGAACCAACGGTACCCACTTGGATTTCCAGTAGTCTCATTACTTATGGCTACAACAAACTGTAGCAAGATTTCTAACGAGAACAGCGACCAGTAAACATCTTTTAAAGTATGTTGATGATTGCAAAGTCTATCATAGCATCAGATTTTATCAAATCGTAACGAAAATTATATGGTCTTCACAGTGCTAGTCCCAGCTTGATAGACATAAACTTGGTGACTCAAACAAATAACGTTTCCTGTCACGCCTTATACACTCGTTGACGTAAAAATTTGAGCACTAAGACGGAATTGTTGGATTCAATTAAAAATTTATTAGTGCACTGACAGACAAAAGAAAGAAGCAATTACAATATTATTACATCAGGGCAATGTTCTGCCCACCTGCTGCACAAAAGAAGAGCACTTTCTGCACTTGGTTCCATCACTTCACCCCTGGACACGTCCGTTGGTACGATGGGATGTGATATTAAATGCTATCTACTGTCCTGCGGCAGACTTGCTCACAGTATCTGCAAATCATGCTTCAAATCACGAGCCCTTCGGCATTCTACGGGATTGAGGGAAATTATGTCCAATCTGTTCCCACAATTCAAATATGGTGACCGGGCAGGACACGGAAGTGATGACATGCGACGTAAACTCCTGGGTAATCACAGCTGTGTGAAGGCGAGAGTTGTATTGCTGGGAACTGGGTCATGGGCACGCAGCCAAGGACGGTATAGGCCTCTTCACGGTAAAGTGAGCACTTTTGAGGCCCTAGTTACTTTTTTCCTATCAGCCATTTTTATCCTTCCACCACTTTTAAAAATAAGTATCGCCATGTCAGTAATAAACGCTACAATAAAATATATTTATTAACTATTATTCCAAATGGGAGGGTTTCAAAAAGTGTTCACTTCACCGTGAACAGCCTATAGCACGTGACGTCACATAACGCATCATGTATTCAACCAACCGTCGTGTATTGGTGACCCTCGCTCGTATCACCACCAGTGGCGAACGAGAATCATATGAGATGGGTTACCATACCATCACGCCAGTGGTAAGATATGTGCGTCGCTGTAAAGTGAGGAAAGGACTGTATCGCTGGACTCCGATCATCTAAACTCTGGCATGGGGTTCATCTATTCTCAGAGAAAAGCCCGATTGTTAATGATAATTCGTCGATAGTCGGCAAAATTATTTTCTGCCGATACCACTGCAAATATAGACCGTTCACGGTAAAGTGAGCACATTTTAAGGTCCTATCAAAATACATTAACCCTTAATAAATATATTTTATTGCAGCATCAGACGTTAACTTCTGAGAGTGGTGAAATATATACACTGTGTTTATTAGTCATATTGCAATGTTTATATTAAAAATTGGCAGACAGTTAAGAAATTAGTTGCAAGGACAATTTCAGCAGGGCCTTAAAAAGTGCTCACTTTACCGTAAACAGCCTATGAAAGCGACGATTTGAGGTGTTAACGGCAGATCACGCAAAGAGTGCTGAGACCGCAGATTTGCTTTGTTAACGCCATAAATGTATCTATAGTCTATTCACGGCTGGAACAGTCTTGCGAAAATCAACCTTTGAAAAAACACACTAGCCCTAGCTATGCATGCAGTTAATGGCTAAGATTTTTTTTTCAAAGGTTGATTTTCATATATGGACAAGGAAGTTTCTGGCTATGATTGTAACTGACAATCAAACGGACCTCCCGTCTGGTGGTAATTCGGGATCGTTCAGAACCAGTCCACCATGTATGGGTACTTTTAAAGCGCCCGTTACTCCAAACACAATCGGGTCGTGAATTTCGAACGACGACAGTGACGGACCTTCTTTTCAACGCGCCGTCCACTCTGCCTCTCGCAGCCACGTTATTCGACCTCTCTCAAACTATTTCGCATAACTTATCACCATGCCTATCGCTTATTAATCATGCCTAGAAAGTGTCATATGTCATATCACGTGGGCTGTTTATTTATACAACAAGAGCAAATCGAGCGCCTTCGTGTGATGCATGTGTATGCACCATCACACGAAAATTTTCGTTGTTTGCTTATCATCTATCTGTGTGCTTAACTACCAACTTTCACTGTCTCTAAATTTTTTTATAGCGTGCACGCAAATTTTTATGACATTATTGCATTAGTGGGGAAGAATCTTTGCTAGTTGTAAAATTATCCCAACAATCATAGCAACAACTTTCTATGACAGAGAGTCGTATATTTGCTGTTTTTTAAATGTATATTTTTTTGGGAGATTATGTACTTTCTTCGCTTGTTCTTGAAGTCGTGTCTTTTCATTGCACAGCGGTAGTGGAGTAAAATTAATCACATTCTGCACAAATAAACCTATGGTGTAGATACAAGCCACGCTTCTGAATTGTCGGTAGTGCTGTTAACGTTTTGCATGGAATGGATTTTTCTTGGTGATATTAAGTTTATTTTAAATAACATATTATACAGAAAGTCCACTAAAACCTTGTTAAATACAATTTGAAATTCCGTTGAATATAATTAATTAAAACCTCTACAGCTTTAATTCATCTTTGCAAACAGCTTCTACCACTGGGTGCTGGAAATACGATGCACAATTCAGTATGTAGCCTGGGAGATAAAAAACGAGGTGTTGAGAGAAGCGAGGAGAAGAAATCGAGGTGTTTGTAAAGAAAGAGAGAGAGCGAGAGAGCGAGAGAGAGAGAGAGAAAGGATATTGGGATGGTGAGAGGGAGAAGACGACCTGATTCAGTCTTAGTCACATGGAGGATGGGAATACGAGAGGAAGGGGACAGATTCTGAACGCCTTTCTTTTCCTCTTGCCGCCTTTTTTTCTTGGTTCTCGGTGGAGAAAAAAACGTTTACCATCATTACTGCTGATTCAGTGCTCAACTCCTTACTTACTTCTTTGCGTGCGAAATTACGATGTTCCTCTGAGACAGCTTAACTCGCGCAGACAGAAATAAATAGAGCTTACAAGAATTTTGCAAGTAATAGGAGAAAAATATTGCATGGATTCAATTCGTTCAAGCCTGTTTAGGTTTCAGTTCTCCAAACATTTTTTATTTTATTTTGTTAATGTGAATTTGGTACACAACAAAATACATTTAGTCGAATTCGTGAATTAAAGAGGTCTTCCATGTGCTAGAATTCGTACTTAAAATTATATGAGAAATTATTGTTTTAACTGTCCACAAATTTTGGTTCCCATAGCCAATTACTTAACAAAAAATATGGAATTAAATAATAACCATTATTATCACTCATGGCGGGTTGGCATTATAAAAGTGTTTCGCTGTTATTTGGAACTCCTTTTATCTCCTAAAAAAAGAAATTTAAAAAAAGAGAATTCAAGTATTATTGCAGGTCGGTGGTTTTGCGATACTTGTAATGTAATACTTTATTTTACCATAAAAATAAACATTTCGTAGCATGTATGATTTTGAGCAGCATTTTATTACAATTATTGTCTAAGATAGCAATTGTCTTGTAATAGGTATTGCGCGTGTAGGTATGTTGTGTATAAAACCCTCAGTTTCATCTCTTTCTTTTTCCAGCTAGCGGCTGGCTCCCTTCGCAGGAGTACGTTTTCCTGTGTGGCCGTTATTTTCCCGTGCGGCTGTATTACAAACGGATTAATTGCTCAGGCCTTCTTTGTTTACTTACACATATTTCTTCAAGATATACCAAGGGGCATTGCAATAAAACGAAATAACGTTTGGCTTCAACCAAGAGACTAAAATGTTTGTGTGTTAGAGCACAACATTACATCTGATGTATCGTCACCGATGTTCCAATAAACTTGAAGATTTTGGGTACAAATAGCTGCATTCTATGTCATCGATAAAGAAATCTGAAATGCCTACAGTGATATTGTTTCAGATGTCTAAAGGTGCGAGATAATGTAAAATACTCAGTATATATATGTCACTCATTTTGAAAGGTAAACGAAGCTTGTTATTGGCGTCGGCATTCTGCAAAATACTGCCTAAAATATTTGACTATACTGTATGCGTAATGTTCCTGATTTATGGGCAGGGAAAACGGTTAAATGTATTTCCTGGGAATGAAATTGGCTCTTAAACAATGAAACCAAAGGGAATCGGAATAAATGCGAGAATTAATGTGGTGTTTGCGGAATTTCGTGTTTTGCTAATGGAAGCCGTGTCCGTTAATGGAACAGCTATACAATCTTCATTTTTTTAAAAGCATTTCCTGCGTTTGTAGAATTGGTTTATCGGAACAGTTGTAACTTCGAAGTATGTAAATTATGGGCAATCAAGGCTATACAGTAACTGGGTTTTAAGTTCAAACAAATGAAGGGAGGGCCATATTCTGGTACATAAATTTGAAACAATCTCAGTTGCGTTATATTTACTGCCATGATCGCTTCATAATTTTTGAGTTAGCAATTCATAACTCAGGCGTGGTCTTATTGCATTTTAAAACGTTTGATTTATATACATTAATTACTGTATTTTGTTATGTTCAGTAAAGTATGAAAAAATTCAACGTTACAAGAGTTGGATACCAAAAAATTTACCTTTCTTTTTCCTTAAATAACTTTTTGCTGAACATTTTTTTTAGTAGAAAACACATGTTATCAAAACTGAAAATGTTTTCTTTCAATATATTCTGTGCTATTCCTGCGAAATCACTATGGTGGTGTTTTCATTTCAAATAATTACACTGATCTGATACTGAAAGGGTATACAAATTTTGCTTTACTCTATTTCGAGTAATGATAGATAAATCCAATTTTAAAATTAATTCATTCAATCGCCTTTGCAAGTTACATAATAGTTTGAAACCAGCACACTCACTGATAGCTTTCCGGACTCGATTCGGCAACCTCATTCGCTTTTTAGATTCTAAATTGTAATTGAAGTTTACGAAAACTTAAAATCTTAAAGAAAAAAAAAACTTTTTTGCAATGTTTGTGTATGATGTGCACATGACAGTGACACGACTTTCCAATCTACAATTTTTCAGAACTGAAATAATTTACTTTTCGTTAGTCGTACACAGAAAAAAAAAAAAAGTGATTCTGGCTATTGTTTACGTAAATTAGGGCTGCGAATTTTTTGTAGGTACCTACGTTGAAATTTTATTATTTAATATTTGTACAAACTGAGACGTGCTCCAAAGACAGGACGCAAGAACCGCCAACTACTGTGCATAAGAAAGCCTTTGAGCGAATCGCATCCAATCAAAATGACGCTACTCCCGTAGCAGGACGACTCAGAAGCATAAATACAAAACAATTCATTTCATTTGGTGGTCAACTACGTTAAATGTGACTTAAAAAAAACACGGGTACCCTTACGGGCTACATATTATGCCACGTAACAGAACCGTTAAAATATACTGACACACATCATGCTCCCTCAGACATAACTTAAAGTAAAAAACGACCGAGTTTGTTACCTAGAACTGACCATTAGCACACAACGCTCAAGGGATGATATAGGCCTATTCTGTAAGAATTACTTCTCTCTTTAAGATAAATGCTTGAAACTGCGAGTCCTGAAAATTGGATGTAAAGTAGATATGTAAAATTTACCATCGGCTGCGGGTATAACCTCGCCTTATTGTGGAGGATAATAAAATATAACATTCGAGAAATATCAGGTTTAGTAGGGTGTAACGCAGTAGCTTCAGTTTTGCCGCGTTATCAGCGAGCTCAATTGCAACATACTGCCGATAGCGCCGTGCCATACACGAGGGGTAGGTCAGTAGCACAGAACAAGCAAGGTGGTAGGCCCATACAGATGCGGAATGGCGCGACGCACCCTCCGATGTAGACTTACGAAGTCGCTGTCTGTCTATGTAGAACTCTCACAATAAAACCGAGAGTGAGGTTAGCTTGTATTGTGGCAGTGTCATAGAATTATAGGCGATTCAGGGTAAAGTAAGCATTTTTTAAGGCCCTTCCAGTACGCATTAACCACTATAGGCTGTTCACGGTAAAATTAGCATTTTTGAAAGTCCTGCTTAAGATCTACTTGTATACACACTGTCGGTAAAATGAAACTGTGGCATTATTAAGAAAATAAATACTTAACAAATGTGTTCTTTTTACACTTCGATGAATTAAAAAAACAGAAATGGAAAGAAATAATTTAAAGTTATCACAAATGGTTACCTAACATTTTTTATTCCTCGTTAAAATATGGAACTACCTTCCACCTATCGCTATCAACTTTCCTGGGCGAATGTCACCCAGTGCGCCCATTAAAATATATGCATGCAGGGGCAGTGACTTTTTTCTAAGGTTCATTTCTATAGTGATCACTTTATCGTGAACAGCCTTTAGTAAATATATTTTGTGGCAGCTTCAGATGTTAACTTTTGGGAGTGGTGGAATGTATAGGTAGGTACACTTTGTTGGTCACAGGGCAAAGTTTATACTAAAAAATGGCGGAAAAATAGAAAACGGCTAAACGGAAAATTTTTTCAGGGCCTTAAAAGTGCTGACTTTACCGTGAATAGACTATAACTGTGAAAACTGCTCCACTGGAATTGCTGGACTCTGACTTTCTTAACAAGAATTTCACAGACTTGACTGTTATTTCTACAGATACTAGGTACATTCCACCAAGGGTGCCTGTCTCATGTGATTTAAAAGTGGATCTTTAGGCGAGTCTTAGACATAAAAATACATTTACGTGACATTGGCTAAAGTCAATTTAAGCTCTCGCACAAGTTGGTTTCCTGCTACTTAAGAACACAGACAGTCACAAAAATTTTTTGGCACTCAGTTTTAAAAGCATAGACTTTTAACAACTATGAATGCATTATGCACATGGAAAATAAAATATACAAACTTTCCTAGCCATATCGACACACGTGTTTCTCAGTGATATCTGTGCGAAACCAGCCGATGCTACCTATGGTTCAATGCGCGAATGCTCCTGGCCAAGCCGTCTATTGTGAAGTTGGTTCTCACGTCATCTCTATATCAATTACTTCAGCAGAAGCTGAGATATAGTTCGTAATGTTAGGCCACATTAAGTCGAGGATAGTACTATAAGACGTCTTAATCATAGAATTAAAAAATATATATATGTAGAGATGCAAATTGACACCACTGTGTCAATGCGTTTGCAAACTATGGACATTGGAGGATACACATTATAATAATACTAAAATATAATGCTAAAATATATTTTCTAAAATTTCATAATGAAACTATTTATTGAATGCAAGGATAAACCATATTATTGGTATTTATTTCTTGACATAGATTACGCATGAAAAGAGAAACATCGCCCTCGCCTTAAAACAATTTAGTAATAAATAGGCTTAGATACTATTAAACAATGAAAATAATATTTTGTTATTGAAATAATTAGCCACACGTACCCACAAACTTAACAGGTTACGATTTACGAATTTTCAATTTTCTTAGCTCTTCTCCATTTAAAATTATACTGCTGTTAATTTTCCCATGGTAATTTCCAAACATTTTATTGCCAAGGTGTGAATTTGAAAGGGAGAGGGGGTGGCTAATAAGTCCTTGCCTTTCCTGTTATTCCAATTTCGAGGAGCCGCCAATGGACTTACATATTACAGTTTAGGCGAATAACATTCTTAAACCATTATATAAGTTCATTATGAAACAACCAGCGACAGTTTGCAATTCATGCCAAGTTACGTTTACGATTCTGCAAAATACACAACAGAACTTTTAGTATAAGTAGTTGTAGGAATATAGATCAGTTAGTAGAGCTGTAGTACTCAAGAATGTAGTTGGCACCATCTAAAATAGTTTTTTTCAACATAAAATCTTCAGAACAATTTGAATTTTTTTGCAACAACTAAACTTTTGAGTTGCAGAATATTTTTATTGCATTAACAAAATCTGGGTGCTGCTACCATGAAAACAGATAGTAGAAATAGTTTCCTGGCATGAAAATGGGAAATTTAAGAAGCTATAGTAGAAGAATCCTCAACCCCATTACTGAATCTCTACTATTTACGTGTAGTTAGATAAAATAAGACGGTGTTTCTCAACTTCGCTACAGGGATGTACGATTTTCATAACAATTACTAAACTAGAATGAATGAACGACATGTTCGTGTACAAATAGTTCCGAATATAAGCGAAAAACTGATGTACACGTTCAAAACTGGACGCGTTTAAATTCTGAACACTACAGTTCCGTTTCACTTTTGATTTATTATTAAATCAACGATCAACTACAGAAGAACCCTGTTGCACACGACGTCGTAATTGAAGTTATGAAGTCTAAAGCGCTCCCGACAGGCATTACGGCGACAAGCTGTGGCAGAATATATAGGTATACTTTAGATCAGATGATTAGGAATTAAACCCATATTAAAATTAGCAAAGGGGAATAAGAAATGTTGTGACATCAAAGGGATAGAAACAGATGATATACCAACGTAGGTATACAGGTTATAAATGAAAGGAAGAAATAAAACTGGGACGTAATAGAGATCTCTGACGATTGCGTAATGATCTATTTTGGTGCAGAACAAGGTATGAGGGTCTGTGGGGCAGTCCTGAAACGATCAACGAAAATAGAAACTGTCAGTCTTATATAAAGGAAAGATTGTAGCAGCGGGGCTCAGAATAGATCGGACATCTGTCCGTGATCGATGTTTACGCTCACGACGGAGGACTCCGTAACATGAAACGAAAATCTTCAGACAGTGTCTCCAGCTTTGATAGGCTCGGTGATATGATAATAAGCGGCGACTTAAATGCGGGAATTAGACATCTATCTCTACAGTCTAATTAAAATTGAAATAATTAGAAGTGTTTTAAATCGAAGAATTTGACTGCAGATCTGTTGAAACTGCTTTACTGGAATCAGTAAAATTCTGGTGACAATTTCAGTTGCTGGTAATCAATGATTGACTGTAATTTCTACTGATTTCTGGTGTATTACATTGACCTAATAGTAAACTATCAGTGAATTTCCACTGTTTCGCCATGTAGCAGCGCCTTAACTGAAATTTCCTTGAGGGTAATTCCACTGGTTGAAATCATTGATTCGCATTTATAGTATATACTAAGAACAGTATCGGCGGCCTTTGTTATGTTATAAATGTTAATATACTTAGAACAGAGAAGTGGATACATAGCAGTATTATAGAAAGCTAACACGCGAGAAGCAGCTCATATAAAAAAGTTAAGTGAAGTATGTATTTAACAATTCTTACAGAAATAATAATTAATACCGTAGTTCAAGCTACAAGGTGAACGGAAGAAGGGAAGAAAGTGAAGTGAAGATATTTGGTCGGCTCTTAACAGCGAGGTCTTGAGAGCCGATGAGGGTGATTGAAGTGAATATGGAGCGGCGCCAGAATTAAGGGCCGGGGGCCGAATAACGACATCGTCCGGCACGATTCCCACTTGCGAAGGCAAGAAAGGTAAGGTTATATTAAAGTAGAGTGAACATGACTTAGGCTTTGTCCGAATTCGCCTGAAGTACATACTTGTGCGTACCTGTCGACGTAAATGACGTCGTAAGTGCTGTCTGAACTGCAAGTGAAGTATGCAAGTATACAAATAACCGAAGTTGTATACTTCTCGCATACTTACGGAATGCGTGCCGCCATTTTGAGGAGCAATTTGTAGGTTACAATAGATTTCCGACATAATTATTTGATTTAAAGTTTAATAGGGCAACATTCCTACTTCGTAAACATATAATTTTGAACTGAATAAATAATTATCGCAAGTTTCACCTTAAAAAAAGGTTTAAGCAATCAATTCGTATTATGCCTATGTTCCTAATCAACATAAGCTAAGATAAGAAAAGCAATCCAAACTGCACTTATATACAATAATGCAAGGCAATAAATGTTAATGTAAATCAAATTTAAATATTATTTAATACTTTATCAACCCCTAAAACCTTCGGCAATTATCAAATTCTTAGTCGTAATACATGAACATTTAAAGTGGTTAGCTGGCTAATAACTGGCACTGAAGCCAAGACTGCATGTCCAAATTCATCAAGTTTGGAGCCAAGGGTAAGTGAAGTACGCAAGGATACAAGTACACAAGTAATATACCTGAGTTCGGACACGGCCTTGGTGAGGAACACTCGCGGTATTGCACTCCGGACTCTCTGCCCAGATGGAGGATCGCCGCTGACTTCTCGGGCTGGCCGCTGTTCACGTTCCTGGGCGTGCACTCGATGACTGTGACGATCTCCTCCCTCGCAGTCCAGTCCACACTTCGCGTCCCTCCACGTGTGTGCGTGTTGTCGTAGTGATTTCTGGTTGGCTCCCGTCATGCACTGGAGGCGGAGCCTGCTTATAGTTTGTTGAATATAGGCAGGAATGTCCTGTGAATGTCAGCTGGACCCACATTTTCTGTCGTTCTCTACGCTGTATTATTGATGCTTAGAGATCCCATCCCGGCTCGCTGTAGTTTTGTAAACTTGCTTGTGGCCTCCTTCCCAGGTGACAGGTTGTGCCGTGTGTAACACCGTGCACACTAAGGACGTCGAGCTCTGTGACAAGGAGACCAGACCAGAGATGGTTCTCCCCAGCCCCGGGATTATTTGTTCATCAACACCGAGTCGGTTTATCAAGTGGTTTATCAAGCTACTATGGAGGCTACACCATGGAGGTCCCCTCTTCGTTAGACTTTCTTACATAACCGTACGACCCCAAGTACAAACATAAATTTTATATATGACGAATCATGAAACATGGAAATTACAAGAACTTATGTAATTTGCCTCTCATAATATGTTGAAACAGACCAGCTCAATTTCCTGATATAAGGAAGTTAATAATTACACCTGGACTTGAAATGAAAAATCATATCGTAATGGTCAATAAACTAATATGCCTAGTTTTAAACATATGTGGTTGTGGAAACAAGAATATAATTTAAACCACTATTTAGCAGTAGCGGCTAAGGAGAAAGGGACTAAGTCTTAAAACACTGTCATTACGAAGATAAGTTGAAAATATACTTACTGATCGATGAGTTATACATAACGAATCTTTTTATCACGGCACATTAAACTGTTATCTAGCAAAAGTACCAGCAAATAATGTGGAGAAGGAAAGGAAGAGCATTTGAAAGTGAATCGAGAAAGTAGCTATAGGAAAAGTTCGAGCCAGGAAAAGAAAATGAGAAACGCTGTAAAGGGAAGTAATATTTTTAAAGTAACGTCAGCGCCGAAATTACGATGACAGAGAATAGCAGAACATCGCCGTAACAAATCCATAAGATTTATCAGAGAACCGAAAGAATCTAGGAAAAGTTTTTCAGTAATTAAAAACGACTCACGTGGGAGAAATTAGCATTAAAATATTACAAATGATAGGCGAATTATTTTTTCGACGAAAATTACGGCATTGTACCATATAAAATGGAAGTTTATTGCTAATTGTGTAAATGAGGGTTCTCTACAATGAACTAAATTAGTAATTCCAGGAAGGAATAATGAGGGAGCTGAAGAGAGTATGAAGCACAAACGTTCCAACAAAATTATACACATCCCACCTCTAAGTTAAAAAAAAAAAATGAAGGTTTAAAATAGCGATTATTAGATTGTTACATTATTATTGTTTTGGTATTTACATTTTCTTCCGGCTTTAGACTTACACACATATGTGTGTTTGTACACATAATACCATTACGAAAAGAAGCTTAAATGCGTTGATGTTCGTTTGCTGACGACCAAATGATTGTTTATGAAACGTAAGATGAACGCCAAAGAACTTTCCACCAATGAGGTCCTAATGTTAATTGCAAGGAAAAGACGAAAACAATGATTTTTAGAGCAGTAGACGCATTCAGAACAAATATGGCGTTAAACAAAGAACAGATATCGCACTTAATTTATCTCGGTTGCGACAAAAGTTGTGATGGAGATAAAGTCTTGAACAATAAACTACAGTGCCATATCATGTAAGAGACAAAGTAATAATTGCTTTTATTTTAAGGTGAACCACTCAGACTCTGCATGATCGTGTTGAGGATCATTGTACACTGCGGACCTGAAGGCTAGTCACGAAGAGCGGTGACAGAAGACTTCAGGCAGACCTCACTCCGACAGACAGGCGCAGCTCAGCATATTCGGCACATTTATTGATACAATTTAAGACAGCGGGATCAGTTACTGGCGTGGATAGTTCGGGTCGTTCAAATGCCTCACCGGAGTTCTGTGAAACAGTCATAGCGAAGTTTTACATCAGTCCAAAAAAATCTCTACGGCGCAAAAGTTTGTAACTGAATATACCAAAGATCACTATTCGTCATAGCTTAGGCCATAGACTAAAGATGAAGTAGACCGATCTCGCTGGTTGCGTAAAACCAACCTCCGTGTCCCAACATGGAACTGCTTTTCTGCCTAGACGTCTAGCAAAAATGTCGTGGATTGGGTTTGAGGTTAGAACATTTAGTAAACAAGTGCTTTTGAGATGTTTTTATACTTACTCTAATCAATTTTTAATGCTTTTTGATTCAATTCGAACTGGTAAAAGTATTTTATTAGTACGATAATGCTTGTCATTTAAATATTAAGATATAAAGAAACACGTTCATCACTGTTGACCATGTGACGTTGACAGTTGCGTAGGATTGGGGTAGGTCAGTGTTGGGTATATGCTGCGTAGAAGACGAATAAGCGGTCTACCTCATCTTTAGTATATGGCTTAGCCTAAAGCAAGAGTAGTGTTATCTGTAGAAGCTGCTGGTTCGGAATCATCTGGCTGGCAATGATGTCGACGTCGGGTGGAAATGCGTGAGTCAAATAGCCTCTCCGGCGAAAATTTCCTCGTCAACATGTTCTTCGCCGATGAGGCAAATTTTTATATGAAAGTCAGCAAATGAAATGTGTAGAGACAGTGGGAAATCGTGAAAAAATTATGAGCCAACATATTTTCCATAACACTAGCTGATGTGTCTTTGTATGCTTTGATGATAACCCTTTTTGACTTGCCCTACTTCTTTGCTAACAATCAGACATGTTCTGCTTTAGAGTATCAGAACTTTTGTCCCAATGAAATGCGTCAGTAGCTTCACACATGCATAACAGCCAGTAAATGAAAACCATCGGACATATGTACAGTACGTTGACTCCTAGGAAAAGTCAACTTCGCCCGCGATAAACCATCGTCCGTAAGAATCTCCGCTACTGGTTGGTCGAGAAGCCGCACTGATACGCCGCGGATCAGGAGCAAGGCGAACAGCGACACACGGCATGGTGCGGAATATGGAACGGAATCCTCACTAAACCATTCTTCAATTTTTATATTTGGCACAGTGAGAGGAGATTCCGGGCTATCGTGTTATACCCGAATTGGACATGATAAAGGCAGCTCACGTTAAAATGAGCACTATTCAAATCAACCTTTGAAAAATGTCGCTCCCCCTACCTGCGTATATTTCATCTTTAACGCTTACTGACATGCGCGTGGTAAAGTTGGCAACGACTGAGGGAATGTAGTCCACGTCTTAGCGTTGAATTAGAAGTATACGTAAACTGAAATTATTTATTTTACTTTCTTTTTTTAAAGCACATAAGTATAGGAATTAGCAAATTTGTAAAATGTTTACTTTGCTAATAATTTTACAGTTTCACTTAACCGACGCATGAATAAAGCGATCAAGCCCATAGCAATGGTAATTGAACAGTGGCCGGCAGTTTTCTGGGCGCGTCTTAGCGCTGGTAAGCCGGGGTCGCGCCGGTGAAAGGGGGAAAAACCGGGAGGAGAGCGGAAGGGGACACCCCTCAAGACTAGGGAGCTCACGCGCCCAGATACCTGCCGGCCACAGTACATATTGTGGAAGAACATACAATGTGCATACAAGTAGGTCTTAAGCAGCGCTTTCAAAAGTGATCACTTTACCGTGAACAGCCTATAAGTAGACGACCAAGCCGAATCGCACAAGATGGCGTTCCACCGCATTATTATTTACCAGCGCGAGCGCGACATTGGCTCGATACTCCCTTCTCCGACACGTGGATCAGTTCGCAGAGGACCTCAAGAGTGGGCTGCCAGACCGTACCGACTTAAACCCACTTGATTTTGCTTTTTGGGGTTTCATAAAAATAACAGGCATAAGTTATAGAGTGAAGATCCGTGGCATGGCAATCTACGTACGTGAATTGAATGTCATAACACTGAGGTCAGTATGTTACACCGCACTGTATAGAACATGAAGCTCTATCTCCGAACATGTTTTGATCTCGAGGTTGGTTGTACTGAAAAACTCTCGTAAACTCGTCTATGGAGCGAGACTTCTCGTACATTCTTTTAATAGTGTCACTGTATGTTCGTTGCCGTACAATGGATATTGGAAATCAGTATCATATAATATACTCAACCTAAAACTCTGCGATTGCAACAAAGCCTGTGGTACTCCAAGATTGCGAAAGCTGGGTTACTTCTCGTAAAGGTAAGTCAAGAACAAAGGCAGCCATAAAGAAATTTCCACGGAAAGTGCTGAGTCGCATGTTACGTCACAGACAACAGTTAGGTCATTTAGAAACAATGCAAGACGAACGGCTGTCGAACAATAACCAAATGTCTCACCAAGACGGAGAAGGAACATGAGGCAACTAAGTAGAAGGGAAGCGGTATGAATGGGGGTTAGGCTACCGCCCGCCCAATCCATACAGCGCAGAAGAAAAAAATACTAAAGACGTTATAGGTTTCACAAACTCGATCAAGGGAGATACTCTGTGAAGGCGATCGCTGGGGCGTCACGTAATGGGAACCACAGACTAAAGATGAAGTAGACAAATGTTCGAATTCTGCCTACGTCCCCAAAATTGACTCGTCCATCGGAAGTACAACGATCAATCACATATTCAACATTGACGAACTTGTTTGAATACCGCTATGAACACGTTGTCTGTATGCTACAAGGACACTCATTTATTTACACTCCCTAGCTTTTAAAATATCATGCATTCATATAATAATATTTATTTTAAAGTCAAAGCAATGAAAATTTGATGATAAATATGTTTCTCAAAAAACATAACATTGAAAAACAACCGCTTGACCATAAAGTACGTGAATAAGTTTGATAAACTGATAAATATAGTTAGTCTATTCTCGGTTTCTTCACACTTTTAGAATATAACCTTTCAAAAATGACACCATGTATGACGTCTAAGTTATTTCCTAAATATGCGATGTATCACAAGCGTTTTATACTTCTGTTAACATATAAGTATCTTATTTCACGTTAAATTTAAATTTTACTTATATTTTATCTATAAATGGTAATATCTCATATATAATTAACATGAATAAAAACTGTGAGAAAAAATATGTGTTGATAACGCTTAGTAAGAAATAGTTCTTATGCAATTTATTATTACACTGAGTGCGCACGAATGAGTTGCGTTTTCCCTTTGGCGTAATTTTCTAGACTGGTAAAGCTTAGTTTGCACGAGGCGGAAGGATATCCTGGAAGTAGAACTTCAACAGGGCTTCAGAAAAGTTGAAAGTAACAGTGAATGGACTATAGGCCTACACTTTATTATATACGCTGTAGCTATATGTGGATGTGAATATAGCCACGCCCTTAAACACAACGGGCCAGTAACTACTATTCATCGGTACACCTGATGAGCTCACTTTGGACAAGAAAACGGGAGAAATGGCGGGAAAAAATACGTATCACTGGATGAAACGTTGATCTCTTCACAGACACCTACAGATGTTTCGCATCTAATTTTCTCTGCTAGCAATACATTCTTAAATGAATGAAATCCTTTGGTAGCTTCAATGTAGTTTAGTTGCATTAAAACTAAGTAAAAATAATGAATATTGAACTCAAAGGTTATATGTAAACAGTCTTCTATAAGCTATTTACGGTAAAATGAGCATTTCTGAAAGCCCTACTTAAGATCTACTTGTATACACGTTATGTATTCCTCCACCTTATGTAAAATCAGCATTACTGTAGGCCTCATCACTTTATTCATTCGTTGGTAAAATGAAACCATGAAATTACTTAGGAAATAAATACTTAACAAATCGGTCCATTTTGTATCTTTCGATGAATTAAACAAAACTGAAAATGAAAGAAATAATTTTAAGTTATCACAAATGGTTACTTAACATTTTTTATTCAACGTTGAAATATGGGACTACTTTCTATCCATCGTTACCAACTTTCCTGGGCGAATGTCAACCAGTGCGCACATTCAAATATATGTATACAGGGGTAGTGACTTTTTTCTAAGGTTCGTATCTATAGTGCTTACTTTATCGTGAACAGTCTATACAGCATGTACATCCCACGTCGTAGCGAAGGAAAATTTACTACGAAATCAATCGAAAGTCATATTCTCCACGCAATAGTATTCTGAAACACGGCCGTGGAAAAATGTTCGAAGGCGAAGCTTAACAGATAAGCGGTGGTAAGTTCGATGTACGGTTATAAGGCGGTACACGAATGAATGGAACAATATATAATCGAAACGCGGAATGAACTGAAGTATTGGAAACTGAAACCCTGCTGGGTTACAATCCATGTGTCTCGCTCTCTTCAGGTCAGGCCGTTGTAGGTTTCACTGCAACACGAAACTCGAACTAGGTGGCAGATCGCAGTCCAGGCAAACTTTCTGTACACTTATTAGTGAAGAAGTCAAAAATCTCCCGTCCACGTCTTTTGACATTTCTGGTTTTACTTCAACTGAGAGTTTTAAAAATTACATTATCCAAACACAATATCTCATGTCTAATTGCGATTCAATGGTCACATCCTGAAATAAATCTGGTGAACACAAATGAGTAACTTCGTGAATGGCAAAGTGTTAACTTTTAGGTCAGAGATCTTACTGGGTAACTTCGATAAAGAATAATAACAAAGAATTATAACCTGCAATTAAAATTTGCTCCTGTAAAGAAAGCAAGAAGGTTAGGAGCACAGTAGTAAATAAATAACGATAAGCACATAATATTAATTTAAATTATAAATATAAAATGGAAAATACATAATAAATCAACGACTTAGTGTAAATTTCGGTTAAATATTGTTTGTAGGTATTATGTTTTGTATGCTTGGTAAGAATTTAGTGTTTTCAAATATGAGATATTTATACACTAATGCATCAACATCCTCACCCTTAAAGCAAATTTAATAATAGGCATTATCGCTGCCTTGTCCTATCTTCTTGCGCGAACTACCCTAATGGCGCCGTAGAAAGAAACGAAACTGCAAACTTTGATACCAGCGAGTGACTTGGCGTGTATGAATATGGACCATAATATTGTTGCTTGATAACACTCTTCCTTTATGCCACGTGGATTTACGGGGTGATAGTGGGGGAATAAGAGATTTATACTCTAGAAATTAATGTTGAACGCTAAACTTAACACCTGTAAATGGAACACAAATCAATGCTTTGCTCAGAATTCGAACCCAGGACCTATTTAACCCGTAAACTGGGGTCCAAACGGGGGTAAGTTGCAGCTAGGTAGCTATAAAACAAATTAGTTGCCAATATAACTAATTAGCCTGCTATCCTGTACATATACATACATATGCGAATAAATTTGTTGAAGTAGGCTCTACTCTGACTGAAACAAAAATAACGTGTGGGTTAAAATAAAATATTTACATTGCCATCATTTTGAAAATTTGTATCTGACTCACTTAAAACACATAAGTTTATACAGCCTACCGTAGTAATATGTTTTTTGCCAAAATTTGGTGGGAATAGGTTCATTGTTTCCTGAGATATGATATAAAAGTACAGCTACCTTACAATATGGTTGAAAAATGGTTCTGTGTAGACAACTGTGATGGTTTTAATATAGGCTACGGCCACCATAAGAAGTTTGGTTCAACGTGGTTACATGGTTTCGTAAATACAGTATAGCAATCAGAAATGTTCATATCGCCTGCATTTTAAAAATCAATATCTGAACATCTTACAATATACCAGATTACATAGAGCACCGCAGTATTTTTGTTTGCCAAATTTGGAAGGAATCTTATGGTTGTTTCCCTAGATACCATTTTTTTATGTGACGCTATCATACAAAAGGGCAGACGAAATAGGCATATTTAATGCTTGTAGTCGATACTTTCAGCAAGTCAAGTTATGTCGAAATTGATTAAACGGTATGGTATTTACAGGTTGTTTGTGAACAACACCGACAAACTCCGGCTGGTTATTCCTTACAAAAATATAAAACGAAAACTTACGTTCCACTTTTCTTCCAAGTGATTACAAAGGAAGCTGTGTACCCCCAAAAGTCAAGTTATTAGATGCGTAGTTAGAAATACCACAAAGTAGCCTACTTGTGATTATGTAACAAGTCGGCGAATAGTGATTTATATGGCGGAGATCCTACACCTCTGAAAACACTGTTGGTAATATCACCCCTCCCTCTTAATGAAGTAAATGGGGTTCGGAATAGTAAGTTTATATGGGATTTTGTAATAATAAGCTGTAAACGAGTCGCCTTGTTGAAACACTCAGGTGAACCGTTTCCGGGGAATCCACGTGGAAATTTCATAGAAGATGAATGACCCTGATGGGTAGGCAATACACGAGTAAATTAGTCCTGAAGAAAAACAATGCAATGTTGAAAATAGTTGACGTGGATAATCTATAATATAGCGTGTTGTTTGGTATGATGTGTTAAAGGAAAGGAAAGGGGAAAAAAAAAAGTTTATATTAAAATCACTCGCTATAGTTTTTCGTATACAGTTATCCGCCTATTCGCGTGTTAATATTGATATTTTGCATGAGTTTGATGGCGTTTTACACAATACGCTGTTATAATAACGATATGTTTAATATTACTGACCTAAATTTCTCCCGTCCATTTTGTTTGTGACCTCCCCCTCCCCCCACCTCACTCGGCCATTTATAAATTTTTTTAGATGATATCATATACCAACTAAAGTGGTGTACTATGAATTTCATAGTTTATAAACTGAAAGAGTGTGTCTTTTTACTTGTTTTATATGTATGTACTCATCCTGACAGAACTGATGGAGTAGCTTCAGTATTATGTACTCCACTGATCGTACGATCGGGTGGAGAAAATATTTCATAGTTACGTTGCTAATTAAATTTAATGAAAAGTAAATTATGATGTAAAATTAGGAATCCGGATGGCAGTTAACATTGCCATGGGCATTATCACTTTATTCATGCGTCGGTCAAGTGAAACTGTGAAATTACTAGAAAAGGAAGTATTGTACAAATCTGGACTTTTTACACTTCCATCGTTACCAACTTTACTGGACACATGCCACTCATTGCGCCTGTTAAATTATATGAGAGTAGGGGCAGTGACATTTTTCTAAGGTTGAATTCAAAAGTGCTCAATTTATCGTGAACAGCCTTTACTAAGCTGTTACGCACCGACTCCCGTACTGGACGCAGGATATCTGCTATATGGTTATGCGCGATCCGGCACTGTAGGGGGTGACACATCTCGTCGCCATCCCCCCCCCCCCGGGCGGACTCCTTCATTGTTCCGTCGCTGGGCGACCGGGGGAATGATTGACAGCTGACCTGGCTGGCGTCACAGCCCTTCCCCCACTCCCCTTCCGGAGGAGCCGATGACTTGGGAGAATGAGCGAGAATATTCTGGTAACTATGCACGCTGGTGCAACGCTGCATTTGGAGAAATTTCTGGGCTCTGGCTGACAATATAAATACCACCGCAGCTGGAGGGTCGGGAGTGTTTGGTAAATGCCGTCTATCTGAAGCGGGGTAATCAGACGAAATCTGGTGCAGCAGGGGGACATCGGCAAAGAGGACGGAATACGGTAGACGAGGTGTTAAAGGCCGTTCACGATGAAGTGAGCACTTTTGAAATCAACCTTAGAAAAAAGTCACTGCTCCAACATACATATATTTTAATCGGGCGCACTGAGTGATATGTGCCTAGTAAAGTTGGTAACTATGGAGAGAAAGTAGTTTCATGTGTTAATGTCAAATTAAAAGTGGTAAGTAACCATTTGTGACAGCTAAATGATTTATTTCGCTTTCTGCAATTTAATGCCTCGAAGTATAAAAATGAGCTGATTCGTAGCATATTTACTTTTCTAATCATTCTATAGTTCCACATGACCGACCCATGAATAAAGCCATGGCAATGTTAATTTTACATAAGGTGGAAGAATATATAACGTGCATACAAGTAGATCTTAAGCAGGGCTTTCGAAAGTGCTCATTTTACCGTCAACAGCCTTTAGTAGTGTGAACGGACAAGAGGGCGTGATATCCGGCGAGTGGAGCGCCATCTGTGAATGGGGGCGCTCGGAGATCTCTAACATTTCGTACTGGCGGAATCTGGTCTGAACTAAGGTTGGACTGTATCAACACGTGCTCATTGGTGCAGGAAAGACCCGTGCCAGTGCATGGAAAGACTGCTGGTACGATCAAAGTGTCTGGGACCAGGACGGAACAAGAACCCCCCTCCGCGAAGCCTCACGAAGATAAGAAAATGGAAAAGGGTATGGAGTTACCTAAAAAGGAACCCACAATGAGAACCGTGGAACAGGACGAGGCAATTGAAATTATTGGCCAGGGCAGGAATGAGGAAAGCCCTAGTACGGGCTGGCAGTGTGCCTGGAGCCCCATGGTGTTCGTCCGAGAAGGTTCTGCCCGTGTTACTTGTAACATGGGCAGGGTCTAAAGGGATAACAGACGAATAACAGTCTGTGCCATGAACCGAGCCAGCAAGGTACGTGAAACGGTGGTACCAATTGAGGGGGTACAGACCAGGCAGCCAAGGGAAACCGAAGCTGCCAGAGAGGTCTTCCTCATGAAACAGTTGGTAAGGAAAGCAGAAGCCACTCCAGCAGAAGGAAGAAATGCGACAATCGACTGGCCAGATGAGAAAAACATGGTATATGCGTCGGTACAAGCCTGGCCTGTGACGGCACATCCGGACGAGCCATGGTGGCTCTATGATGAGATGATTAGAGGAGCGATGTTATCGAGGTTGGAAGACCCAACCACGCTGGCGTCTTCCCTTGCCCTGTTCGTGAGGCTGATTGGGGGGGGGGGGCAGAGTCGTCTTCCCCAGAATGGAGAGTGTCGACAGGCTCGTCGTCGAACAGGCAGGCCTGCCAACCCAGCAGACTACACTCCTAAGTTTACTTAGGGAGTGCTATTGGCATACAGGAGAGCAGTTTAATGAAATAGAAATTCTCAAGGATGCCATCTGAACCTATGGAAGGCTTACCTTTGATTACAGTAAGCCCTTCATGGGGTACACTGTGGTCAGGTATTAGTCCTCCACCTCGGTTGGCATCCTACACAATATCATGCCATTCACCGGACAAGTCACTACTCCCCTCCTTGGGAAGTCTGATTAGGTGAGGAATAATGTGTGAAGAGGGGGATCGAAAAGGAGTCCACAGGACCCCTTCTCGGCTGCACCGAGCTCAGGATGGAACAAATAGAAATTGGGAAGGATCACCACAATCACCCTCTCACAGCACCCCATCCAATCATACACGAACTAGATAAACCACTGATGATGACCAGGTTTCCCAGGACATTTATGCCCTGGGAACAGCCAATCGAAACGGACAACCGAGATGGAAACAGAACAAGAACCAGATGGCTAAAGAATGAAGGTTATGATCTACATGAATCAGAGTAGGTATTGGAATGAGTGTGTGTGTTCATGAGTGCCGTACTGAAAATCAGCAGTGTGGTTTCGATAATGCCCCTTGTGGTCTGGGGGTGAGGTGGCAGGGAATGTTACTGGTTTACTGGACATTCTCCAATGCTAAGTTCTTCACAGCCCGATCGCACTGGGCCAAATGTAGTTAATGAGTATACGGCCATGTTTAAATTTAACGGGAAGGACACGTGCGGATCGCGGTAGTTAGTGTTTGTGTGAGTAGAATATTGCAGTTTTCTTTTCTCTTTCGGACAGCATGGCGAAGTCAAAATTGCAAAGTTCCCGGTGGACCCTGAAGAACAAAAGATCCGAGTTAGCTTTTGCATTTGCAGGGATTAAAGTAACTTGGCTAGAAAGTAGTGCTCTGGGTATGACCTTTTATAGGTATCGGCCACCTAGAGGGGAGGTTTGGAGAGGCTAGTGCCGGTTCCACATAAGGTGGGGGGGGGGGGTTGTATCAACACGTGATGTGGGCATTACTGTCAATATTGGAACTGTCAAATATGGACATATAATTTGTCAAATAATTCAATAGGTTTTGATATACTGTTCATTGTTATTGAATTTAGTTGTTTGATAACAATTTTATAGACGATTATAAATTGTATTAGTTGAATTTATTAATTGTAAATAGCAGGTGACAGCAATTCATTGTGAGATAGTGAGTCGAAAGCATTTGCTTTGTAGTGATACGTCCTTCTCAAGGGCACATAAAAGGCAGGGCGAGTCTGCTAAACCTTTGAACCACCTTCTCTCTCGATTCAGGAACCTCCAAGGCATATACACCCAGCCAAAATTACACCCCAGTAGGGGAGTGAAAACTTAGGGCCAATCAGGTGGCTCAGTACTCCCAACCTCACACTACAGGGGAAGGGGAAAAATATATATTTTTATTACAATACTTCCGTCCAGTATACATTTATTTGAAACAGCCAATCATAGCCCTCCATGAAAATTATTTCCATTTAGCAACAACTGAGCACAAGTGCGCACTGGCTACTGATGTCACAAATGTAGGTGCAAATTCTTGGAAATCAGGATGGCGATACTGCAGGGCTAAATTCCAGGAAGTGGCGAGCATGGGTGCTAATTGGTTAATTGGCCATGTGACAGGTGACAGCCTCCCTGTGGCCCTCTGCTGGGATCGCTGGCGGCATGTAGTTACTGCTTTCCCGGCGGCCACGCCGCACGTGTTCACGATGCTGTGCTGTGCCGAGGGTATGTAGCCGACACTCGGCTATGTACAAAAACTTCCGTCGTTCCAGGATATTGCAGGTTCATTCTAAGGTAGAGTAGATTTATAGCGTAGCTAGCAGAAATCTTGACTCTGGGCTGCCAAAAATATGTGTTTCCATAAGCACGCACTGAGTTTATATTTTTCCGGGATCGTGTAGTAAGTCGGGAGCAGAAAGACATAAATTGCATACTGAAGCGCTCAGCGTCTCAAGTCTCTCCCCCCCCCCTTTACCGTATGGGAGGGACTCGCGAGAAGTTCACTGAAGAGTAGGAAGGGCGACCAGAAGCTCCGCCGAAGTGGCTAGCCTCGAAGAAGTCGCCGAAATGCATCTCCATCAAGTAGAAGCCCAGAAGGGGGAGATGATATTACAACAGCATCATCTCCATCATCAGCACTGGGACAAACATAACATACTTGCGCAAGTAAACTGGTGTCATAATCAGTAAGGAACCTACTGTCAAATCAAGACAATTCAGAACAATAGCTCCCAAGATAAGAAGACAACTTAAGAGACCCTATTATTATATCTAAAGATTGAGGATAGTTCCCTCTTTACAAATTACATGAGAGTTACACGATACACCTTTATATAACTAACTCAGAAGGTTATAAAAAACACATCTTAACCTAAATGAGGATGATTACAAAGTATTAACCCTAAAAGATGAAATGGGGATGAATGAGAGAAAGTGACTCCTAGGAACAACAGTTCCACCCTGACTAGAGCTAAGCTAAAATACATATTTAAGAAAACAAAACTACTAATAAACAAGAAGGCAAGATTATACCCTAAATACATAATACCCAATATAAATCTCTCCTCAGTGGTTACCATCCAAAACCTCACCTATGAGGTACTAAGTTTAATCTGTAAAATATGTGCCTTATTAAAAATACCAGGATGATCAGCATCCTCTAACAACACAGTTACAGGAGTCAAAAATCGCTTGACCACAAAAGGACCAGCATATTTAGGCGCTAACTTAGCAGTAAACATTGCTGCCTTGTTACTAAGAAAGTGAGTCTCTACATACACTTTATCCCCAACCTTGATGGTAACTGAACCACTATTATAAGGTTAGCTGGAAACTAATCGGAATGATACTTCTTCAAACTTTGGGTAGCCTCACTCCAGACCTATTCTACGTCCTTCCGATTGACAGCTTCTTATCAAAAATCATGTAGACCCCATGTATTTATTAAGGGATGAAACAAACTTCTTTGAAAGAAGAGCTCCACAGGCACCTTCTTAGTGGCACTGCTAACCACATTGTTGAAAGTCAATGACAGCTGGTACAAAACGCTATCCCAGCCTCGATGAGATCCAGTTTGAAATGCTCTTAAAGCTACTTTCATATTTATCTTATACCTCTCGACTAAGTTGGCCTTGGGATAGTATGGAGTTGTCTGGATCAACCTGATCCCCCATGAAAATGCAAGGTTCTTCATTTCCATGGACATGAAATATGTGGCATTGTCAATGACTAATTGTACAGGCAAACCAAAAACAGGAAATAGGCACTGACCAAGGAATTTACAAATCTCACTGGATTTCACGTTCCTAAGAGGGAAAAAGAACACAAATTTTCTAAAGCTATCCACTACAACTAGTATGGATGTAAATCCAGCTGCAGTACGAGGTAGTGGGCCAAAAACATCCAAGTAAACCCGTTCCCAAGGGAACTTTGCCACACTGGCACTGTAAGGACTCACAATTTTGGCATTTTGAGGTTTGGCTCGCTGACATTCCAAGCATACCTTAACGAAACCCTCTACATCCTTTATTAACCCAGGCCAGTAAAACATTTACCTAATCCTGGAAATGGTCTTATCTTGTCCAATATGTCCACCGAAGTAAATATTATGGTAGCAATGGCAAATAGGACCATGCAATATCTGTGGTACAAAGAAATTAACCTTAAAAGTTTTTGGATCGACATAATCGATCAAGCCCTTCCTGATCTCAAAACATCCCTCATTCCCTGCAGCAATATCCCCTTTGATCTTCGCACATTCTGGGTCCAATCTCTGGTGATATTGCAGTCTCAAATATGCCTGTGGAAAGTTCTGGAACACCTCAACCTTAGGACCCTTGTCCCTCTTACCTTCTACCTGAGTTCCAACCAACACCTTTTGCAACCCAGAATTTTGGACCTGAACCACCGACACTACCTCATGGAGGTCGACCTGAAACTCGCCAGAGTCGAACATCCTCAACAAGGCATCAGCAACACAATTGTCAATGGCTCTAACATGCGTGATCTTAAATTTGAAATAGGTTAACATAACTAACCATCTAGCCAATCTCCCGGCAGGCTTATTTATACTTAAGAACCAGCTCAGAGCATTATTATCTATGTGCAATTCAAATTATAAGCTCTCCAAATAATCCTTTAACTTTTCCATTCCGAAAATTGCAGCCAGGACTTCTTTCTCGTATGCCGAGAATTTTTGTTCAACAGGAGTCAACAGCCGACTGGCATAGGACACAGGCACCAACTATTTCCTTTCATCTGGCACAGCACAGCGCCCAATGCCTTCGAACTGGCATCTACCTGAAGAGTAAATGGCTGCTCAAAATGTGGCAAATGGAGAACTGGAGGTGTAGTCAGCTTCTCTTTCAACACACAAAAGTGTTTATTTTGGTCTTCCCCCAACTAAAGATACCCCTTTCTTTTTCAGGACATTTAAGGGTTCTGCAAGCTCGGCGAAGTTTGGTATGAATTTCGCATTGAAACCTACCATACCTAGGAAATGGTTCACTCCACGCATGTTCTTCGGGACCGGAAAGTTCACCACTGGTCCAATTTTTTCGGGATCGATCAGCATCCTACCGTCTGAAATAACAAAACCCAGGTACCTGACATAGCTTTTCGCCCAGGTAACCTTTTCAGGGTTTACTGTGAGGCCAACGTCTCTCAATGCCTCCAAGAAGAGACACAGATGCTTCACGTGATCATCAAAGGTCTTACTATAGATACAGACATCAACGATGTATGTGAAGAGGAAATCATATTGGAATTTTCCCAGGACTGAGAGTAACACACGTGGCATCGCCTGTGGACTGCAATTCACTCCCATTGGCAATCTCTTCCATTGATATTGCCCCCAGGGGGTAACAAATGCCAATATCCCTCGCGAATCGGGATGCAACCGCAACTCGCACTGTAAGAAAACTGAATCAAGGTCGAAAATGGAGAAATACTTAGCTTTTCCTACATGCTGAAAAACCGAATCAACCATGGGCAAGGGATAGGTGTCGACATAGATTTTCTTGTTCACCTTGCGATAATCGCAAATGACATGGTACTCCTCTGGTACCTTCTTGGGCAGTAAAAAGGTTGGATTGGAGTAAGAGCTTTCAGAGGGCTCTTTCTTCTGAAGATCACACACAATATTCCGAAATATTTTCAGTTTCGGAGGTGCTACATGCTAAGGAAATGATGACACTGGTTCCAAATCCTTTACCTTCAATATAATAGGATTCTTACTGTAGTGCCCCAATTTTTGGGTTTGGTGTTTTTTGGTCCTGACAATCCTTTTCCTCGTCCTTAGATGAGACAGACTGAACAGCTATCTTACAAAAATCAAAACGCTTCGAAATCAACTGTACAGGTTGAGATTTACAAAAGGCAAACACTAATTCGTGCCTAGGCACATTAATACAGGCCTGGGTTCTCCCCAGAAAGTCAACTCTCAACATGAGATCGTGACTTAAGCCAGGAAGAATCCTCAACTGAAATTTCGAAGAAAAATTCTCTATTTTAATTTTAATTGTAGCTGTGCCACGGGAATCAATCATACCTCATCACTCTTCATTACCCTCAAGAGACCCTTTGTGATGTTTTTAATAAATACTCGCAAAAATCATGGTTAATGAGGGAACAAGATGCACCAGAATCCACCAGTGGAGCTACCTTTACCTAGTGTGCTAACACAACAGGAATATATAATACCTCCTTTTTCTCTCAAAACTCATGATATTAGCTATATGATATACCACAACCTTCTCACGAGCAGGGCATCTGGCCTTCACATGGTCCATCTGTTTACAAAAATAACACACCAAGTTCTTAACCCTATCTTCCTTTTACACTCTGACACTGGAATTCCCTGTTTGGTAAAACCAAGAAAATAGTATTGACCTTTCCTTGGTTTGAATGTTCTGTGACAGTAAGAACAGATTTGCAGTGATAGCAGTCTTTCAAAACATTACCACAAAAAAATGTAAAACTTGGAGGAACCCAATTTCACAGGATACTTCTCTATTCCTTTATTTTGATCTGATCTCACAGGATCAAAGGAACAATCAGAGATTTTACGCCCAACTTCTGTCACCAAACTCAGAAGTTGCATTAAAGTGGTAGGCCTAGTGGCAAAACAAAAGAACCTACTATACTGCGTTTGCAGGTTAAAAAACACTGCGTGAACCTTATTGCAAGGATACCCTACTACATTCACTAACCCAAACAAATATTTTACATAGTCTTGCATGGACTGATTTGCATTCTGCCTTTTTTCCAAAAACTTCAACAGAAAATTTACAAGAACTAACTCACTTGCAACCAATGTGAGACAAGTTTATGATAGTTGGCAAAATTCCCAATTCTCATTCCTAGCTGAAACAAAATAGGGCTGAAAAATCTCAGGGACTCTAAATGTGACTATCGCATAGACCACTTGCCTAGGACAAAAATTTTAAGTTATTGCGGTATTTAATTCTACTAAAAACTGAACTACCTCAGTTAAAGTAGAGCCTTTTAGATGAGGAACCTTAGAGGATAATTCTGATGGAACATCCTTAAGTATCTTAAAAGTTGGAAAGAGCTAACCACTGAGAACTCCCCCGCAGCTACCGCTACTGGAGGCCGTGTTGATATTTGTATCACGCCACACCAAAGCCCTAGCTGTGATTCTGATGTCATTAATCCCTTCAGTATCGGTGACTTCTTCTCCTGCCTCCTTAAGAAGCTGGGTGAGTGAAGCTTTGGTGAGCTTCTGCACCAAACCTGTGGACATTATAAAAGAGATTAAACACAAAACAAATACAAGTCCCCAAAATAATGGTCGCCACTGAAAGAGATATTGATTAAAAACTTTTAGCAAGTAAAATCTCACGTGTTTTACTTTTGACGCAACCCGTACATCACTCACAAAATAGCAGAGTATGCAGGATCTCTTTGATACGTCCTTCTCCTTAAGGGCGCATCAAAGGGGCCATAAAACCATAGCCCAAAAGCATTACCATATATTCAAAAATAAGATCTTTGAAAGTAACTGAGGGCTGGACATCAAATCTAAAGAGAAGACCCCACCCGCTCCCCAAATTATAACTCATGATATATCACTTTGACTTGTTTATGAATAGATCTGTGTTGCCATTTTTTTGTTCAGAGCAAAAATTTACATTTTGTATTTATATCTTGTAAAATACAAGATTTTAAAATATACATTTTTATGCCCACATGGTATTTCTATAAACTTTAAATCACCTCAATTACAACTATCAAAGATGGCAACAAAAACCTTCTAATTAATAAAACAGTGGTTTCCAATATACCACCCATAAAAACTTTGGCCACATACAAAAGAAATTAATGCCAACTATTTATGATTTTATAATTTATGGCCACATTCACAACCAAAGGCCAACTAAATTTATGATTTTATAATTTATGGCCACATTCACAACCAAAGGCCAACTAAATTTATGAAAAGAGAATATGTTACTGGGTGTTCTCGAATACCAGTGACAATTTATAACATTACTATATCTGGCCATATTCATTATACTGCAAAAGCTAACTAAGAAATATTTGAACATTTTATAACTTTACTATATCTGGTCATTCATTAAACTATACAGCGCAATTAATAAACATTCGAACATTTTATAACTTTACTATATCTGTCTGAGTATTAGTTTTACTGATACTATCTTTAAAAATCACTCTCATGGTCACTTAGCAAGACCAAGGACAATTATGACTTTACTTTTAAAAATTTACTAGAGGAAACTAAACTCTCTCTTTACATGTTTCCTACTTTCAAAATTTACCCTAAAAGGACTTTGAAATTTCCAATTCCTGCCAGATGGGCCTACCATTATGACCTGTTTGTTTTCATTATTTTCATACTTAACTCAGGCAGGGAGAGTCTGCTAAACCTTGGAGCCACCTTCTCTCTCGAGTCAGGAACCTCCAAGGCATATATACCCAGCCAAAATTACACCCCAGGAGGGGAGTGAAAACCTAGGGCCAATCAGCTGGCTCAGAACTCCCAACCCCACACTACAAGGGAAGGTGAAAATTTTAATTTTTTTTATTACAATACTTCCACCCAGTTCACATTTATTTGAATCAGCCAATCATAGCCCACTATGAAAATTATTTCCATTTAGCAACAGCTGAGCGTAAGCATGCAGTGCATGGCTAAATTCCAGGAAGGGGCGAGCCCAGGTGCTAATTGGTTAATTGGCCACATGACAGGTGACAATCTTGCTGCTGCTGGGGTCGCCGACGACGCGTAGTTACTGCTTTGCCAGCAGCCACGCCACGTGTGTTCACGATGCTGTGCTGCGCCGAGGGTATGTAGCCGACACTCGGCTACGTACAAAAACTTCCATAGTTCCAGGATATTGCAGGTTATTGCCAAGGTAGAGTAGATTTATAGCGTAGCTAGCAGAAATCTTGACTCCGGGCTGCCAAAAATACGTGCTTCCTTAAGCACGCACTGGGTTTTTATTTTTCCGGGATTGTGTAGTAAGTCGGGAGCAGAAAGGCGTAAATTGCATACTGAAGCGCTCGGCGGCTCAGTAGTTACTGCAAATAAATTATAAAATTATAATCAACTATTTAATTATTATATATAATTAATAACTATTATATTTAATTAAAACCTGCATCCCATAATAACCTGGATAAGCCCAGTAATTTTGAGAAATTTTAATAATACTCATTTTACTTGGAAGCATGGCTTTTGTTTTTTAATTTACGTTTTATATGTATGCGATTTCCAAAATATTGAGATTAAAATGTTTCTTTTATTTGCACATAGCAGTGTTCTTTTCAATTGCTAGAAATTATATGTGAGGCATTTTCAGTCAACTAAAAGTAGTTTATACGATTTTCACCACATTTCGAAATCCTAGTCTTACATTTTTGGAAACACGTGCATCAAACAAAAATAAACAACTGACAAAAAAGTAAAGACAAAAAAGTAAAAGTGTTAATTATTTCATTTCTGCATATGAGTTAGTTTTTATTATTTGTGTGTTCCAGGAACAGTGCTGTTTATAACAGCTAATGATTTATTTTGGTCGGAAACAACATCACGTGCACTGCCTACAAGATGAACATTATTTCATTTTAATTTTTTTTCAATGCAACCTCTTTAAAGAAGTAGTAAGAAGAAAGGGAAAAATGACGCGTGAAAACGGCTGAGAACCGTATAATCCATTCACGGTTACTTCCAACTTTCCTGAAGCCCTGCTAAAGTTCTACTTTCAGGATATTCCTCCGCCTCGTGCAAACAAAGCGTGACCGAGTGGAGGAATTATGTTTAGCAAACAAGGTAGTTTTATGTTAACACAAGATATAAAACGTTTGTGATACATGATGTATTTATGACACAACTAAGCACGTCATTCACGGGTGATTTTTAAAAGGTTTGATTCAGAAAGTGCTAATAAACCGCGAACATACTGTAATATGTCGGCGGCGCACGGGCCTTAGCCCGTGTAGCGCGGGACAAGGGAGGCGAAGGGCGTCGCTGTGAGAGACACGCGTATTACCGTGATGTCGCCGGCGAGTCTGGCGCGGTCGGCCTTTCCCCCCACACGACACGCACGGCTCGCCGCGCCGGCTTCCTTCTTCCCCTGTCGAGACCGTCCAGTATCTAAAGGCTGTCCGCGATCAAGTGAGCACGTTTGAAATAAACCTTAGGAAAAAAGTCACTGTCCCTGCTGCCTGCAAATATTTTAACGGGCGCACCGAGTGACATGCGCCCAGTAAAGTTGGTACAGACTGTTCACGGTAAAGTGAGCACTTTTTAAGGCACTTCTAAATTTTTCCTCTCATCCAATTTACATCTTCCTGCTGCTTTTTAATATAAGTTTGGCAATGTGACCAATAAACACAGCGTATGCAATTATATATATATGTAATATATATATATATAGTAGTGCTTAATGCCTGTTGGGAGAGCCTTAAAAAGTGCTCACTGTACCGTGAACAGCCTATAACGATGGATGGAGAGTACTTCCATATCTTAACGTCAAACCATTTGTGTTCATTTAGATTATTTTTTTATGCAAAAATGTGTAAAAATAAGCAGATTTGTAAAATATTATCTTTTCAAATAATTTCACTGTTTCACTTGACCAACACATGAATAAAATGATGGAATTCGTGGTAATGTTAATTTTACATATGGCGGAAGATTACACAACGTGCATACAAGTAAATATCAAGCAGGGCTTAAAAAACTGCTAATTTTACCGTGAACAGCCTATATACCTGTGTCACATTCTGTCCAACCTAAGAAGCACTTGTACAGTGCTGCAAATATACGATGACGTTTAACTAAAAATCACCCACTAACTCCGGGAATGATTCCTAACGAAAATATAAGACGAAAATATTTATACCATTTTTTCTTAAATTGATAATTTGGGGAACTACAGACCCCCAAAAATTTGCGATGGAAAGGCGTGATCCCTCTCCCCCAACGATCGGGCGGTTGTAGTGGCGGAAAGCCCTGGTGGCTAAGAGCGCTACGTATAAAATACGTAATTACAAAGGCTGAAAAGCCCTACTGTATGTCGATGAGACGTAAATCCATAATCAACCAAATCAGACGTAATTAATTTAGTTATTTTGATAATGCTCTCTTCATCCCTGTAAGAAATGGAGGCGCTAGACTCATTAATTTATCCATTTATTGGGAGCCCATCACGCGAGCATCGCTAGCCTGGCGTAGCGATATTCCTATAGGCAGGTGACCACTACTTCGTGCCATGGCAACTAACACCGCGCTTATTGTTCCCACGATGTAAATGGGCTCCGTACAAGCGGAGAAGCGAATGAGATCGGACCCTTGACCACTTCCAGTAATTTGCAACTCTACATTTGTGACGTGAATTTTGTATTTGACTAGGCTGCCTAGTGCGGTACCGGCCGAGTTAAAAAATTTAGGGTTTTACATATTACATTATTTTAGTCGTGTCACGGCAAACTTTCGTGATATCGCTTACAAGGAAAAAAAAAATACTTTGTCCACTTTGCCCGGGCTGCATCGCTACAAATACTAAGATTTATAGACTCGACAAAAACACAAACTCCTATTAATTCGCCCCTACTTACACTCTTGTAGCCTGGTTCATCTCTTGAAAGGGCACAGAACTTTTTTTTTTTTTTGTTGGAAATCGATATTACGAAAGGTAGCTTAGCAATGAACGGAATCATTTATAGGCTGTTCACGGAAAACTGATCACTTTTGAAAGCTCTGGCCAGGATCTACTTCTATGTGCATTATGTACCTTTCCGCCATATGTAAATTTAACATTGCCAAGGGTCTGATCACTTCATTCATGCGTGGTTAAGGTGAAACTCTGAAATTATTTGAGAAGTTAATATTTTCCAACCTTCCTAATTCTTTCAACTATATTTATTTTAAAAAAACCTACCTCTCGTGGCGCAGTCGATTGGTTCGCCGCCGATCTGGGGTGCGGGAGGCTCTGGGCTCGAATACCGGGTAAGGCATGGGTGTTAATTTAAATTAGGTTATAAGTTAGTCTGTAAGCCGTCCGCTGTTGAGCTTACAAGCATAAACCTGGGAGACGTTAAAAAGTCCTTTAAAATTACAATGTTAAAAAAAATAATAATAATTCCAGTGTTCTGAAATGTTTACGTAACGTTTTTGATTCGACGGTAAGGCATGCGACTACTGTCGTGCCGGTGTTACCAGCTTAACTGCAGGCGCACGTCTGTCAGTAAGTCCGTAAATATATGCAAGTAACATTTTTCAAATGTTGATTTCAAAAGTGCTCACTTTACCGTGGACAGTCTTTAACATGTAAAACCCTATCCTTCCGCTCGACCAGTCTCTTGTACTGGGCAAAGCCCTTAACGAGTGCGCCTTTTCACGGGCAGGATGATGCGGCCCGGATATGACGACTCTCCGAGATACGTAAACGTGACTTACCTATAAATAAGCGCCGAGCATAGGGTGCACCCTATGACTGCAGGCTTTCGAGGCGATGCCCGAGGGCATAGACCTTGAGGGATGACTTAAGGAGCTTACGAAAGTCACCCGGTTAACTCGATCAGGTTGAAACTTTTATTCGGTGCGTTCGTAAAGTGATCGGGTTGAAGATAGCTCGCGTTCTGAAAGTCACCCGGGTTAACTCGATCCTCAACTCGATCAACTCTGGGCTAATCCTGCTCGGCAGCAGTGCACGTTGGCTCTAGCAGACGACACACGTGAAATGGCGCGTAAATATGTAAACACTGCAAGAACGGAAACCATCAAGTATATGGCCTAGGCCAGGGACAACCTAAAACGAGCGGAGTTCAGAATTTAAAAATTGGGAACGAATATTGTATTTTCGCTAGCCGAACAAATAGCTATGACAGAAGAGGAACGTATTGCTGTCGACAGAGGCATACAGCAATTAGTTTATGCTTGTTAATGATATGGTGCAATGCAGTGTCTTTTTGATATTGTTTGTTCATTAAATAATTTAACAAAAACTCTTCATCATCGTCGTTATCATAATTATCGTCTAGCATGGTATTTAATAATTGCACTAAATATTCACACTTAATTTTACTTGAGTTCCCACTATCTCAAAACATCAGAGTTACTCTAAGCGTTCAAAGCAACCTGGTTAACCGCAAGTGATCGGGTAAACCTGGTCACGTGACCGAGTTAACCCAGTTATATTTACCAGGTTACTTTTCGTAAGCGCCTATAGAGTACATCGAAACCCTAGGGTAGAGCAGCGGTGAAATACTGTCTTGGAAAAAAAAAGGGGGGGGGGGGTCCACCCGAGGTAAAGCCCCCAGGCCACTGGTAGCGTCCACCACGTTCCCCAAATGCGGGAATCCAAGGTCACCCCGCCGCGGTAGTCGAACTTGGATCGCTGTGGTAGGAGGCTACTAAGAGCCTCCTATCTTACCTACCGAAACGATACACATACCATGGTTAACGCGGGGCTCGAACCTAGATCCTCGTGCACGGAGGTTGTCTCAAGTGACGTCATTTAGGTCAAATTTGTAACACCGACTGCATTCTCCCAACGTGTCAACTATCATACACACCTCTAGACATTACATACAGTAGACATTAAGCACAATTCGAACTGCGAAGCGTGTAAATGAAACCCATTCTAAGCGCACCACGCGATGAGTTGACATTCAAGTTTTGGAACGCGGATGCTTAGAGATGCCTACTGTAGGGCCTGTGTGCATGTTGCCTGCACAGTGCTCTCTAAGTTTCGCGGGCTTCATTCTTAGGCGGTTTACATAATTAAAATCTCAAACAGTAAGCAGTAGGCTCACAAAAATGTATGTACTCGACAGTAAACTTATTGCTGAAGTTCAGCCAATACAAACTCATCTTAGACGTGTGCTGTTCATTTAGTTGTATTCATTTGGGTATTTTTAGTATTAGGAAAAAGAAATTAATCGCGAATCCAGTCGTTTGACAGAAAAAAGTGTTTATTTTGATTAATACTACAGTAGTATAATATAGTATGTCCTGCACCAGGGGTACAGGGTCGGATCGTCGGATCCGGGACGCCATCATGGATTTCCCTTTTACCCTCAAAATTACCCTTATTTTCCTCTGCTCCCGGCGGCCATGTTGGTAGCCAGTATGCCACCATTTTGAAATACGCCATTTTGACAGCCATTATGCAAACATTTTGTTTTTGCACTCCATGCTCTATCATTCCAAGTTGTTTTTTCACGTTCTATAATTCCATAGCTTTTTTACGCTCTGTCATTCTGTCTTACCTTTTCCATTCCAAGGACTTTCTCCAACTTATCGACATCGGCATGCATAGTACTATGGTGGTTTAACCTGGGGAGAGTGTCGGAGGGGAGGTTGGTATAGGGAATTAACCTTGTTCGCCCTTATCGACAATCACCTAAAAAGTGAGGTTAGGTTCGTTCCTTTTAGGGGTAGGATTATCATAATGTTTAAAAAAAGTAATGGGTTTAAATTAAAAACATATTTATTGATTTTTTACAAAACAAACTTTATCGTGGCACTTGAATTTGAGTAATTATAGAAACAATCTTTATTTTATTTTTAAAATAATTGTGTAACCACTCCGACCATCAAATACAACACATTGCCTACCTTACAACAGGGAATTTTTTTTAGACTTATGCCCTTTCTGACAAGGTCAATTATGATTTTAAGCCCTTTTGTAAATACACTCATAATTTCCGAACCATTGATACTATAAGGATCGATTTCATAACATAGAGACCATATCCGATATCCGTCACGGTGGTAAGAGCATTTAAGCCCTACGGCCTTTCTGACAAGGTCAATTTTGAGTTTAGCACTGTTCATAAATGTACTCATAATTTCGGAACCATTGATGCTATGCTCATCAAATTCGTAACATAGACACCGTATACCCGAAATACAACATAATGGTAAGGTTATTTAGGCCCTTAACCCTTCCTGGCAAAAGTTTAAGTTGAGTTAAGCATTTTTTATAAATGTGCTCATAATTTCCGAACCATTGATGCTATGCTCATCAAATTCATAACATAGACACCGTAACAGACATACAGCATAATGTTAAGGTCATTTAGGCCCAAACCCTTTCTGGCAAAAGTTTAAGTGAAGTTAAGCCTTTTTGTAAATATAGTCATGATTTCCAAAACATCGAAGCTATGCTCATCAAATTCATAAAATAGACATCATACTCGATAACCATCATAATGGTAAGGGCATTTAGCCACAAAACCCTTTCTGGCGAGGTCAATTATGCGTTTAAGCTCTTTTATAAACATAGTCATAAACTCACCATATACACACTCACCAAGGACATCTTTACCAACGAAAAATTATTTGATTTCCGATTTTAACCAAATTCTATTTGCGACTTTAGTAGGTGCTAAGGATAATTAATGTAATGTTAATTTCGGATTTTGGCGTTCGATTCTCCATCAGGGCACATAATATTATTATTTCCTTTCCGATTTTAACCAAATTTTGTTTGTGAGTTGGATAGGCCCTGGTGCAAGACATACTATATTATACTACTTACTTCCATGTGATTGGCTAAACTTAGGACTTGGGGAATGTCATTATCAGTTTCCGAATTTTTCTACTGTGAAACTTAAGCATCAAGCAAGAGCTAAACAATTGTGTACACTTACGTTTGGTCTAAAGCGATAAATATGTGTCTTAGGTTCTGCTGATTGACTTTTTTGTCGTACAAATCATCCTACATAAGTTGCAATACGTGGAAGATGGCTGATGCGGAACCAAACTCGTCCAAGCAGGATCAGCGAGCTGTACTGTAGCTCAGTTTTTAGCTGCCAAGGGGATGTAAGTCGATGGATAGTCACAGGGTATTGGGCGCTGTGTATGAAGTGCGCGTGCAAACCAAGATGGCGACCATCACACCCTGATCGCGATGTTCCACGAGGGCCGAGAGGAATAGCGCATTTGCCGAGCTCCGGTCAGGCTAGATTTATCACCACTTGACTTCAAATTTTGGAACCGTTGTAGTATTTCTTTAAGGGACGAAGATTCTACACCGACGAGGATATAGATGCAGTTGGGAACTGGTTAAAGCAGCAAAAAACTTTCCTTCGCTGACGGAGTTCACCACCTGTCCCGACAACCAAATACTTTACTGAACGCCATTGGCAGATTTTACTGAAAAACTCTAATTATATAGTATTATTTCTAGTTACCTGTGTTCGGTATTTCCTTTCTTACTTCCTCGTCCGGTGGCTATACATGTCTAACGGGTTTCATTTAAACCCGTCTCATAAAATGTAAACAAAATAGCCAAGTAAGCCTACATAAAACGACGTAGAAATGTTGTAGTGTAAGAAGTCTACACCACAAATAGCAACAGGTTTACGACATTTATACGCGTGATTAAACACATTGACATACAGTAAGGCAGTTAAGACGTTTTGCAAACGAGCCACGTTGTGTCTGGTTAGAGTCCCGGATAATCGACGGGTTTGGGTGCCGTTTTAAGTTGAAAACTTGAAGTTAGTTAATTTTCTAAACCGATCTGCTGGTAACAAGTCTCAGAAACATACTTCAACTAAACGTGAACAGGCAAGGAGTTGATGCGTTGATAGTATCCTTCATGCTACGGCAGTTGTACGAAAGATAATTTACTATACCCTGTGTTTTAGAGTTGGTAAGTTCCTCTCGCTTATTTTATTGGCCCAGTTCGTATATTTTGATTGTAGAGCATCCAGCTAAGCTTTGAATCTATATCTGCACACGTACAGCTCTTCTTTTATTAGCTGCCGCCTGTGTAAAAAAAAAAAACACACGATGGTTTGACTGGTCGACTGAATAGGTTCCTACAGCACTAAGCCCGAAATTTTCATCAGACGCGGACAACTAAATAGTGCATATAAAGCTATCCAATCGTGAAACGTAAAAAAAAAGCATCTAATTCGAATCGTGTACTATGCTGAAACTTTTTTTGGAGCAAAAAAAAAAAACATTAATTATTACTATTTAATGCAATTTTTCAAAAGAGACCTAACTTTTAATTTCTATAACTTTGAATCTCAAAACAATTCTTTATTCTCCAGTGGTTATTACTTTTGCAAATTGAGCATGGAGAGGCACTAAAATTGAAGAACAGGATATTCAAGAAATACCTGACACATGCCACATATGCGGAGGAGGGAAAGAATTATTATACTGGTTTAAGCTAATCTGATGTATGTAAGCATTTGTTTGCTGAGATATATTATGTTTAACCATCGCACACTGTGCATTTTTAATGAAATGTTTTATAATCATGAAAATGTTCGTTTGTTTTTTTTTTTTCCCCCACGGTTTTGTTACAGCATATTAGATAAGTATCTATCGGAATGCGTGGTTTGGTTGGTCATAGCTTTAAGTCTCATCGATAGCCGGAAACAGTGGTTCAGATAATCAGGATTGGTTAAGGAAGTTTGTATTATTGAACCATCCTAGCGTTCGCCTAAAGCGATTTCAGAAAACCATGAAAAAATTGAAATCAGGACGGCCGGACTGGGAACCGAACCCAGGACTTCCCGAACGCAACACCAGTGTGTTACCACTGCGGAACATTGCTTGGTAGAATGCACGAGTGCTAACAAGGGTACGCACTTTCAGGGAGACAGCGTAAGTTGTTTTAAAAATATCCACCATGGTATTTTAAAAATATCCACCTTGGAAGATGCAGACAGATGGAAACGTCGCCCGAGCGCTGCAGAATCATCCCAGAAAAATCTGGGTGCTTCAGCCAATACCACTTCTTGAATCTTTCTCAAAGCTAACTTTACTGTAGGTCATATTCTCAGCAATGAAGCACAGATTGTTTAAAAATTAAATGACTATGTTATTTATATTTTGTACTTACTTGAATTTTTCAGTGATAAAGATGACTCACTTGCTGACCATCATGATATTTACTTATGAAATTATTTTTTACAGATGTATCACTCCAACGAGCAGAATTACAGATAACGTAGTTCTAAAAAAAAAACCAAGTAAGGAAAATTAGTACTCCTTCGCAATAAGCAAGTAGTTTAAGATATAGTGCAAATGATCATATTTTAAGGGCTCAGAATTTTAATTTTTTAAAATAGTTAAATTCTTTTTAGGGAAGATAAGTATTCCAATATTTTATGTATGTTTAATGTGTTATTTTTCTGAGCTCCTACTCTAACAATTTCCAGTGATGTAACTGATTCAAACGAAACTTGACTCAGACACTAATCCCATCACTTGTATATCACAGTCATTTCAGGCTACATTTTGGAAGAACTTGTTTATACTAAGAGAAACTTTTCAATTGGTAGAAAACTTCTTTCGACTGGCCTGCAAAAAATTGTCGCGATGACTCCTCTTCTGCTAGTGCTTCGTGGACGTAAATTTGTAATAGTGGTGATGTGCATACCAGATAAGACAGCTTGTTGCGGAACAGACATCTGCGAATGATAACTGTACGAAAAAGAGATGGTTAACTACCTGTCGGTCAGTGGTTGAATATCTCTAGCAAGGAATCATCCGTTGCTAGCAAATATCCGCCGCTTTCTCGTCGTGTGTTGATCAACTTATTAAAGCTCTGTTACAACACCGTGATCGTGATGCAGAACTGGCGATACGACGACAGATGCTGAAATGACCTGTGACTGCGTGAAGTGTGTCCGCAAGACACACGAAGATTTTCCGGAACGTAAAAATTACGTGTTTGTGTCCGAACAAATACTCTATGTGGCTAAAACACACCGGATAACTCTGCTGTTGGTTCCAAGGGTGTAGCCGTGTAAAATAAGGATGTCGGTCCTCTCTTTGTATCATTACAGCGTTAACACTTCGGGGTAAACTATAATCTCAATTGTGGTACTCACTTGGTGGAAATTGTTCCCATTCTTCCCCTTAGCATGGTGAATAGTTGATGTTTGTCTTGATCGAGGCGGTCTAGCACGCAAACGACATTCCAGCTCATCCCAAATCGAATTCAATTCTGGGCTTTGTGCGCGTAAGTTAAGTAGTCCCTGCTGATTTTTCTCAAACCACGAAGCATTTGACCTTGCTTTTGGAAAAGGAATCTTATTGCACTGATGCAGGAAAGGGTGTATTCCGAAGTAGTATGGAGAGCATGTTAATGTCCAAAACGTCTCGAGACAAGCAATAATTAATCGATCTATCAATAAAAACTTCTTTGGCTCTCAAGACCTCGTTTTAAGAGCCGCCCAAATCCCTCTACTCAACTCGATTAGAACGATGATCCAACCTAAATCAAGCGAAACAGCCCCGTACATTTACACTACCATTGCCAAATTTCACTGACACAACACGCGTAGGTAAATACCGTTATCTAGGCATCTGCCAGATTCATACAAGTTCCGGATAAGCACCGTTATTCATTACTCCGTAAGACCTCCCACTGCAGCGCAGACCAATGACGATATAGTTTGCACCACCCCAAACGACATCAGGCACTGGTACATGTGATCAGTGACTTCCTAGCAGCTGCACGATGATGACAATCAAGTACTATCACCGCTGCGAACGGATAGTTATCAGTGGCGTCTGTACAGTCCGTACAACACACCAGTCCCGGTCAGTAATTTTCTTTGGCCTTCCAGAACGATGCAAGGAGACAGTGTTTCCATGACGTCTGCACTTGAATATGACATCGTCAACAATGGGCCGAGGTTCGTTTAAATGCTGAGAAGTCTCTCAGACGAAATGCCCGAATTTATGGGCCACTACAGTTATGTCCCTTTCGAAACCCTCTCCATTGGTTCATTATAACAGTAAACACGCATTCTGTGGTCAAAAGTTTGTGCCTTCGCTTACGTAGTAGTTTCACAGTGGACAAGTTCACTAGGAACAATGGTGTGTACGATTATTTTTTTGACATAGTGTACATATAATTGAACATTCGTTATTGGACCCGTTGGCATGTGTACACTTTTTGGAACTAGTTTACTGGTCCAACACAAGTAGCTTTGTAATCGCTCCCATTTTCCTATGATGCCATGTATCTGTATAGCAAGTAACTTATATGCAAGTCGTCGTTCATTTTCTCTCGACCTTCCCTTATAAGGAACACCATAGTGGCTCATATATTAGGGTTGTTCGATAAAGCCTGAGACTGGTGCTACAAATTTGCTAACCCGAAATTCCATTGAAATAAATTTTTCCCCTTCAATATATTCACAAGTAAGAGCAATGCGCTTGTCCCATCTTCTCATCCATTTTCGAAGACATCCTCAAATCCATTTTTGACATGCGCTTTAAAATCGCATATAAAGCCTTCGTCTCATCGTTTTCAGGGTCGAGTAGTCATCCTGTAAGGTATTTTTTAACAGTTTAATACAAAAAAAAACCACACGAGTCCAGATAAGGACTCAAAGAGATTTTAGGGTGGGGGAGGGTGGTTAGGGATGCATTTCTGACAAAAAAATACGTCGTAACAACTGTCGCCAACGGATCCATGCAGCATGAGATATTTTAGAGTGACCATAAGCTCTACGAATATCTTTAAGGGTTTCTGAAGTAGCTTTGTTTAACAGAACACAAAGATTTACGGCGTGCCTTTACTCTCGCGTTTTCGACATCGTACACTTCAGAAGTACCCGAAGTGTTATAAAATCGCTGCTGATGGAGAACGGTTGGGCCCAGACAAACGTAGTGTCTGGTGGTAGTCCAAGCACCCTATAGTATTGACGTTGCCGATATGTGTTGCGGATAGATCATTTTCACAGTGCTTTCTAAAAGCAGTGTTAGGCCATGTTCCAATTCGACTCGAGTTCCGTTTTTCGTAATTCATATTCAGCATTTTGTAATGTTTAGTCGACACACCACGACATTCAACTGTCTAGCATGCAATGCTGCTATTATTGTAGTGTTATCATGACTATAAAATTAGAAGTCCACGATGTCTTTAAATAAACTGTAATTATTCTGTAAAGTCGTTACAGAACCGTTTAAAATTTTAAATTAACAAAATATAACAAATATGCTGTGAAATTGTTACTTAACAACCATTGTGTCATGAAAAATTACTTAGTTCAAGTATATTTCGGAAACTAGCTTTGCACAATAATTGTCAGTGAAATACACATTTGTTTATTCCAATAACCTCGCCTATATGTGTATTTCAACGTTTCAAACTGCAAAACTAATATGGTGGTAATTCGGTAATTTTTGTTTTGCAATTTATCAGCTTCGAAGCTGACAAAACGCAAAACGCAATTTACAAAGATACGTAATAGATTTTGTAGACAAAACGGGTCATGTGACCCTTCGGTTAAAAAAAATGTGCCAATTGGAACACGGCCTGGTAGCTGACCCTGCTTAGCGTCCTAGAAATGGAACGAGTGCAGATGGCTAGCATTTTACTTTGTCATTCTCGCAGGCAGACGGAAGCGATTAAAACTATTTGTTTTTAATGTAGTGACGTGGTCAGATGTGGATTGCTGAACAGAATGTAAACTTGAGCTGTCGTGTATTGAACTACTGTCTGCAAAGTTTCCCTAACATATTCTTGATAGTGAATTTATTTACATTGGAATATTCAGATTAGTTCCTGATGAAGTGATTTATTTTCAGTGTTAATGATCTACTTTTCCAGTGAGTGAGTGAAGAGGTCTGGGCGGATTTTAACATCGAGGTCTTGAGAGCCGATGAGGGTGAAGCGAGGTGAGTATGGAGCGGCACCGGAATGAAGGGGCGGGGGAAACGGAAGATCTCCAAGAAAACCTGCCGACCAGCGGCACCTTCTGGCACGACTTCTCGCGTGCGGATATCCGGGAGGCGACCCTGCCGGGGATCGACACCGATTCGCCTAGGTGGGAGGCGAGTAGTCTAGCCACTACACCACCGCAGCCCCTGCGTCATCAGCGATACGCAGCTTCATTGGTGGTTGGCTTCTGTCGGTCCTATATCGGCGTCGTTTTGTTGTGGTGTTTTGGAGATCGCCTGAAGATATGGTTGACGCAGACCAGCGCCCTTTTAATCGCGATATCTAAATTGGGGTGCCGCAAAAAAAAAATTATGTAAAACTCATTACCATGATAAAAGGGTCCTCTGGGACGAAGCCGAGCCAAGAGCTCTGATATCTAACAGCATCTCCAATAAAAACATAACAGGATGTTTTAGAACAACATCGACAAACTCCAGCAGGTGATTCCTTACGATAATATAAGACGAAGACCTGGGTACCACTTTCCCCTTAAATTATTATCAAGGGAGTTACGTACGCCCCAAAAATCGAGTTTCGAAATGCTTTTAGTTAAAAATATCAGTAAGTACTCGCGATTAAGTAATAAGTTGGTGCATAATGATTTGTAAAACGGAGATCTTATACCTCTGGAAATGCGGTTGGTAATATCATCCTTGGGGGTTGCCACCTGTTTCCAGGAAATTTTGTGACAATAAGCTGTAAACGATTCGTTAAGACAAATTGCGAATCAGCACGCTTAGATAAACAGAATTCGCCTTGTCGGAACGCTACCAGGAAAACCTTCTCCGAAAAATCCATGAGGAAATCCCAAACAAAAGGTGAGTGGCCTGACAGGTAGGCAATACATATACATGGCAAGGCACTACACCACTTGGCATAGTGCTGGATTTACAATGCCACGACGAGGTGGTCCCGACAGTCAGACACGACGTTACAGTCCGATCATATCCGCCCCCAAAATTAGTTCAATATTTACAATACCCCGACAGTTTCCTTCCGAGAAATGTTGCGTGGCTTTCGGAAATTCCTAGAATGGCCAGTAACTTGACATTGAGTGTGAAGAAATCACAAATCATTGTACACTATTTTTTTTGATAACTTTGTTACGAGGTATATTTTGGATTTTGGAGCAGTTATTTTTCAACGAACATTTGTTTTCGTCAATTTATTATCTTTCTGTTACAAGATAACCAGGATGTACATGCAAATAACTTATGTTTAATGTTTAATTTACCAAAGTAGTGAAATCCGCACGACATTTTGTTTTGCAAGGTTATGTTTACTTTTTTTCAAATGCCAAGCGATGCCGATCGGTCTGACGCCCGACGAAAGTATAGATAGAATCTACTTGTGAAGGTCTGTCGGGGCTGTGATTTTGTCGGGATGACCTTGCTCCTGATTGGCTGATGAAAACTTTTCGTCGGTGTCGGGGTTGTTTTGTCAGACTGTCAGATTATTGTAAATCCAGCTTTAGTCTGTACGATGTACGGCAGTGACACCATGACGAGACAGTCGCCGCAAATACGACGTGTAATCAGTCGTGTACTGTGCCTGACTCGACTGATTGATTAATGCACTTACCTTTGTAAACGTTAGAAGTTTGCAATGTTTCAACACGTTTGTCTACTGCAGTATTACCTGCCATCTGCTCGTTTTACTGTCACAATACATTACTACTTATGTATTTCCTAGTGTGCCCTCTTAGTGGCGCACAGTACATCGACATGCCATCACAATTTGCTAACGCAACTCACCCAGACTCAAACCCTAGCACAAGATTATTTTTATGTTTAAAGTATAGTGAGCGCTAAGTATATTCGCGGTTTCATCATACTTTCGAATCAAACCTTTGAAAAATCACCCCATGTAAGACGTGTTTGGTTGCGTCCTAAATAGGTCATACATCACATGCATTTCTTACATTACATACATTACATACTTCTATTACATACATAAAAGTATCTTACTTTTGGTTAAATTATAAACTGTTGTTTATATTTTTATAAATTATATTCAATTTATAATTCATATTAATAAAACAGTTAAAATAGGTGCGTTGGTAATGCCTAGTAAGAAATAGTTCTTAAGAAAAATATTATTTGAGTGCGCACGAATATGGTGCGTTGTCCCATTGGTGTAATTTTCTAGACTTGGTTAAGATTTGTTTGCTTGAGGTGGAGGAATATTCTAAAAGTAGAACTTTATCAGGGCTTCAGAAAAGTTTGAAGTACCCTTGAATGGACTATAGTCGTTTTTCACCCTCGTATCTTTTAATCACACGTCGTGTTTGTTTTAAGACACAAGTCGAAATTATGCCACAAATATCAATTTAAGAGTTAGCAATAGCTTCTCTATGGTTGTCACGTCGTTACAGGGGTTACTTATGCTGAAAGGAAACAATAACGACTCGCAAATAATTATTATAAACTAGTAGGTTATTCGCAGGCAGCTTTTACACAGGAACTGACAGGAATACTATAGTATGGCTTTTATTTATTTCTCTTACTATATTCTGGAATGAATAGGAATACGTATAATTAAGTTTGGAACTGTTTCCTTTACTGGATCTTGTTTATATAGTTGTAATTGATAGTTATGCACCACTTATTTTACAGGCATAATTTTGGTTTAAATGAAATTTTCCAGTATCTTTTTTAGTGATAACAGAGATGTGTTGTCAATGGAACATAACTATAGATACGTCAAGAAAATTATAGAAACGGCATAACCTTGTGCATTCACGCAGTAAGCGGATTTTATTCGTCATGAGCTAAAAATTTTATGAAAATAAGTGCAATGATTTTGTAGATAAGAAAATGTTGTATCGAAAACTTTCTAGAGAGAGAGAATTCGAACAAACGTAGAAACCTTCAAACACAAAGCTTTTTAATTCATTCGCAGGCCTACCTTACTCAGTTATCAACTTGTAACCACGTGCGGAAATACTCTTATCTGGTGAGCTCCAGAATCGCTACCCGGTTGATCAATCGCCGCGCCTGCATATGGCTTCCGAAATTAAGGTCAACGCCTCTTCTTTTGGCTTCCGGTGCGAAGGCTTTTAAGCGTTTCACTTTGTTGATAAATAGATACATGTTATGTTCCAGAGAACATCTCTAACGGCCGCCTCCAGACGCACACAGGCTATTCGCGGTAAAGTGAGAACTTTTGAAAGCACTCTCATTCGGAATAATCGTCAATAAATGTGTTTTATTTTAGACTAAGGCGTTAACTACCGAGTATGGTGGAATATACACATTGTGTTCATTACTTCATGGCACTGTTTATTTTTAAAAAAATGTGGTTAAAGAATGGTAAATGACTGAAACGAAAAAAGTTATTGGGGCCTCAGAAGTGCTCATTTTACCATGAACAGCCTATATCAGTTTGAACTCTCTTTGCAAGGGCGTAGAAAGCATATTTTTCCAGTGGGGAACCGTCTTTAAAAGAAACTGATTTTTTTTTTACCATAACCGCTTCCATTCTACGCTCACGCACATTATATTTAGCAACCGAAGAAGACCTCCTTGCCTGGAATTTTATTTAATATTCATCAAAAATTTATTTTTTCTTATACAGAATATAATTGTGTTGATTCCCAAAGATTATAGTTAGACTGCGAGTAATTTTATTACAGAAACGGCCAGCCTTAGGAAGTAATTAATTTATTGCTACAAAGTCTACATGATGAACTAATATTAGAAGTAGGCCTACTCAATTACGATTGAGTTACTTTCGCTCATTATCTACGTTTTTGAATTGCTGTGTTCAAAGTAAAAAATAGAAAATATCATTTGGGCTAATTTACCTCTTTAACCAAACAAATCACTTTAAAAACCAAATTTTGGAATTTAATTAAATATTACATTATTATTAAAAAGTAAAATTGAAAGGAAATACCATTAATTTACATAATAACTCTCCGTACTGACGGGTGAGGAAATGTTTTAGCTTTCCACAGTTCTGTACTTATCATAAATAGCCTGCATCGCCTTGCAATACTCGTCTCATACAGAATATCTTTAAACATGTTCGATATTGAAATATGTGTAATAATATAAATTAAACTTAGTCGCTACTTTAAGAGATGATACGAAAGTTACATACAGTAAACAAGGAATTCCAGCATAAGTATTATCAGGAGTCCATAAGCGTGGTCGTAATTCCACAGAGGGTCCTTAAAACCCCAGCGAGGGTCCAGGCCCCACAACCCCCACTTCTACGCCTATCCTCTTTTAACAAAAAGTACACGAAAATTCATATCAAACCTACATGAATTAAAAAAAACACCTACAAACGGAACATACTCGGGTTTCTAACCTGGCTCATCTCCTCGGCACTGAGATTAATGCTGAACAAAAAATTTTTGCCCACTTTTAAAAACTCAGAGCTGAAATCAGCTGCGTCTAAGTTTTATTGAATTCTGTTTAACAAATATGAAAATATATTTATTTATTGAATTAATTAATTTGGCAGGAGAATTATAAAATATATTACAGTATTTACGTCTTCCAGTTAAGCATACTTAAAGGTGCCTATTAGGTTCAAAACTTTGAACTTAGGACGTACTCTAGCTTTCAAGCTCGCAGAATTTTTTTTTTTCTATTTTTTTTTTCTAACGAAATAAAACAGAAATGGTGATGGAATCATGGCTCGCTCGAGGAAGTGTCAGCTAACACTGATGATGAACTAAGTCCCTAAACTTTGATTCGGGCCTTTGCTAAGATTTAGTTTTCAAAAATTTCTTATATCTCACTACACTCCCCAGAGTTTTTTTTTTTTTTAATGGGGACTATGTCACATAAAACAACGCTGAAGGATTTTTTTGAAAAGAAACAATTTGGTTGAAATCCAGAATGGTAATTTAAAGTATCAGTTAAATGACATAATGCGCATAACATTTTTTTACAGTACACAAACAATGGTTTACACCCTTCCCAACATTTGTCCTTGATGACTAAACCTAACATACACGAAAGCAACTTAGTCACAAGGCCATAATCTAATCCCTTGTTAGGAATTCCATAGTTAAATAAGTTCATTATCATGTTGAGATTAGACTTCGAGTAAATTATTCCACTTGAGGTTCACACCGAGTTTTAACTAAAATATAAATAATTATTATTAATGGCACGTACATCTTAAAGTAATTGGAACATTGATTCCATGTCAGTCAGTGCAGCCTTCTTTCGTTATGATAACCTCGGAACCAATTTATTTTGTCTAAAACCGTTCTTAGTCACTCAAAAAGTGGTTCTGATAATAGTATTACTACAGCTGTATTTTCCTTTATATAAGGCCGTAGTGACACAGCGGCTAGGGCCCTCGTATCCCACCAAAACTAACATGGTTCGATTCCCGGGAGGGCCGCTCGTCGATTTTCGTACGTGGGAATCGTGCCGAACGATGTCGCTGGTCGGTGGGTTTTCTCGGGGATGTCTCACTTTCCCCGCCTTTGCGTTCTGGCACTGCTCCATCCCTAGCTTCAACTTCATCGACTCTGACGACTCCGCGGTCCAAACCTTTCCGCTCCCCTCTTCTATGTAACGTTTTTCGTGATCATCCACGTCAAATTACGAACAGTTGAAGTCGCTATTTAAAGGAAAAGACTTTTTGTTCTGGTTTATTGTACTAAAATGATATTTTACAAGCATTGCGGAAATACTGTATATCTTTCTTGGTAATTTATACATTTTACGTTGCACGTGAAACACAGCGATAGAAAAGAACAAAGAGGGGTGGTAAAACCAAACACATTATAAGTGGACAGAGTCAAGAAACAATTCCAACGAAACTAACATAACGAGATGTGGACCTCAACAAATAACTGCACCCAATTTCGCACTAACTATAATTGTAAACAGTACAATTAATGATTTTAAATTTCATTTTAAAATGTTATTTTTGAAATGGCATTAATAAACAACTTCGAAACAGGATATTTTCCTTTTAGCGCATAGTACATATTTTTAATTTTTATCAGTCACCACATTAATTTTTTTAAAGTCGAAGAAAAGTGCAGTAGCTGTCAGATAATAACTTTTTTGATCAGGTCTCCCCTATTAACGGCCTCACTTTATGCCGAGTCAAGGGCCGGCTGACAGAATAAATTAATCCTATTTTTCCCCTAGAAAAACGCACACATCGACGCTTTACGTGGGATTCGAATCCAAAGCTTCTCTCGCACGGTGTTCCCAACCAACTACGACGGAGTTCTGCTCGTGATAACTTCCTATTGGCTAGCCACAGATAAACATGAAAACATGTATAGTCCATTCGCGACTGGAAGAGACTTATGAAAATCAATCTTTGAAAAAGTACCCTAGCCATTAGCTACATGCATAGCTGGTAAAAATAAAAAAGTGGCGGGTGTCGGTACAGTATCCGCTCCCGCCACTTTTCTTACCAGCTATGCATGCAGCTAATGGCTACGGTATTTTTTTCAAAGATTGATTTTCATAAGTCTGTTCCAGTCGCGAATGGACTATAGGCAAGTGCATGATAAAAGTATGAAAATTTTATCTGTTTAGATTTTTGTCAGACTCAGTTAATCCAAACATAGGCAATCGGTATATGATACAGAAATATGTAAGAGGAAAGGCCAGCTTATCAAAACCCAATTGTTAGAACACTAATAAAGCCACATTATTCTTGTACTGTATAAACATACTGCGCTTATATTATAATCGTTACTTGCACTGATACACACGCACCTGTAAAGAACTGATAAGAGCCTACCTTACGAAATAAAACCACAAAATAATATATATTTTGTCGTGAAGTTTATTAATAGTCCTCGGCTCAACCCTTCCTCTCTCGGTTATTAAAACTTAAAAGGTTGAGGACGCACGTGTAGTAACAGCTATAATGTCTTTGTAGGTCCCTACATAGACTGTTTGAATTAAAGTAAACGTTGGAAAATCTAACAACAGACAATTATGAAAAATAACACTATTACAGACCTGTAAATTTTTGTTAAAATAATCCTTTGCTCACGCAAATTAATTTAGAGACTTAATATTAAACCATATACCCGTGTAATTATAAATAGCTGAAATGTAATTGACCACAACTACTGTAAAAATACACTTTTTTTTTTAGGATTTATATTTCCTGGTTTCCCTAACATTTGTTTTTTTTTTTTACATATATCTATAACTACAGTGTCCTATTATAATAGGACGATCTCTGTCTGTCCATCCCTCTTTAATACTCTAAGTCCCTTGAAACTCAACAAAAGTTCTTCAAATTTGCAAAGCGAATCCTCAGGGTAAAATACAGCTCAAGTTCGAATTTCAGCAAGATCAGATGACACAATCATGACTTTTGACCTTAAAAACTAAATTTTTTTTGTTACTCTTTCCTATGAAAGTTTTATATTAATGCATAGAGATATGAAGGTAATAGAATATAAGTTTTGTTTACTCTAAATGTCTCGCTTCAATGTTGAGTTAATTAAGTGTGGCCATAATGGCCCAGAGGATAGAGAAATATAATTTTTTTTCTCAGTCTTTGTATAGTAATTAAATTTTTTTACATTATAAATACTCTAGACACTTGCCAATACTGAAAATACGGTCACGGGCTAAACCCCTAGTGGGGCAATAAGCGTGTGCGGCATGCGTGTATGGGCCATGCACTCCTCATCAACACGTGTTCAAAGCTGGTGCGAGGTCATCCTCACGTGGTCAAGAGAGTTGCAACGAACCACTGTGGACGGTACACGACACTCACCTGGACCTGACTCGCGCTAACTGCCGCTGTGGAGAGCCGCGACGGTCCGCTCTGCCATCGCCAGCCTGGGCCTCTCCGGCACGCGAGCCGCCCGCTATCGCAGCCACGTCTTTGTCGCGCCCGCACGCCCCGCGTCTGTTCGGGCCGGGCCGCCGCTACATCACTGGCGCGGCGAAGAGGGCGCCGATAGCTCGATACTACCGTCAGCGTCGACAATCGATCCGCGCGGCCAGAGGAGACTCGTCAGCTAGCTGGCGCCCGCGCTGTCACGCCGTCACTGGCGCGCGCCGCCACGACGAGATTAAACCGCCTCTCGACTCCCCTCCAACTCTATCTTCCCCCCTTCCCAACCCTCTCGGCAATCCGCACCCTCCCCACCCTCCGGCCTGTTGCGATCTTGGCGCTGTCGCCCTGCGACTATACCACAGAGACATCCTTCACGTTTCTCGCCGTGGGGTCGGGGATTTTACATTCCGCGTGGATTTCCCGCCCAGTCATGTCGAGGTTAACCCCGGTCCGTTCTCTATGTAACAAAAGAAACATTAACCCGTTCGGTCACCCATTAATTCGTGAACTGGAGTGTTCCAATCATCCCACACAGCACTTTATATCCGTGGGATACCATGTTCATGCCAGCAGTATCTTGATGTACACGGGATATCCTGAGGTTATACGTAATATAACGCTAGATTTTGGATGTACTAGGATAATCTTATTAAATATCTCTAGAATATCCCGTTGTCACATTCCCAGGATATCTTAAACTGCAGCTGGAAATATCCGATATCCCACATAAGTGTCTGATATCCTTGGTGTTTTGGAATATCATGGGAATGAATTTGTCTGGAGATCTTTAGGTTATATTTTTAAATATCGTCAGGATAAGTTAGCCATTGGGATATTCACATTTTGGCATGAAACACAAATATACAGATATTCAGGCAGTCCCTACACCACAAGAAGTTCACTTTCAAAAATCCAGATGAATGAAAGATTGTACAGACACCCATCAGGGTGTCTATTGGATGTATACTAATGATACAGCTGGATATGAAGACCTTCAGATTTGCCATGGCACATCTACAGAAGTCTGTAGGATGTATCGCGAATATGTCCACTGGATATGCAGCTAGGATATCCTTCAGATGTACCATGAAGATGCCTGTAGGACATCCCAAAAGAGGACATTTGGACTACCACAGGAAATCCCGGAGACTTACTGGGATATTTATAGATTATCTTTAAAATCTCTCAAGATATCCTCTGAAGACATCTGTGTGCTGTGCGGGGTATAATATTTCGATGTGCACTGTACTTGTGTCCGGTTGCAACCAGTTGACAACGCACTGTTTGCTCAAATTTTTACTATCAGTCATTCATAAACGAGAGGTGTTGTAACTTTCAAAAATAAAATTACCGCCAGAGAAGACTTCTCAAAACATTGCGTACCGATTCATCGCTGTAGACAGCACTGCTATATGCCATTCATGGTAAAATGAGCACTTTTGAAAGCCCTGCTTAACATCTACTTGTATGCACGTTGTGTATTTTTCCGCCTTATGTAAAATTAGCATTGCAATGGGCCTCATCACTTTATTCATGCGTCGGTCAGGAGAAACTACGAAACTATCGGAAAAGAAAATATTTTACAAATCTGGTAATTTTTATACTTCGATGCATTAAAAAAAAACTGAAAGCGAAATAAATAATTTAAGTTATCACAAATTGTTACCTCACTTTTTATGCTACGTTAATATATGGAACTATTTTCTATCCATCGTAACCACCTTTACTGGGCTCATGTCACTAAGTGCGCCCGTTAAAATACACGCAGGTAAGGACAGTGGCTATTTTGTAAGGTTGATTTCAAAAGTGCTGACTTTATCGTGAACAGCCTTTAATAAATATACTTCAAGTGCAACATGTATACGATTGTAGACATAGTGAAGTTTTGACAGTTGTTAAGGCAGTTCTGTTTACAGCTGTTTCCATGGATACGGTCATACGCTGGTATCTCTCCCTGCCACACATTATGTTTACGTAAACACACTCACCTGACTGTCAACCTGCCCAGTGTGTCAACAGAAAATACATATTTTGCCATGGAAATAACTGTACACAAGTCTACTTTCAGAACTGTCAGAAGGGTGCACTCGTTCGTTATACAGACTATAACCGCAGGCCATAAGGTCATTGGACATTTCCCGATGATCTGCTTGAGCTATTATGGACTGAATAGGAAAAAAAAAAAACACAATTAGCAAAACTGTAATACTCTGGCGATAGCCAAATCGCTCTCGTGAAAATATATGCTTTCCTGGTAAATTTCACCCAGGCATGCCGATGCCGCTGAGTTTCAGCTAGTGGAAGGCAGAATGTCAACCAGCTAAGCCATCTGCAGTTTTTTTTTCTGGTGAGCCCCCAAATCCCGCTACGCCAGCCTGAGCACCTTTACAGTTCTGTGTGTCCTCCGGCATGCATGTTAGTAGCTAAGACTGTTGGAGAATGGGATGCGTCTCAGGGCAAGCCCTATACGCCTTAGGTCGGGTTTAATTAACAAAATGGGCGCATGCATTGCGGCTGAGCAGGGTTGTCTGGTGCCACGGCCGCAATTGTAGCCATGGACACACCCCGAAAGAAGAAGTGTCTAGTAAGGGGCATAGAAAACCAGGCAAAGCGGAGAGGGCCTGGAAAAAACTATGCGACAGTCGCGGAGGATAAAACTAATTTCTTTTATCCATCCGCAGTGTTTTCCGTCCTGTTGTAGGCTATTCACTGTAAAGTGAGCACTTTTTAAGGCCCACCCAACAGCTATTTACCACTAATAAATATATTTTATTGCAGTCTCATACATTAACTTTTGAGGGTGATTAAATGTATACACTGAGTTTATTAGACATATGGAAAGGTTTATATTAAAAAGTGGCAGTAAGATAGAAATTACCTGGAAGGAAAAATTTAGCTGGGCCTTAAAAAGTGCTCACTTTACCGTGAACCGCATATACCTCATATAGCGCGGTAACTAGTTGGGTTGGTTTGTTATATTTCGAAGGCTCCTATTCCACTGTCCCATGCTGGCAAAGTGAATGGTTTGTAAACATCCCTAGTTACTGTCACGAAAGCATATTATTATCCAGGGAGTGTGCGCACAAAGACATGATGTAACTATCGGTATCTAATTAGCGTAACATAACCAGTCCTGGGGCAGGAGTTGAAGTTACCTTATTCAGTTGGGAATCAGTTTGGGATATAATCATTGAGATCCGGCTAACGTCTGAGTTCACAATCGAAAGCTTTCACGGTAAGCGCATGTTGCGCATGTGGAACGAAGTTTTCTGTATTTACGACTAACATTTCAAATGTTATTATTTTCAATTCCAGTCAGTAATGCTAACAAATGGCTCCCCTTTATGTAACCTAAAGTTCATAATCAAATCCAACCAAAATCGACAAGCATCGTCATGACGTCTTTCTCAACGACTGACATCTGGCGGAGAGTCTTGTAGCTACAAAATGATTCCCAGATAATCGGTCTCGTACACTAACTTTTCTAACATTTGTAATGTTCTCTACAAAGTGAATAACATTTTACCACGTCAACACCACTTCCGCCTGTCTCTTAACTACACGGGTTAGACAAAATATTAACACACGAAAACTGGCCGTACTTCGACCTTGCTGTACAGCCACGTGACATAGCACAGAATCTGCCGCCAAGAGTCCGTGAAGGTTAAGGTTTCAGTCTATCAGCAGCAGTCAAATGCCGTTATCTCAGACATTTTATTGGACTTCCAAAGAAGCATAATCGTTGGAAAGTGCCTAATTGGAGCCTCAGTAACGGTAAAAACCAACCGTGCTGCAAAGACATTAAGCGAACTGTTATGATAGCCTACACAAAACAGGACAAGACGTCATCTTCGAAACAGAACAGTGGGCGAAAGTCAAAGCTCGTTAGTAGGGGTATAGTCCATACGCGGTTCATTCACACTTTTTCAATCAAACCTTTGAAAAATCACACCATGCATGGCTTGGTTGTTTCTTAGTTATATTATGGATCGCAAGCTTTCTATATATGTGTTAACATTTAAGTACCATATTTTCATTTAAACTGAAATTTTATTTATGTTTTATCTATGAATTATAATATTACATTCATAGTTAATATGAATTAAGACAATGAGAAAAAATTTGTTGGTAATGCCTAGTAAGAAATAGTTCTTATGCGAAATACGATTAAAGCGAGTGCGCACGAATGCGGTGCGTTGTCCCTTTGGTGTAATTTTATAGACTCTGTTAAGCTTTGTTTGCATGGGGCGTATGAATACCTGGAAGTAGAACTTCAGAAATGTTGGAAGTAACCACGAATCGACTATAGAAGGATATTGAAGCGGGCAGTTGTCCAAAATAAAGTTCTCAGATAACCTCCGATATGAACGCCCAACACGCGATCAGAATCAACAAGAACTGTCCAACGGGATCTTCATTTTGAGAACATTCGTGGCTGAGTGGGTACTCAACCGCTGGTATACGCTGTTCACGGTAAAGTGAGCACTTTCGAGGCCCTAGTTACTTTTTCCTTTCAGTCATATTTTATTCTGTAACCACATTTTCAAATAAATACAGCCATGTAAGTAATAAACACATTGTGTATATTCCAGCACACTCGGGAGTTAACGTCTAAGGCTAAAATAAAATATATTTATTGATTCCCATCCCAATTAGAGGGCTTTTAAAAGTGCTCACTTTACCGTGAATAGTCTATAGCACCACATAATTAGAGATCCTATAATTCCGCGTTGTTCGATAGCACCAAGCTAGACAACATAGTCCTCTAATCAGTCGAACAGAGTTCATTTGTTCATTGGTTGCCGCTACAGGCAGAACTCCACCTCTTGTTCCACCCGAGGCCACGCGAAATGAAGCTACCGGAGTGCTGTAAGTTTTTACTATTGGTTGTGAGTTCTGTAGGCCGTGTCGGATGAGTGTAGGTCGAATAACACACAATAAACTAACTTGTACTTGTATTCCGTCTAATTTGGTAGCAAATTTTAACGCGAAATGAAATGCTGGAGTCTTTACACATAATTTTTGAACTGATAACAATGGTGCCAAGAGTACAAAGATTGGACACAACAGCAGTGGGGGCAGGACATCTGCATGGTCTCACTAATGCGCATTTATTATTTCAGATCATCGGGCGTGTTTGTGTCCGGAGAACGCCCGTACAAGCCTTTCATTTTGACTGCCCCCTTCTTACTGTTAAGCATGGCAGTGATTCTGTGATGCCGTAGGGACGTGGTATCTTCGCGTGATCTGGGTTAATTTATTCCGCACGGGAAGACCCCAGCACAACGATATCTCAGCTGTATAGACTATAATTTCCATCGTATACACTGGATAGTTTTCACTGGCAAACGCCATGTATTTTATGACGAAGACCCCAACACTTCGTTCCGCACGTCCAAGGATGGTTTCACCAAAAACCGAATGAATTGAAACATCCCTTCTGGGCTCCTCTGTCACCTGACATTAACATAAATTAAAAGTATGCCCTAGGTTTCCAACTTCTAGCCACACTTTGTCAGCTAGCAACCGCTCTGCACAAGTAATATACTCATTTCCCCCAAGAACTTCATAAGGTATTATTATTAGTCAATGCCACATCGGGTATAAGCTGTAATTCTGGCTAAAGGTCGGTCAAAATAATTTTTTTTTAGGCTATTAACGGTAAAATGAGCACTTTTGAAAGACCTGCTTAAGATCTATTTACATGCACAGTGTGCCTTGTTCCGCCCTATGTAAAATTAACATTACCATGGGCCTCATTGCTTTATTCATGCGTCGGTCAAGTGATTTTGTGAAATTATTACAAACCTAAATATTTTGCAAATATACTCATTTTTTAATATTTATGCATTAAAATAAAAAAAAAATGTAAAAGAATTAATTTAAGTAATTATAAATGGTTACGTGACACTTTGTATTCGACGTTAAGAAATGGAACTATTTTACATTCTTTGTTATCAATTTTACTGGACGCATGTCACTTAGGACGTTCGTTAAAATATAGGTATGCAAGCAGGAGCAGTGACATTTTTTCTAAGGTTGATTAAAAAAGTGGTCACTTTATTGTGAACAGCTTTGAAATATTTCGTGTCGTGTTGTGTTACTAGTATTCATTGCTTTGTTTACCACCTGTATTTTCTTTGTAATTTTACGTATGACATAAAATTCACTCTTCGACAAAAAATTGGAGCACTCCAAAAAGTAATTAAGTCACGAACGAAGAAATTGCGCATTCAGAATATGCGAATGGTGGGCATTTTTCGATGCAACGACTGTATAGCTGGCGTTCGGCTGCGTACTGATCCTCTCGTCGCACTGGTGTATAACAATGAAAACCATCGCTTAGGTGGTCAAAACGTAAAGTGGATTTGAGCAGAGTTTATTTATCATCCTCGATTGTAAGAGAAACTATCAATGTCAAACTTACGTGCGGCAAGAACACAATTGGCAGTTTGAAAGGAGGCATATCGAGAGGATGAAAGAGGCACGATGGTATCGCTAGGCATCTGGGGAGGAGAGATACCGCAGTTGGTCGACGCGCTGGCGTGAATGGGGTCGAAAACAGTAGAATGCAATGTCGACCAGGCAGCGAATTTCCTCGAGGAACGACAACAGCAGGATAGAGCTGTTGTAAAGGCAGCATGAATAGGCCCGGAGTTTTTGCTATCAATCACACGATGTTTTACAGATACGGAAGTGATTTCGTCGTACTGACATTGTCATTTTGCGCTGAATTTCCCCTCTTTTTTTCTCCTTCTATTTTTCTAATTCTATACACGAACACTTTATACTGTATTCACACCAGTGCAATATCAGCTCGACCTTTCCTTCAGGTAGCTTCGAATGTTTTGTCAGGGATTATACAAATTTTTCAGTAGAAAAAACTAGTAGCGTGCTAATTATTTTGACGTTTGCAGACTAACTTTGTTGTTGCGTAGGATTTTCAGCCATCACCAGATTTTTTCCACCCACATCTAGTACCAGCAAGGAATGAGATTAGGTATAGGCTATTCACGGTAAAGTGAGCACTTTTGAGGTCCTAGTTACTTTTTCCTTTCAGTCATTTTTTATCCCTTGAGCACCTTTTTAAATAAATATTACAATGTAAGTAATAAACAGTGTGTATATTTCACTGCACTCGGAAGTTAACGTCTCCGGGTATAATAAAATATATTTGTTGACTATTATTCCAAATGAGAGGGTTTCCAAAAGTGCTCACTTTACAGCGAATAGCCTATACGTACTGCTCACGTGATAAATCGTATCGGTGCGTATTTTGCGTGGAACTATTTACCATTCGTAGACGGTGTGTGCCGTTTCGGCGCCGTACATTGCGTGTGGTCATGCTGTGCTCCTCTGGTGGTCGGGCTGTGGTAACTTTTCACATCTTGATCAGGTCTTGTTTGTGGAGGACTGTTGAAGCTACATCATTGATACGTGGTCTTCACGCGGGTTTGGGGGAGGGGGGGGGACTTTAAAAGTTACGAGTAACTCAGTTCTGTCCCGTAAACTGTGTTTGTAGGAATGGTTACATCGAAAAAAAATATATATATATATATTATTACTTAAAAATAATTTAAGATAACCGAGAAACATAAAGTTTCCATTCGTTTTCAAAGGGTGTATGTATTTTGTTATTCTGCAAGGTCCTAGTCCAGAAATTATTTATTTTGGTTTACAGATTTAAAATTTGCATTTTTAAGTTTTCCCCCCGAATACTCTCAATAGCATTTCAGCACTTCTCATCCCTGGCAGCACATTTCCAATTTCCCTTACAATGCACAGACTAATCGGAAACTATTATAGTAATGTCTTTAAAACATTTTTGTAAATCATTAATTATATTTTACCTTAAATTAAGCATATCTTTGCGACTTTTCAGCATGTCCGTATACTAAGTTTTGAAGTTATCCTGAAATAATCTGCGAATTACATGTGATTATTAATTAAACTTTAATCTGTTACAGTAAAACGAACTAGCAAACAAGTTTTCGTAAAATTTAACTGGTTTCCACTCATTCCTAAGGTGTAAAATTATGACGAAAGCAGACGTAAAAACAGAACGTGTAGGTAAGTTTATAGCATAAATTGTTAAGATCCGCGTTAATTCCTCTTATTGTGTTCCATGCGATTCCATGTATGGCTGGTAAGTAATATAAGTAAAAATATGCGCCTCCACCCGAGGAATAATGCGATTTGTTCAAAGTATAGATGACACCCCTGACTATCAGAGAAACACAACTGTCGTTTTTTACCAGCCGGTTAATTGCATGGGGTGGAGGAACACTGTAATGAAGTTGGGTTAGGAAACAAGAAATCACACGTAAAACAACCATCATTATGTTATCAATTTATTTTGAAACTGGCACTTAACTGACTTATACGGTTTTTCATTTCTGACAACCAGGAGCTCTATAAACACTAGGCTTGATATAAAAAAAATCTAAAAACGGTATACCTAGCTTGCACAATGTTTCAACTCGAAATCCTGATTCAAACTAACGCCATTTATATCCTGACTACTAAGGTTACCCATTGTTCATAAAAAAATAATCATCTTAGTTCACCGGGGCGTGGGCTGGAACAAGGAACCACAAAAATGAGAGGCTATCGTTTAACCACTGGGTAACCTGTGCATACGTACAATATTTGTGGAAATTCGTTTCGTCCTTCCCGTTTAAGCGTTGTTACTCTACACATCAATACACGGCCTGATTTCTCTGTTTCGGTCAAGAATTAATCTGAGTTCACGTAGTTTATTTTCGGAACGTACCTCTTCTGTACGACTGTGAAGAGGGAAAATCTGCAAGTTGGAAGGTCGCAGTAGCTCGTGGAGTTATTGATAGCTTCTGTGTCCTGGTACTCCAAAATCCATTATACACGACAACGAATGGCTCAATAGTGGCGCGTTACTAACACTGCACACGGAGTACAATAAAAAATCATTTTTTCCAGTTGTTTATTTCTTTTGTACTATCTTAGCCAATCATTTCGAAGGATAGCACTAAATACAAAACTTAATTAACGACTCATTTTGCCTATGTGGCACTGAGGAGGGTGTCGCCAAAATTAAGCTACTGCCTTTTTTTTTTACAGAAATGGTTTAGAAAAATCGTAAATGTTAAAAAGAATTTTTAGAAAATATCACTTTACGCCACAGAAATTTTTTTATACTCAAAAGTGGACTAAAATTTTACAGAGGCTGAAATTGAGGTGCAGAAATAAGATATAGCTTTTTTTTTTTCAGAGCAGCGAGACAAAGAAAGACACATTTAAAATGGGAAACGTTCAGGTCTTAATATCAGCTTCAAATGTTTTATCAACCAAAACAGAATTTTGATATTCTCGCTGAACTAACTCCAATTCTCCGATACAGTAATACTTAAATAAATGCAAACAAACATATTTTAAGCAATTAAATTTTTTTTTGGAACCTACTGTGGCTGAAAAATATATATTAATGTTTCAAAGTTTCATATCATAAATATTACTTTTTTTAAAAATAAATGAATTAATGGTTTATCGTAATCCAGAATCTCTAATTATTCACATTTATATATTCTTTTTTTTTTCTTGGCTAGTTTCATGTTTTGCCTGTAGTTATCTCCTCGATGATATAACGGTGTTATACAAAAAGTTATCTAACTTTCTTGGAAAAAAACCTTTTCGACACTGATTTTTTTAGAGTTCATGTTACTCCCAGCAGATATTATTGCAGGACTGATTTCCAGAGGTGACTTACATTTATTTGTTATAAGCATAAACTCGAGAATATATGATTTTTCTCTGTGTAGTTATACCAACCACATGGATGTTATTTCGGGTCTTAGAAGGTTTCACAAAGATGCAGTTACATGCAGAGAACGGAAGGTGAAGATTCTGTTGGTTGTATACAACCAGTTTTGCTTCTTGTTTCTAGACCAACGCTGACCATTTTCTCCCCTCAACCTTCACTTTTCCGTGTTCTGTGTTAAGGGCGAACTTTATCATGATTTCGTTGAGATGTCATATATGGTGGTTTTCATTTTGTGTTCTTTTATGAGCAAGCAAAAAAACTTTTATCAATCAAAGAACGAGTTCTCGATTATGGGGAGGATTAATTCCGTGGAATGTATTCTCCAGGGCGTGTATGGAGTACCAAAATGAATGCGTGGTATACATGCTCACATTTTTCTTTGTTGCTGCACATTCGTTTGGCATTTATCGAATTACTCCAAGATATGCTATTTTTAGTTTCTTACACAGCTCACTGAATACAGTGGATGCGATTTGTTTGATATAATTGCAGTTCCTTTTGAACCCATTTGTAGAATTAGTCATTTAATTTTACATTGCTGAAGAAAACTTACTAGTAACCAGTAAATTTTAGCTGTGAGTTGTAGGATGAAATCTGATGTCATTTCAGGGTGTTTTTTTTTTGCATAGAAATATTTTACGCTCATCTTCTCGCCTTTTGTAAATGTTTGAAAAATCTATATAACTGCAAAAAAGCTCTTTTTTTAAAATATGTATAACTGTGTGTGGTTTCCGTAAGTTGGGATACTATTTCTTGGAATATTATTCACAGGTCAAAACGAAGTATATATAAAGACACCTATACTAAAATAGGATCTGTAAAAAACTGTACTTATTTAAAGATATGTTACTAGGCTGAGCCAACTTAAAGCACAATCTTTCCATAAGAGGACCATTCAGAAATCATCTCAAAAGTGACAGTTTGAAGAAATTGCGGGGTTGGTTTATCAGCAGAATATTTTGATGCCTTTGAGTGCCTTGATGGTTGCTAGGCGACACAAATGTCGTCTTCCTGAAAGATTTCATTTTTGAAATTATTATAATTATTTAATTTATGAACATTTGGAACATTTTGTGTTATAGCCATAGGCCTTATTACCATGCCGCAGTATAATGAGGCTTATTTTCTTTGCTTTTGAAAAAGTCCAGTTTTGTTTCGTTTATGGCAGAGTTTTGGCATGGTAGGAATACGACACTCACGAAGTTCGTTATGAAATGGGCGTTGCATTGCTGGTCGTACATTTTGCACTGATATGACGCTTGTTCGTGGATTGAAATATGAATTAATAAGGGCTACGCATGAAAAGGCGGCAAGCGCAAACTTGGTTTTTATTCGTAAGTTACAATACCTCGTATTTTAATGATAATTAATGTCACTGTTCACAGAAACTGTACGAAGACCATTCTTCAAGCGTCAAAAGTACACAGCGTCTTCACTTACTGGCACGCACATTCAGGCCGTGTTGCAATCGGCAGTTTTTTTCTCAACAAAATGGTCACGTGACCCGTTTAGTCTACATAATCTAATACGTATTTTTTGTAATTTTAATTTTGTCAGCTTCGAAATTGGCAAATTATAAGACACAGACTACCAAATCACCGCCATATTAGTATGCCTGTCCGAAACGTTTAAATACACGTATATGCGCGGTTATTGCAATAAGGGAATCTGTCAAATCTCTAAAGTTTTCAAAATAATTATTTCACAAAGCAAGTTGTTGAAATATTTTTGAAATGTGTGCTTTCTCATTGCACAATTTTTGTTAAGTAACGGTTCACATATTTGTTTTGTTTTGTTAGCTTCAAATTTTAAAAGGTCTTCTAACAACTTTCAGATATACGCTATTGTTTGTGAAAAGTGCAACACCCAAAAAGACTGGCCCGAATGAATCCAAACTCGTAGGACGTATAGAACAGTGTACCAGAAATAAGTGATTGCGATTGCAGAGAGATGGTTTACACGCAGGCCCAGAGCGCCATCTATTGTGCGACCGGAAAGGTCCGTGTCACGTCAAGCTCTGTCAGTGAAGAGCCGTCAAACGAAGTGAAAGTACGTGCCAGTATGTCTGTCAACGTCAAAGGGCGTCAATCAGCATGTGAATGAGTTCGAATAGGACAGAATTATCGGTGTCCGGGAAACGGGTTTGTCATACCGTGACATTTCGGCTCTTTCATGGCATGCTGCTACGACAGTGATGCATGTGTGGCACCAGTGGATAGAAGAGGGTTGTACGCAGCGACGAGTGGGTACTGGACCATGCAATGTGACCACAGCACGGTGTGACCGCCATCTTGTCTGCATGTCCGTAATGGACTGTACAGCCTCGTCCACAGTGTTGGTTCGACGCTGTCTGCTGCGGGCTGGACTGGTGGCATGCATGCCATTGCGTCGGCTTCCAATGTCCAGAAACCACAAATGCCTCAGACTGCATTGGGCACGTGAACGCCGTTGCAAGCGTACTGACTGGCAAAATGTAATGTTTTCGGACGAGTCCCGCTTCAACCTGTCATACAATGATGGCCGCATACGTGTCAGACTCTGCCGTGATGACCACAATCTGGCAACCTGCATTGTGGAACGGCATAGCAGACAAACACCAAGTGTGATGGTTTGGGGCGCCATTGAATACAACATGCGATCTCGAATCCGACATATTGAGGGCAATCTGAATGGCAACCGCTACATCAGGGAGGTTTTTAGAGCCTGAGGTACTGTCCCTCCTTCAGGCGACTCCACATGCCATATTTCAATAGGAAAATGCCCGGCCATAAGTGGCGAGGAATGTGCAAGTCTTCTTCAATGAACAATGGGTACCCCTGCTTACCTGACCTGCACGTTTGCCTGATATGTCGCCCATCGAACATATCTCGGATATGGTTGATCGGCGACTTGTTCGTCACGGTTTTCCAGCAACCACCGTTTGTGGTTTGCGGACCCATATACAAATCGCGTAGCGGGAGATTCCCCAGGAACATATCCAGATCCTCTTTGATTTGATTCCATGCCATGAGGTTTAGAAAGCCTTATTACAGCACGTGGGGGCTTCACACCATACTGAATTCTCATAGACAGGGATCATGTACAGTTCTGTAATCCTATTCACTTGTATACTGTCATGTACCTTAACTGTGGTATGAAGGTCATGCCAATCACATGTATCCTTCTTAGTGTTGCATCTTTCACAAACGTTAGTGTAATTACTGTTTAAGACTTCGTGGACTTTTGATTATGGAATCAATAACACCAAGAAAAAAAACAGCATTACACGCTAGACATTTGAATGCTGTGGTGTTCCGACCAAACCTTACAAAATATTAGATACAAATCATGAAAAACGAAATTCGAAACGAATTAGAACACGACTTTAAACACACCATACATGTGGCATTTTTAATTGCTTTGAGTGGAGCGTTCACAATCTTAGACACCTTTTGCGTAAGACTCCAGTAGGCAATAAAGAAAAACGTGATTGATGGCAGCTTATATTACTGTACATTATTGATTACTGTACATTATTGTTTGAAGAAGTCATCAAAGTACTAATTTGTCCTAAAGACCATATTCATTATCTTCAATAATGTTACTCTGTCATTTAACATGAGTTGATCTAGAGTTTCGGTTGGTAAAAGAGGGGGGGGGTAATTTTCCTATTGTGCAGGTGCTTTTGTTTCGTGGCATGGGAGGGGAACAATGTCTCATCATAACTTTAGGAAACAATATAAAATCAATCAAGTAAAATCAGTATTTTGAACAATTATGATTTTATTTCATTTCAGTTTCAAAATATTCACAGGACAGTTTTATGTCAATGTAAGGTATTTTTTTGGGACGGGTGTTTATATCCCCCATCACCCTTATATATTATTCTCTGTCATAAATTCGGCTTTGTGAAGATTAAAACGTGGTGTTCACGTAAAAGGGGTACTCTTATTTGTACAAATAAAATCACTGATCTTGGGGAATCTCAGTCTGCAATGTAAAATTTTGAAACTGATACATCATATTATATCTCAAGAAACTTAAATCCAAGAGGACAAGTTACTCGGGCAGTTTTACATTTTGGGATCGACTCCAAAGTTATAGAGTAAAATGTTTCAGTTATTGTCTACTCTGATTTGGTTAACATAAGTTTTGGTTCCCGCCCCCCCCCCTTTTTTTTTTTTTTCCGCTTCTGAGTCGTGTTGATACTAGTTCACAACATGGATTCAATCCCTTCGACGTCTTCTCGAATCCAAATATGCAGGTTAAAGACGTGTATTACATGGGACAAATAACAACAATATGAATTATTGTTGTAGGCCTGTGTCGAAAAGGGCAGGTACAGAAACTTTTGTTTTGTCAAATTACATGGGGCTTTGCAGCAGCAACGTGCAGAAATGACTTCGATTTGCTGCGTAGTGACAGTCTGTTATGCACGTGATCACAGTAAATTATTCCGTTAAATGAGATTAGTTGGAATATTATTACAGCGTCGAACATCGTAAGCACAGCACAGTAAATCTTAAATTCAGAAGTACAATATTTCTCTCGTCTTAATGGCCGTAACAATCTGGAAACGGCTAATGGCTTTTCTAAATTTATTGAGCGCGTGTCTGCTGAATGTAGCATTAACTGGTATTAAAATTTTTAAGCATTGGAAACCAAAGTGAAATTCTCATGTTCGTTTTTAAATAAAAATTGCCATAAAAACGTTTATAATTAATACTCATATTCAGTTATTCACGACAGAACTTGTGCTAAAGAAGGCATAAAATAGGAGAGAAGGCACGCTTAAATAATTTTTTTTTTTACTGAAGTGTCACTTTAAAATAAACAATTCGCGTCTGGTTTGAATCACAAGTGGCTTGAAATTAAAGAGACCAGGGTTTTTTACAGCTAAAGTCACGCCTTGCATAACTGTTACCGAAATTAAAGGCTTCTGACAGCAATCCACGGAACTTCTATAAGGATATAAAAAATTCTAACTGAAAAAGATAATTATAAGAAGACAATTTTTCTCACAAAATTGTGCTGGAGCAAATAATATACACTCAAGATGTGAAAAAAGACAACACTGTGAAGGAAACATGCAAATGAAACGAAATTCACATAAAATTGAGAGCAAGGTGATAAATATCAGAATTTGAGAATGATTACGCATGCCTGGACTCGTTAGCGTTCTTTGAACTGACGTATACATGCGTATTAATAGAGGGTTGTTAAGGCTCCAGACTATCTTATTTGTCCATAGTCAGTGAACTGTGAATGTTCATGCTGGAGTTAGTATGCCTTGTCGACATGAAAGGGTATGTTTTAGGCATGTTACGGAGTTTGAGTGGGGCCGAATGATCGGCTTGCGTGACGCAGAATGTTCATACCACGAAATAGCTACTCATGCCAGGATTGGTCGAAGCCGTTGGACCGGATCTGCTGCAGAAGATCGCCGGCAAGCGCAAGAGAGACTACGTGTTTGAGACGATCTGAAATTACTTGTCAATAGGCTATCACTGCTGATCGCTTCACAGGCGGAGGGGAACGGGTCAGACTCCAATGAAATTATATCCACATCGAAGAACTGGTAGAAACTGGCTATGATGTGCGATGACGAATTATGCGATTTCGGGAGAATCGCACAGGTCAGCCAGAAAGATTTATCATCGGAGGAAGTACTTCATGAAAGGCCACCACTACATTTTTCATCGTCATCGACATGTTTTCCAAGTACACTTGGGCCAGGCCACTCAAGTAGAAGAATGCATGTGACATCACCAAGGCCATGGCTGATGTGTTGCGTGAAGCAGGCGTACCGAAAAATCTCCATACCAATGATGGGAAATAATAATTAATGCAACTAGCTGGAGTTGTGATGAAATACGGCATACATCACTATTCCACATACTGTGGGATTGAGGCCACACTCTGAAAAAATTTCTGGTAAACTTCCTAAACTGAATTGGAAGTTTTAAACCCATATATCGTATATAAATAATACCACATATCTGGCTACAAATGTGGAATGTTTAGCGTCGCTACTGTACAAAGCTGGGAAGGATCGCTAGCATGTATGTATGGGAAATAACTTTACCATTCAGGCTTTCTCACTCTACGTTTATACTCATATAGTAAATTTGCGAATAATTTCTTAGAGTGCAGCATCGTCGAGCATTTTAATCGCACTTAAAAGTCAAAGTTTGGAGACATTTTACTGCAAATGGAAACTACAAGCGGCTGGAGCTTTCGTTCGAAATGCGTTCACGAGTATGATCCTACCGTTTACTCTACCACTCGCATGAAGCCCGAAGACATCAAGGACGACTTCCTGCTGCGAACAGTTACTCTGAACCGGAGAGGAGGGATACATGCAAGCCTAAAGCCAAAATCGGCGACCTGGTGTACATCTCGAAACAACTTGACATTTTCCACAAGACTAATGGTCGGTGGAATTGTACAAGGTGCGTGGTTCGCATACCACATTCGTACCCACGCATGTATCACCTGGAGGACCTACGTAGTGAACCCATCATTAGAGGCTTTTACCCAGAGGACATCTAGTCGAAGAAGTTTTCGTGTGTTTATTTGGTGAATGTGCTAAAATGGCGTAACGATCGTGTGCATGTGAGGTGGCTCGGACACTCGAAGCGCGATGACTCCTGAACCGACGAGAAAGACATTTTGAAACAGGATTTACAAATTTTTAAAAGGTTTTTTATGTACATTTGTTCATTTTTTAAAATAAATGTTTGTTTGCCTAATTTTACAATAGTTTTATTTCTATGCTTGCAATTGCTAGTCCTTCTACACAATTTTGGAGTGGAGATACAGTAGTTACTTTCATATAGGTTACACAGTTTTAATCTGGGATTAAGTAATTTTAGTGGGGCTAATGGAATGAGGTGGGCTAGGGGAATTTGCGTGGCCGGGGGGGGGGTGATACTGGAGAGGGGGGTGGCGGTGGTAGATGGGATGGGAGTTGTGTAAGGGCTGGGGCATTTGTGGACGTGGCAAGGGAGGTTGGAGGTGGGGTGGTTTGGTGGGGATGGTTGGTATGGTGATGAGTGTGAGCGGGTGGAGTGGGGGAAGAATAAATTTATATTTACTATCTATTGACTTCACAATGTGGCTAACTTCCGCAGATCTTCTGCCACAATGTGAAAGCCACTCAGCCACATTGTGGAGCCAGTATTTTTCTCATAAATTTCGGTGTGTTTTGGTGGACGAAAGAGAAATTTTGAGGTCGAGACAGTTATTTTCGAAAGCGTAACTAATCTTTTTGAGAAGAAAATGGGATATTTAACTCTCGTGCTTGACGAAATCCAAGATGGCGGTCGGCTTATATTCCGACTCCGCAATCCCTTGCTCTCGAATAGCTCGGCTAAGTCTCTGGTACCATATGCCATGTCCGAAAACCTACTAAAGCCTACTTATGTTTCTACAAAATTACAAGTTTTTATCTGTCCATTTGCACTTTCCCTCCAAACTCAGTCAAAAAGTATTGATACTTCATTGCACCTTACAGGAGTGAATGGCACACACGTGGTCTAAGAGCTCGAGTTGAAACTTTTTTTGTGACTCTGGCCTCAAATTTATATTCTATCGACGTTCTCTTGTGTTGCTTACTCACCCCTTACGTTTTAAATGAAATTATACATTAATTTATTATCATATAAGAATTATAATGTACATGGCTATAAGCGGTAAATGTGCATTTCACTCGGGTTGCTTGGAGCACGTACTATGTATGTACTGGTTTACCTCAAGTGAGAAGAGCGCTCTCTGCACGCATCTGTAGAAGACGTCATTGATAAATTGTTCCTTAATTCCTTGAAAGAAGTCGGCTTAGGTCAACAACACAAGGCAACTATTATTGTTTTGTTCTGGCGTGCCGACTAATATATCTGTCATTAAAAACTAGCTATGTTTATGCGTCGCCATATTAATGCAGAATAAGTTTGGCAGACACTAATTATTTCCATGAAATTATTTGATCATAGCGAGATGTTTGGTAGTGTTTGTACTTGCAGATCAGTTGTCTACCAATACATAACCAGAACTTCAGTGTATGCCATCATAATACTTTATGTAACAATTGCGATGCACTATTGTTTCAGTCCCTACTTTTAAGGATCATGTCGCACTACTAAACCGCTTCAGACCAAAAGCAGCAAACAAGGCCGTATATAAGGAGGTGGGTTTGGAGGGGGGGGGGACTGAGAGATTCAGTCCCTCCGTAAATTGAATTCACAACTTCTTTTGGTATTTTTATTTAGTTTACAGTCTTTTTCAAAAGTAAAATGAAGCTTGGAGCATCGTTTTCGCAACCCGTTAGGTGCCAGGATATTCAGTACACAAAACGTTCAACAGATAGTAGTAAATACACTGTGAAGTACGATGAGGAGGGGATCGCGGTACAAGCATATTCATTGATAGCTCAACAGTATCCATTCCTGTTCACTTTGGTTCTCCATCCGTTCGTTGGATGTTGCTGTTGTACTGCGTAGTTTTCTTTCATTGTTTTGAAGTACGGAATGTTAGCATAATTAAACTTTTATTTAACACTGTGACGAGTTGTTTTAAAATTTTACGTAAGATATTTTCATTTTTTGTTGTCAACAGTTTATGTGTTTAACTAGGTTGAGTTCTCGCTCGTAAACACTTTGGTTAATTTAAGAGGTTTAGTTGACAGTATACCAATTTGTGTCATGCGCAGCGTATTTTTTTTTTTCAAGTAAATAACTGAGAGTGTTGTTTATGTTTATTTCTTGTCAGGGTTATTTAATATTTTGAAGGTATTTTAATGCTTTCAGAATGTTAACTGGTTGTTTATTCTGGTTGAAAGCAGTGTTTTTAAGTGTTTTAACATAATTTTTTTCAAGAGTCAGACATCAATGTACGTAGCTTCGAAGTTGGCACCATTTCATATTGTGTAATGCACGAGAGGGATTTTTGAACGCTTGGCTCATTTAAGCTCCATATCAACAACGTTTCTTTGAAATTTTTGATTGTTGGAGTAAACATTTTTAAATTTCGGACGTTCATCGGCGACATCTCTTTTCTAATTTAATTAAATACTGTAAATTGGCAGTTCGTTAGGCCGACGGAGTGCGCCTCGTGCAGTAGAAGAACGCCTATTATGTTTTTGTTGCCGTAGTTACGTTTTTAATATACGGCTATTCAACACGGCATGATACCCAGGGCTGCTACCGACATTTCATCGCAGGCGTGTGGTATACGCCTTTTAAGTTAGTTTTGTGGCGTTATACTTTCAACAAATTTTCGGCAGTTTTTTTATTAATTTCTACAGTAAATCAACATAATTTATTACGTGCAGTTAACTGCAAATTCATCCTTTGGAACATTAAGATTTGTGGTTTCTACACTGTATACGTTTTATTAAATTTCTAAACATTTTGCCAGCACATCCCTTTGATGCAGTTTTGATTGTCTCTAACGGCCATTGTAAATTGTTGAGCTAAGTTGAGACATAAGGCAGTGGTAGAGAAGTAGCTGTAGTTGAATTAGAGAAACATCTTGCAACTGACAAAACATTTTCAATCGCGCACATTTTCAAGTACACGCATAATTTTCTGGATTTCGTAGACACGCTGCTATTATTGCTATTTGTTTTAAACCAGATTTTACTACGTTTTCTATGCCCTGCGTTAACACCGTCTTTATTTTACTAAAAGGGAATGCTGCAATAGTGTCGTGTTACTCATTGAGAAGTGTTTGGCAGTAGTTGTCTTGCTATTAAAGGGTTTACTATGTTTATTTTCAATGTGTGTGAGTGCCACATCTTGTTTTGTGTATGATTCTTCACACTCTGCACTGTCAGCTTCTCACTACACAGTGCTACATAAGTTTGCTTATTCTTTCTACAACACTATTCTCATTATTTTTCACACAAAACTTCTTTTCAGTAGTTAAAAAAAAAAAAAACTTTCTTTTCAGTGGCGCCCAACGAGGGGCGCGAGAAACGGAGCTTAGTTATCGTCACCCAGCAGAAACATGCGATTGAGGTAAGTTTGATATATTCTTGAATGTGTTATGTGCAACGTGCATATTGTAATGTGCCGGGAGCATGGAAGGAAAAGGATATGACAAATCTTGGTTATGCCTAGACTATATTCGCGAGCTGTTTTATGTGCGTGTGCCATGCTTCAATGTAGCAGTTTCTATTGATTAATTTATTGTACGTTCGACTTCTGTACGTCTGTGCTGTTTGCTTACTATTGCAAATTGCTCTATTCGTACATCTTGTGTGTGTTCGATCAGTTACGATGTCCGAAATTGATTGCCACTACGTAGCAGTGAATTATGTACACCAAAAGTATTGTTCTTACATTTACGTCTAACTATTCGGCAATGGTTCATTTTTAAAAATTGTGCGATTAATATTATATATATATATATATTTTTAAGATATGTATTGGGGCCGTGGTGATGTAGTGGTCAGACTTCTCGCCTTCATACTAGGCGAACTGAGTTCGATTTCTTGCGGGGTCGCTGCCGGATTTTCGTATGTTAGAATCGTGCCGGTCGATCTCGCTGGTCGGGGGGTTTTCTTGGGGATCTCCCATTTCCCGCACCCCTGCATTCCGGCGCTGCTTCAAACTCACTTCACTTCACCCTCATCAGTTCTCAAGATATCGATGTTAAGCGCCACCTAAATCTCTTCATTCTTATTTCTCCATTACATAGCCTTACGTATTTTATGTAGGTTATAAAAATATTTATATTTTTTATTTGATGTTTTGGACATAAAAAACAAACATTATATTCTTCCTGAAATTTATTTTAATCTCGTAAGCAAATGAATGTAAATGTAGATAGCATTCGTATGAAAACCAAAATACACATATATAAAAATTATTGCGAAAGTATTTAACAGTAACCTCGTTTTTGCTGCTAAATTATTGTTCGTATAAGGAGTATTTTTGTGCCTGAATTGGGTTTTATTTAGTATACAACACAAGATGAACTTAGTTACAATACTTAGGAATACAATAGCAAGAAACAGCAAAAACAGCAGTTAGAAAAATAATTCCAAATATGTATTTTGTTTCAGCAATTATAAAAAGATTAAATAAGTCATCAATAACTGCATTTGTAAGGAGATATAAAATGTAGATGCTGGCACACTTTCATAAATCTAAAAGATTTAACAAGATATCAAGAAATTAAAATTCCCAATAATTTAACATAATATCAAGAAACTAAAATTCACTAAAAATTAATAAAAATGTAATGAAACTAAGAATACGTCAAAATTGAAACTATAAAATATATAAAATTAAAATCATAAAAACATCTTTAACTTGAAAATTTTGTATTATTTATTAACTGATCTGGTTTAGTTTTTGATATTTCTTTATAACAAAGAAAATAACCCTGTTCAATCATAATTCTCAAATCATTATTTTCAATAATTTTAACATATATATCAGGCAAAATAATTTTAAAACTTTCATCCAAAACACATTTAAAGGTTTTTTTTACACATACATTGTATCTATAATTTGAAAATTATATGTTTTATATATTTTTTTTAAGTTCAAAATCATTTAGTTTTATAAACTCGATTAAGTTTTTTTTAACTTGCTGAGAGGTGGATCCATTTTATTTATTCATTATGAAAGTTTTTTTCATTATTTTTAAAATAAAAAGTTAGAAAAAATTATTAAAAAATATTTTGAGAATGGGACAACTTTTACAAATCTTAAAAATTTAACAAAATATCAAGAAAATAAAATTCACAAAAGTTTAACAGAATATCAAAAAACAAAAATTCATTAAAAAATATTTAAAATAAAATTTTCTTGATAGAAAATACATTTGCATAAATTTACCAGTATTTCGCTAGGCCAGGGATTTTATTCATTGATGACTTACGAGAATTTCGTCTGCTCCAGAGGTTAAGCATTCATACACATTATATATATATATATATATATATTTATTTATTTATTTATAGGCTGTTCACGGTAAAGTGAGCACTTTTTAAGGCCCTTCTAAATTTTTCCTTTTGTCCAATTTCCACCTATCTGCTGCTTTTTAATATAAACATTGCAATGTGACAAATAAACGCATTGTATACATTTCACCACTCTCCAAATTTAATGCCTGAGGCTGCAATAAGATATATTTATTAGTGGTTAGTGCCTGTTGGAAGGGCCTTAAAAAGTGCTCACTTTACCGTGAACAGCCTATATACCAGCAATTTTTTAGTAGCAAAACTCACTTGGAGAAATTCCTTACACAGCCTGTCCGGCCAGTTTTGTTTTCCGCATCTCTCTTTCTTTACATGCTGTGTAAAGGACATTTTAATTTAGATGTCTCATTTGTGTTAATAAGGGCGTCAACTCATTATCACAACTGGAACGTTCTTGTTTTCAGCATGTTTATCTGAAAACGAGTTACATCATTCATTCGAGACCAGTACGAAAGATAGGGCTGTCCTGTTTCTCATTAAGCGACTATATGCATATTTGCTTAATGATGAGGGCACCTCTCATTATTAAGTAAATATACCACAATGATTGGCTGAGATTTGACCCAACAACCTTTGCGGTGTAAGTCACACAGTTTACCCCAAGACTACTGGGTCAGATGCGAAATCGATTCTTAAAAGTTCCTTATGAGGAAACAAAGTCACGAGAGATAATTTGTTAAATTCTATATTTTCCTTACCGATAGCATTACTTTATAAAAAATGATGGTGTTGCCAACTATTAATAAATATTAGAAACAAAAATATTACTCAAGTTTTTACAAAATTAATATAAAATATTTAAAAATATAGAATTTATAAAAAATTGAATTAATATATTGTAAAAAATGTTTTAATCATAAAAATTGAGGCTTAAATAAGTTTTCCAAGATATAAAATTATCAGGCGAGTAAATTTTATTCAGAGGTATTTGTCGGAGACCTACAAATCGAAGATGAGAAAGGAAGTTATGGTTGATAATCTGGAACTCACTTTGAAGCCAATAATTTAAATATGAGGAAAATTGTGGTTTGATAAGCACATAGGCCTACAAATTGAAGATGCAAATGTGAGATAAACTGTTTACCAAATGTAACTTCGAGATTATAAATTATTTTATATTTTTGTAGTTGTAAACATATAATTATTAAAAATAATAGATGTTGATAATAATTCAAGAACAATATAAACATTTTCATAAAATTCTTCATTAATTTAATAATATATAAAATAATTAAATAATTATACATTTTCAGTACATACATACATTTTCTTTTCCTACACTTGATCATAAGTTAGATTTCTTTGACTTACTAATATCACATTACGTATTGTATTTGCTGGCACAATTTTATTAAAATCAACATTAATTTTGTTATGCTTTATTTTCAACTATTGTTGTTTTTCTATAAGTGCAGCAAATTATATACAACGGTCTTCTAGCAAATAAAGAATAATTATTATATTCAACATCAGGACTAACAGTTAGTTTATAATCAAGTTCATTGTTTCTATAATTTGTAATAGTTTTTGTCTCATTAGTTCTAAAATATGATATTCTAAATATGTTTTATGGAAAAATCCAGCATAAATATCTAAATTCCAATTTTCTTTGTTTTATTAGAAGTAATAGATTTTACAGGATATTTATTATTAACACCACTCATTTCTAAATAATGGTTTTCTGATGGCGAGCTAACTAAAGCATGCTTCATAGTAGTAATAATCCCAGTTAAAGTTAAAAATTTAAATTATCCACCAACACCACCAGAAGAAACTTTAAATATTTATTTGATGTTAATTCATCATAAATAGAATTTGAAGAAGAATTAGAACCCAGTCGTATAACTGGAATTCTACTTTTAAAATATTGTACTATCAATCTCTGTAAAGATATTGCTGAAAGTATTAATGTGATTGTTTTAAAATATTGTTTAAGAGGAGTGGACAAAATTTTTATATAGGTGATACACATGCGAATATAAATAATAATTAACCATTTGTTAAAAATAAAGAGTATGAATTAACAAAAGGAAGTGGTGATTTTCTGACAAAAAATAAACACAACGACATTGTATATATATATACAAATTATGTATATAGATATATAATGTATATATATACAAATTATATATACATATATAATGTATATATATATACAAATATATATAATATAAATGACGACTAAGGTAATTATACACAAGCAACTTTATCAACACATTTCTTTTATCAAAACTATAATCATAAAAATCAAATAAACTCCAATAAAAATTGGAAATATAACAATATTAAACCTATTGTTATAAAGTATAATTTATATAAAACCCCGAGATTTGAACCAAATACACCAAATAAAAACATATTCACATCGAACACCAAAATCTGGCGAAGGAATAAAACAATAAAATAATTTACCAAAATAATATATATGGATGGCTTATGCGCGAAAATTAATTAATAGATTATTAGTTCTTCATGGTGAAGAAAATGAAGGAAATATAAATTATCATAATGTAAATGGTAGTATTATAAATATGTTAAATAATGCTTTTTTCTGATTTGTTGATAATAATCTTGAAGGGGTTCCATATGTAATATGAGTTTTAAATGTTATTCCTTATTCCTTTTAGAATTATAAACATAATGGAAAGGGATAATAAATTGGGCTTTAAATAATTATAATTTACCTGGAATACATTTACCTGGTTCTAATTACTGCTGTCCTTTTACAAAATTAGATGAAAGATTATAAAGAGGTGATAGAGGTATTAATAAACTTGATGAACTTTGTGAAGATTATGATATTGCTTATAGAGATCATAAAGATTTAGAATCAATATATGAAGCTGATACAATTTTACAACAAGGAGCCAAAGGAATAATGTTTGATAAAGATACACAGATTGGTGAAAAAAGTTGATTTTGCGTTTGTTTCTGGAACTATGATTATTAATAGAAAATTAGGTTGGGGAATTAAAATACATTACTATAAAATTATATATATACACACACACACAAGTGAAGGTAAAAATCTAACTCATCTATATTATATTGATATTAAAAATTATGTAAGAAATTTAACAATAAAAATTTTAGAAATATTTATATGATTGATTAATTATCAGTTAAAATTAATAAAAATGTATGTGCAATTTTAAATTACGATATACCTGAAAATTTTGGAAAATTTTGTGAAAATTTTGTGTTTCTTATTATACACTTAATAATGGTATTTATTACTTCGATTAATTTGGTTAAAATATTCCTATGTTATTAATTCATTATTTTGATAATTACAAAATGTATTATAATGATCATAGAATACAACATTTTTATTCTGTTATATGTGGTCATTTATGTTTAGTAGCATTAGGTATATTTTCCAAAGGAGATTATTTTTCTAACAGAATTTCGCTATTATTAAATGCCATATTTATTTGGAAAACCATTTATCAGTTGTTGAGCTAAATATGTTAAAATTTATGATAGAATAATAAAATGTATTCCTAATATAAATTGTATTGAATATGCAAAAAAATGAAAGAAATAATGATTCTGAAGAACAACTTTAAAATTATCATAAAAACACGAATGTTGAACTAGAACAATAATTTAATGATTTAAATTACATTATTAATCCTGATGCCATTAAAGCTATATTAACCCAATTTCGGAAAATCTTGCTCATAAATATAGTTCGATTAATATGTTAAAAGCGAAAATTCTAACGAATTTAAAAAATACGTTTTAAAAAGTGAACTAAATAGTTGTATTAAAAATTATATAATACTAAAAAATTGTGTTTTAAAATATATGTTAACTGCCAAATAAAATTTTAGTGAGAACGATGTTAAAAAATATGTTAATTGACTATGTAACAAATAAACATTTTAATGATTTAAATAAAGATATTGTTTTAAGATAAGTTAATTTATTATATGACCAATAAAATTTGCAATCATTCGAAGAAAGATGTTTTTAAGAATATGTTAAATGATTATGTAACAAATGAAAATTTTGATCATTTTGCTGAAATAACAAAGAAATTTCATACAAAAATGTTAGGTGAACTTATTCCACCAATAATTGTGTTAACACTTACTAATTATACACAATATTCGCATAAAAATAATTATGTTAAAATGACAATTTTAATGATTTAAAGAAAACTGTTTTAAAATATATTTGTGAAATGTTTTATTTTATAAGTACAATAATAAAGAAAAGTCCAAGATGATTACTTCCAAAGTTTCAGACCAATGACATTTTGTGTGAAAATGGCTGGAGGTCTTAAACTTTTGGTAACACTGTACTTCCAAGACAGGCCCTAAGGCTACAAACCATGAGGGAAAAAATGGTTGGAAGACTACTGAAAATATGGCGAAGCCACAATTAGCAGATTGCCTCACACTGGAAAGTCAGAATATGTTAATTAATAAGTAACAACTAATCATTGCATTGAAAATAATTTTTTGGTAAACCATTATTTTTATGGAAAAAATGTTTAAGTGAAAATATGTTGTTCACTCCACAGCAAGGAAAATACACAACGCAGTACAATGAATCGTGAACACCATGTCTCCAGTAGTTATTGTGCTTTGGATTATTTATTTGTCAAAATCAAATATTTTATTCAAATATGAGAATAAAGGGTTTTGATTATATTTAAATTTGCGTACTTAGGGGAACGTGTAGGGGAAAAACATGGGTTTGGAAATAATTTTTGTTGAAGTATGCTTTAAAATAAATATACCTATAGCTTTTCATATTTTTTAAAGTCCTCAGATAATAATTTTTACGATGATGATTACATAAGTAAGTTTTTGATTAATCAGTTCTTCAGATCATGCATGTACGAGCTACATTCTCTGTTCTTCAAAAGTACATAGTTGAAAAGAATAATAGATAATCGGGGAGAAACTAAACTGGGTTCAACAGTAACGGGAATGCGGTAGGCAAGGTATCCTGGCATCTAGAATGGGGAGGAAAATCCGAAGCAGGCGCCACACAAGCGTAAGGAGGAAGTGATCCAGAACCACCTTGCGCCCTCTACTCTTGTGACGTACACCCACGCCAGACTACAACATTAGTGAGATATCTGCAGTAGCCCGCGTGCGCCAATGGGCGCTCGAGGCGAACAGTAGGTGTTCCGGCGAAGTAGTGCGCGCACACAGGAGACTGCGGCAAGGAGGTATTTGCTGGAGTTGTGGGGAGGCTGTGCTCATCCTCACCCCCTCGCACCCCTGGATGCCCGGGCCCCAGCAGACCGCCCACGCCCGTGCTGGCGACCCCGTGACATTTCACCCCTGGCGAGAGGGCGAGCCGTCGCTCCGGATTACATGTGGCACAGCCCGCCCACGCCCCGGCGCCTCGTCCCTAGAGAGCGGGAACTACTTCGCCCGCCGGGGGAGCACATTCCCGGCATACAGCCCCCTCCTGCGCGGCTGCATTGTCAGCTCTCACTTACCATCGTAAAAAAAAACTTGAATTGGGGAGTGAACCCAGGGCGAGGCAACACTCTCCGAGTGACGGGCTTTCTAGCTGGGACCCGTAGGTGCCCGTCATCCCCGGACATGACAAGACCCTAGGATGGAGCGGCGCTGGAATACAAGGGCAGGGGAAACGGGAGTACCCCGAGAAAACCAGCCAGCAAACGACATCGTCCAGCACGATTCCCACATGCGAGAATCCGGGAGTGAACCATACGGGTATCGAACCCAGATCGCCGTGGTGGGAGGCGAGCGCCCTAGCCACTGCGCCACCGCTGCCCCTACTTACCTTCATTACGTCACCGTTTTACACTCTTGCCATAAATATTTTTGTGTTAAGGTTGAAGTAAAGCAACTGCCTATGGAGCACTGCACCTGACTCTAAAATGCGAATAAATCATTTAAAAAATTAGTACAGACACCATAAAAGTTGCCAGAAAAGTGTGATTTATGCTGTATACGAAAGCAGAATGTATATATTTTGTGACATTATAAAATATTTTACTAAGGTATACTTTTTGAATGTAAAAAAATTAATCGATCTAAAGAGTCCGCATTTTTAACATAATTTAAGTGCATGTTCGTTTTGGATGCTTCGGAAAGCAGAATTTACCAGAAAGATCGTCATAATATTTACTGTGATCATGTGTAATAAACTTATAGTAATAATGTATCATATCAATTTTATAATTAACTTTACTTACGTCAGTTTCAGCCACAAACGTTTGTGACAAATGGACGCACATAAAATCAAATATCAAAATTATTTCCTACATTTTTATTACAATTTTTTTACTCTCAATCTTAGTTAACATTATGACGATATTCCTTGACGGAGATTTTCTTACAAATTTTGCTTTCTGAAGCATCCAGGATGGAATGCGCTTAAATTTTGTCAAAATTGCAGACTATTTGAATCGACTTTCTTGTATTTAAAAAGTACATTTTAGTAAAATATTTTATAATGTTACAAAATATATACATTCTTCTTTCATATACAGCATAAATTGCACTTTTCTGACAATTTTTATGGCGTCTGTACTACTTTTTTTTTATGCGTTCTTGACATTGTATATTCGAGCGCAGTGCTCCATATGCAGTTACTTTTCTTCAACATTAAGGCCGTTGCTTGGTTTGAAAGCAGGGAGAATTTGGTATAGACAAATACATAGTAATGAAATTCAGTTTTATGGCGTTTCTGACCCGGGACTTGTTTGAGCAGAAAAATACGTGCTTCTCTGCTGTCGAAGCCTTCTGTAACATTTTTAAATAGCCTGTTTTCTGAAAATATCAAGAAACGTAATAATTAAATAAAAATTGCTGAAAAACAAATTGTTATTTTTGCGTGGATACAGAGCTTGGAGTTATCATTTCTCACACTTAGATTTCGTTTTCAGTTTAAATCTTCAAAATTGGCTAACAAGCCTGCATCCACTGAGTTTAAATGGCGCATTAATCTTACAGAAATCCTTTTTAAGTGCATCAATCTGAAAGACAACTCTTTCAAACACAAAAAAAATTCAACGCATTTTTTAGAGAATACTGTCACGTTAAGAAAAATTTCCAAAACTTGCTTTTATTCATATTTTTTTGTTAAAATATAAATTTTATTGTTATGTTTATGAAATAAAGGACTAAATGTAAAAACTGGCAAGATTTATTAACGTGCCAGTATTCCATAATAAATGTCACGTGTAGTACTTAAACTTAGGCAGTGGTCGAATTGACAATTTATTAGTATTTCAGGATTTAGCACCGTTCAATTTGGACGCAGTCGATAGTCACTTGTTCAGCGGTGGGGGCGATTTTAGTAGATTTCGTTACATATTGAAAACTAAATACTAAAATACCAAATACGTCATTTTTTTATCGACTAATTCGGGTCACATTACCTTCAGTAGATTTAAGTGCTAATTCTAACACAACCTAATTATTTTGTACCACGTTTAATAATATATCTTTACTTGCCCCACTTTGAAAGTTTGTATGGAAAAATTGAAACTGTTGATTAGTGTATCATTAGATAGCGAAGGCACGACATTTTCCGGGCGAATGCTGTTAAATAACTGGCAGAAAAGCACCGATAATAATAAAAACAAAGTAATTTACCCTTGAAATAAGACTGGGAACAGTGAAATGAAAAGCTGACTGGAGGCACATAATGTATAACGTATTTACTATTTTGTGCTAGGAAGTGCGAGCTATCCTTTTATAATTAACTTCTTAATGGTTCCCCTACCTCCGCTACCAACTGTTGAAATAATAATTATTTTTATTAAATGGCACTTGAAATCGGTTCTGTTCGAGCACCTGCCAGTCGGTTGGAGTATATTTTTTTTGCCGTATGCTCATCACGAAAATTTTGTATAGACATACAGATACAAATCAAAATTGGAACATACCACATCGTCGCTAAGATATGTATTACTTTATTTTCATATCAATCTACAAAATACGTCTTGTATTCCGGCGTAGTTTTCGATAAACGCGTTTTCTAGTGATAGTGTTCAGTTCATGGTTTAGTAGGTGTTCTTTCCGAACTGCGGGCAAATGCCTTATTTCTTCGGTTCCTAAGAGATGATACGCCGAAGTGAAGCCACTAAATAATGACACACGTACCGAAAGATTTTTTGTACTAAGGTACCAGGTACCACTTAACGTTGGACACTCCGCTACCATCACTGTGACGAACACAGGCTGACTGGTCTGGCGTGTAATTATTGGCCTGCAATACCACCTAGAAAAAAATTTCCCAAACTACATATCTAAGTCCTAATTAAACAATTTTTTTTGGTGATTGTACTCCACGGTGAAAAGGTGACAATCCAGTTGGTCCCCGTGCTTTCAATTAAATTCATGGCAGCCTGTGCTGCTTAACATCTACAATAATTGCTGTACTATATAACCACAAATAGTTTATGCCATCCTTTTTCTGTCTGAGCTTATTATTAACACAACACTAGGCACATTCAAAAGCGAGTGCACGAGTGAACCTCTACGCGCACTTGAAAAAATGCTAAAATTCACCTTGCCTAAACTTTTTGTAGAAAGTACAAAATTATTTTTGCAGTGAACACAGAAATATTTTTTAGTGACGTCAAAAGAAGAACCTATCAAATAGTCATTATCAAACATTTGAACGATCATTAAAATGTCGTGTTCATAAAAAATCGTTGAGGTGAATTTTCACAATATAGGCATATTTTTAGGGGCTATTTCCCCCGTAATTGCTCTCAATGCGGGTCTCGATTGATGCATGAGCTCTTCAGTATACATCTGGAACTGCTGCAGGTGGTTAGCCATTAGATAAACACTTTTAAAATTAACTTTCAGAAAATTTCTCTGTCAATAACTGCACTTATTTTAAGAGGCAAGCTAATGCTGTAAATAAAATCTGCCAGCAGCGTAGTCAAAGAAGCAGTTTTTTTTACTAGCGCTGATACTTTTATTAGCCGCATTAGCCTAGGGGAAAAATCAAAAGAGGCAAGGAAAGTCTAATGTTTGCTCTTGCCACATCACACTCTATTCCTTCCTCTCTCTTTCCTGTTCTGATTTCTCATTCCAACTTATGAGCCTTTTCAGCGACGTATACAAGGCCTTGTCTTTTCCACTCCAAGAACCCTATGAATTTTTAGGTTATTATCGTCATACTATGTTACTACGTGACAAACGTACACTACTGTAGTAAAACTTTGTGTACTTGAAAATACTGTACTCGAAAATCATATTTGTTATGTAATTTTCACTTTAAAAAATACAAGTAAAATAATTTGTCGTATCACTGGGCTTGGAACTTTTTATTAACTGCTCTTAGGAAAGGGAATCAGGCCCTAATCAAATGTAAAAAAGAAAAAGGTTTCGGGATAAATAAATTTCTGCCCGCAATTCAGTAACTCGGTCAAGTGGACCGAGTCAGTTTTGCTCCTGATGTCGGAATACTTAGTTTTATTCTTGTTTCGCTTCACTGAGAAGTAAAAGTTACTTGAAATATGATCATATTTGCCAAATATACTGCATCGTATGCTGGACAAAAATACCACAAACATTTATGAGCATGTGTGGCACAACACTGTGGCCATTTAATACAGTGGTAAGGGCACCTGACATAGGTCTCAGGTTCGATTGCCGTTTGGATCGGAGATCACCAGTATACGGGAAAATTTACTTCTCGAATTTAAGGCTATGAACTGGAATGTCTTCTCCTGCTCTCATACTGCAGGAGTCAGCGGCAAACCATCATAGCACGTGTTGAGCGCGCAGTGGTGTCCACCAACGCAACATCATCGGGCATCACCAGACATCTCGCCGCACAATGCATAAACTAACCAGTAATTTAAGGCTATGAACTGGAATGTCTTCTCCTGCTCTCATACTGCAGGAGTCAGCGGCAAACCATCATAGCACGTGTTGAGCGCGCAGTGGTGTCCACCAACGCAACATCGTCGGGCATCACCAGACATCTCTCCGCACAATGCATAAACTAACCAGTAATTTTTGCGTATAATCATTCATCGCTGTAGCACTATTGTTATAACATATTAATGCTAAAGTATGAAATATAATGGTCAACATGTCCTGCTAGTAAAATCAATTAGAAGTTATCGGACATGTTTATAATTAGAGTACTGAGTATTTCGTGAATTACTTTGGTGGTAAGGTAGACATCAAAGACCTGTTGTTTCGTTCTAGCATTGTGATTGGGCAGCAGTTGTTTAAACAGGCCCGTGTAACTATGAGCCAGTAACAAACAAAAATCAAAAGTGCGACCTAGTCGTATTACAATAATTCTCACTGCTCGTGGCCTCGCTATGTCGTGGTGTTACATCGTGACCACAATAATAGGCTGTTCACGGTAAAGTGAGCACTTTTGTGGCCCTAGTTACTTTTTCATTTCAGCCATTTCTTATCCTTTAACTACATTTTAAAATAAATATTGCCATGCACGAATTAAACACAGTGTGTTTAATTCCACCGCACTCTGAAGTTAACGTTTAAGATTAAAATAAAATGTATTTATTGATTGTTATTCCAAATGAGAGGGGTTTCAAAAGTGCTCACTTTACCTTGAACAGCCTATACACAACTTCACTCTATGAGAGGCGCGAGTAAATAGAGAAGGTGAAAGTTAAAGTTTAGCCTGGGTGGCAAAATATTAAAAAAATCGCTAAATAGTCTAGCTGTGATTATCATGCTTGTGATTCGACAGGTTAACCCCGTGAGTCCAGACGCGTTTGCTATTGCTTTTGTGCTTGCGGTAAAGTGAACACGAAAACAGTGAACGTCGATTAGATCGCGTTCTCATTGCTACGCATGCATGCTGGGAGCTATTGAATGCCCCTGATATAGGAGGCAACACGCGGTGCACGAGTGTTGAGTGGTATACATACCCCTCCCTATGTATCCGTAAGCCACAGCGCGTCAAAATTCATTAATCCTAACCGGAAGTGATTTCGACATTTTTGACCGCAATTTTGTTGCCTCGTGTACGCACAAGCAGTTTGATGTGAGTTGAAACACGTTTAAATTGAGTAGTTTGTCTGTATTACCTAACTTACGACTGCTGTACATGGCTTATAAAATGAATAGTTCACTTTGGCAATATTATTCTTCTCTGAATATAATCAAGATTATTTTGTAGCAATGTGCTATGAGGATTTACAATATTCTATTTTGTGCGTCCCGAACACAGGTATTGTATTAGATATTTTGCGTTCAGGTATCTTCCTTAAAGTTTAACTTCGGTTAACATTTTCATCATTTCGGTGTGTATATTTTAGGTTCAAATTGCATTTTGTTCCATCCCCCCCCCCCTCCCTTGAGGACGTTGTAATTGTCATTTTTTGTTTTCTGTTTCCTGTTACGTGTATGAGAGTGTGCGTTGTTATTTTCTATATTGTTTCCGGTGTGGGTATATTTGTAGCGTAGGCGGAATCGTTCACCTTGAATCTGGCGACGTCTATTTATTTAATTTAAATGTGAGATACATGTCATATATCGATACCATTGGAGAGCCGCATAGGGTACAGATATGTAGATAATAATTGTTTCATTTCAATATGATGTATCAAGTAGAGTGGGATGTTGTGTAGAATAATATCATAAAACATACCTTGGGGCAGTTGAAGTCTATCAATAAAAATGTTATAAAATTGAAATTGTGCAGTAACCATTATAAATAATTTGATTTAAACAACAAAATGTTCTCTAATCATAAGTACAAATTTACCCAACTTATTAAAACAATCATTTAAACCTATTTTCTATATTTTTTTAGTTTGCATGGTTACTCACAGAAAGACTGAAAGCGACGAGAGCTCCTAATTATAGTACATGCCAAATAATTAGAATATCAAGATTAGCTAAATTATGAGTGATTTCAAATACGAGTGAACTACTGCGGTTAGGCCTCTTCTCACGCAATGGTGCCACGTACGTTATCGAGGAGACGAATTGTTGCCGAATACGTGTTTTGCAATCACCCGCATGTGAATAAAAAAGTAAAGGAGCACTGCTGCGTTTGTTTTATATTACCAAGAATTAATATAATCTGTTCAGTGTGCTTGCACGCACATATTTTTGATGCTGCCAATTCGTAATTAATAAAATAATAATTCAAAGAATTTCGCCTCAGTAAGTGGAGTCTTTTTAAAGCACGAATGCTAAAATTATTTCAATTCCTTCTTGTCAATAGTTAACGATAATGTGCTAGCTGCAATTATAATATATATCAAATTCTAAGTTGAGTGTGTTGTGATAAAGTCGTAAAAAACGTCCTCAGTGCAGTTTGTCAGAAACTGGGCGTGCACATTCCCAAAACATTAGATGAGCCACAGAGTAGGTAAGTATAAAAAGATATATGCTGTTCACATTAAACTGAGCACTTTTGGAAGCCCTGCCTAAGATCTACTTGTATGCATATAGTGTATTCTTCCAACATACGTAAAATTAACATTGCCGTGGGCCTGCTCAAGTGAAACTGTATAGTTATTAGAACAGTAAATCTTTCACAAATTTGAATATTCTTGCACCTATATGCACAAAAGTGCTCACTTTACCGTGAACAGCCTTTTAAGCCCCTGTCACACTATTAAATTTTTGCCTTCAACTCTATTTGACAATAAAATTTGAGGACAAAATACGTCCATCAAATTTTTCCTTCCAACAAATTTTATCAAATAATATTGGATGTGTTTGAAAATGTGCAACACTATCAAATTTTTTTATTGGGAGAATCTATTATTTCAAATATTATTTAAAAATTATTTTCATAGTAAGATAATCCTTTTGTTTTTTCATGCAGTCCATTACAGGAAGAAAGAAATATAAGTAATATTGTAATTTATTTTCGTTTCTTTACTAAATTAAAATTTTATTTATAAGCTAGCACAATGAAATAAAAGCCCCTGAGTTCGTAATATTATGTGCAATGTTCACTTAAAATATCATTCATGCCCAGACTGCTTCTACAAAAATTAATTATCTTCGTAACTTATTTCGTTTCCAGCAATTGATCGTTATTTTAAGTTTCTTTACGTCCATTTTTGTCATACACGATTCTGATTTCTGAGACCGTCAAACTTCAAATAAATTTTAGAACCGGCCGAATTTTAAATGTTTGATGGAAACTGAATCCATCCAACTTTCTCAGACAAAAATTGCGGCGTTCATGACGTTTCGATGACGTCAAAACTGTCCAACATTATTTCACCAAACTTATTGGAAGCAGTTTGACGGATAAATTTGACAATGTAACAGGGGCTAAAGGCAGCCGCTCTTAGAGCGAACTCCAGCTGCACGCGTCAGGAAAATGGCCTCACTAGCGAACAACACGACGGAACTTCGTCCGCCAATCAGAGCCGGGTAATTTACACTGACGTGCCGAAAGTATACGTTGTTCACGGTAAAATGAGCACCCTGTTTAAGATATACTTGTATGCACGTTGTGTATTCTTCCGCCTTATCTAAAATTAACATTGCCATGGGTTTCATCACTTTATTCATGAGTCGGTCAAGTAGTGAAACTGTAAAATTATTAGAAAAGTAAATATTTTAGAAAACTGTTCATTTTTACACTTCGATGCATTAAAAAAAAACAGATAGCAAAACAAATAGCTTAAGTTGTCACAAATTTTTTCCTAGCACTTTTTATTTGACGTTAATATATGGAACTATTTTCCATCCCTCGTTACCAACTGAACTGGGCACACGTCACTCAGGTAAGGACAGTGGATTTTTCCTAAGGTTGATTTCAGAAGTGCTCACTTTAACGAGAACAGCCTATAGCTATTCATACGGCTTGAGTCAACATCTCTCCACGAGTGTTTCGTCCACTTGTGGGATCGCCGGGCTAGACGAGGGCCTACGCGACAATAAAGGCTATTCACGACAAAGTGAGCACTTTTGAAATCAACCTTAGAAAAAAGTTACTGTTTCTACCGGCACATATTTTAACGGGCGCGCCGAGTGACATGCGTTATGTCTCACAGCCCGTTTTATACCTCTGTTAACATAAGACTTCTTATTTTTAGTTAATTCGACGTTTTACCTGTATTTCATTAACAAATTATAATATATAATCTATATTAAATATGAATAAAACAGTGAGAAAACATGTGCGCTGGTAGCGCCTAGTAAGAAATAGTTCTCATGAAAAATACTATTACAGCTAGGTGCGTACGAATTCGGTGCGATAACCTTTGGTGTAATTTCGTATATTTAGCTAAGCTTAGTTTGCACGAGGCGGAGGAATATCCTGGAAGTAGAACTTCAGCAGGGCTTCAGAAAGGTGTGAAGTAACCGTGAATGGATTATAGTTGGCCAACTTATCAGCTGTGGCTGATATCCATGGCGGCGTTGTTGCCCGTCTGTCTACGGCACAAAGGGCTTGTGGGTTCAAATCCCCGATCAGTCGCGGACGTAGGCGCTGTTTTGAGTACAATTCAAAACAAACGAGACGCCACCGGTTGTAGAAAAGGCGTAAAAGCGTGGGTTTAATTATGTCTCGGTCCTGGCATTTCGGATCGGCAGCCGTGCTCGTTGAATGTCAGGGTTCACAGTCCTCGTGGTTGAGCACTCTGGCATCGCATCTGTCTGAACGAGCGCGAAGGAAGATGGCGGCCTCTCATCGAGGCCCGACCTGCTAATGACGTGTCCTTCGCCTCTAACCTGGGGCGTAATTACAACTTACGAGTACGCGTGGGAAGGAGCTCGTTTGTTGGTTTTTTCGCGCCAACTCTTTGTCATGGCGGGGTGGTTGCCGTCTAGCGTAGAAGGAAAATGAGGTAGAGTGATCATACGAGAGAGAGCAACTTGAGTTGAAATATTTGGGTGGCTCTTAACAACGAGGACTTGAGAGCCGACGAGGGTGAAGCGAGGTGAGTATGGAGCAGCGTCGGAATAGAAGGGAGGTGGAAATGGGAGATCCCCGAGAAAACCCGCTGACCAGCTGCATCGTCCCCGGCACGATTCCCAGATGCGAAAATCCGGGAGTGACCCGGCCGGTGATTGAAGCCGGTTCGTATGCGTGGGAGGCGAGCAGGCTAACCGCTCAGCCACCGCAGCCCCACGCCGGGTTGCGTTCCATATATTTCAGAAAACCAGCACAAAACTGTGTCTGTATATAAAATATGAACGTGTTAAAAATTATAATTTAGATGTGAAAGTGTAGTAAACGTCGTAACAAATTAGAGTTTTTCGATAAAAAGAGATTTAATTGAATTTCCATGCTGGTGAAATATGGCATAATTCAAAGTATGCACATTTTTTTTTCATTTGCATCTTTAGGAAATGTTAACGATTTCTCATAACTGTTTACAACATAGACTTTTGTTATGTCACTTATGGCCAGTTTTGCGTGGTTTTCTGTATCTGTACGCCAAAAAACTCTAATAACTAGTAATTTGCAAACATCTGGTTAGAGTATCGTAAGTCCGATAATGGAAAAATTTGGTATAATATATAGAAAAAAATCACAAAACATAATTTCCTTATCCAAAACTTATTGGTCAACTTTCATTTTTTGTTGGTGGCTTGGCATTTAAAAAGCGCAAAATTATTCGGATTTCGGCCTGTCATATATTTGACTTTACTTTCAGCAACATTAACTGTAGTTCAATCTTGGAAGTGGAAAAAAATACGGCTCTACATGGGTTTTTTTTCTGTAAAATAGATATATTTTCCTCACGAGTCTTTATTCCTCTGATGCTAAATGTCAGATAACTCAATTATACATTGTTTTTGTTCGTGTAATGGCTTATGAGTCGAGTTCGAAACGATTTCTCGTAACTTTCTGTGCAACTGTCATCGGAGGCGGGGAAGACCCTCCTTGGGGCGTAACTTAATTACAGGCGGCGGCGGGGTGTGATTGCATGTGTTGACGTGCAGGGGCTGTTCACAGGTTTCCTTCCTGTCTGCTTGCACGAGAATACAGTCGCTTGTTGCATGCCATCCAAACTGGTCAGAAGTATCCAGTCGTCACTACAATACATTTTGCCACTACACCCTTTTCTGCATATTTTGAAATATTAATAGTTTTTTTTAGCAAAGACATACATTGTAAAAAAAAAACTTTTGTATTTTTACAAACAATTTTTTGGAAACTAGCTGCCATGGTTATTTTTGTAACACTATTAGTGAATTCGACGTAATGATGTCGAATTAGAAAAAAACATCGCACCCTAACTGAAAGTGTCATGCATGCGGTGATTAGGCGTAAAAGAATTGGCCGTTTTAAAAACTTTTTAAAGTACTACGTCATCAAGGGATCTGCAGTATTAGAACTCCAATAATATTTAGCAGTGCGTCATTCAGCTCTTTTAAAAACACTTGTATGTGTAAATATGAAGTGTTAATGTTTGGTTATTAAATATGATACTGAATTTCAACGCTCAACTATCTGCCTTACATCCAATAAAAGTAAAAAGAACGTCGTGACAATCTTCCACTGTCAGGTGATAAATATTACCTACCCTCTTTCCGATACAAAAATTGCAAAAACTCCATTTTTTTTTAGTTACAATGGTCCAACATTCAATGTGCGTTACGTTGAATTTTAACCATCATGTAATGTAAAATTCAAGTTTATTATAAACATGGAGCTAAATAAACAATTCTTTAGGTTTCATAAAACAATGCATTGCACATATTATACCATTTTTCAGCTTTAGCGTTACAAGAATTGTTTGTAAAACGCACAGTAAGTTTTAACTGAGTAGTAATTTTCACTGATCAAAACTTCTCGATGGCATTGCACGTTATGACATCAGCCACGCTCATGTATAGACTGTTCACGATAAAGTGAGCACTTCTTAAGGCCCTCCCAACAGGTATTAACTCTTAATAAATGTATTTTATTGCAGCCTCGGGCATAAATTTTTGAGAGAGGTGAAATGTATACACTCTGTTTATTAGTCACGTGTCAATGTTTATATTAAAAAGTGGCGGAAAGATAGAAATTGACTAAGAGGGAAAATTTAGCAGGGCCTTAAAACGTGCCCACTTTACCGCGAACAGCCTGTAGCAAGCTTGCTGCGGTTTTCTCTGAACTTGGCTCTGTGACTCACACTACGCACACTGTTACTAAGGCCTTATTCAGTATCTTGCCAGGTATGAATGATGGAGGGACATATATGCCCCATAGTGGCACATCGGGGCAAGCAAACCGCATTAAACGCAAATGGGATACATGTCCGGAATGACGATACTGTGTGGCAACCTTTGTTGTACTCGCGCGACTCGTTCATGGCGCTATTTTTTTTTGCAAATGAGTGTATTTGGTTTTGTATTGGGACATGGCTGCCTGACATGGTCTCAAGATAATCTGAAAGAGGAGACTGCTGCACATAGACACTGAATTACAAGCATCTCAAAATTAAAACTTAAAATATAATTTTTTTGTTTAAGAACTTTTTTATATTAGGCTCACATTTAGTCACCAGTTTTGTCAAACGCGCAACCTGTATAGCTCTGCTCGACGAATTTTCTTGAAGTTCAATCTACCCAACTGACTGGGAGGGCGCTGGGGGGGGGGGGGGCTGGATTATGGGAGCAGCAGTAACTGATGTGCAGTTGACACGGCGATAGTAATGCAAGAGTAGCTCTCGCGAAAGAGACTATCACGATTGAACTATCGCGATTTACTATCGCCGTGTCAATTAGGCAAGGCGGTGCGTGCGCGCTGGGCACAAAAGAGTTGAATTTCGCGAATCGGGGTAGAGCGCATTATTTGTTTTTGCAGTAGGGCCCAGTTCTGTATCCGCCGTTGAGGACGGTTCGCATTTTTAGGTCTGGGCGTCATAGTCTCGAATGTTAGCGAGTTTCCTTACCTTTTCGATTTCTGGATGTTCCGCATTTTTTGAGAATTCTGCAGCCATGATTGTTTACCATTTGCTCTTTATATTAATTTTATTTCTGGCTGTATAGGTTTAGCTACTAAGGCCAGGCGCGTTTTGCGCCGCATTAAATTTAAAGGTAACATTTTTTTTTTTTGCCAGCTGGAGGAAGCGAGCGTTTTTCTTGGACAGACGAGGTAGTTTTGTGCCGTGTACGGAGATACGATATCTTCTTTGTGTGTGTGGTGGGACGAGCCTCAACCAGCCATTTTATGGGACGTTTATATATTTTTTTTAGTATGTTAACCGAACGTGCGAAATTAAAACTGTGAGCCTTTTATTCACGTTGTCGGTGGTGTGACGGGAATTTTAACTTATGGCTAATTTTATGGGCACGCCAATGTATTAACCGAACGTGAAAATTAAGACTGTGCGTCTTTCATTCACGTTGTCGGTAGTGTGTCCAAAACTATGGCTGGGATTTTTAATATTATGGCCGCGTCTTAAGGAAGCATTGTAGTACAGGAAATGTGTTTCGAATCGCGACTTATGTTGCTGGACGGGACTGTTAAAATAGGCGCGCTTGTATGAGGCCTCGGAGAAATTAAAGGGTGATTCTTTCTCAACAACATTTACTTGCGTGGCCGGATTTGCGTAATTTGTTTTAAACTAAAGTGTACGGCGAAGGAGTGGTTGTGCGTTACGAATGTTATCGTGCTGGCTTTTTATCGACGTGGTTGAACGATGCTCGGTCAGTGCTTCAACCAAATTTTGGCAGAGTGTTCAATTTTGCTTCGCAGCTGAAACTGTAAGTATTCCATTCAATATTGTTACGGCTGGTGATAATGAAATTACTACTGGCAAGTGGCGAGTTAAGGGCCAAAATTTTGGTCTTCCTGCAAACATGCCGGCACGAATACGTCGAGTATTGCTGGAGTATGACAGGAGCACCATTCAGATACTCGTTTCATAAATAATGTGGAGAATACGCTTAAATACGTATACATCAAGTTACTTTTAGCGCTAACAGTATTTTAGTCCCGTTTGTGCGGTTCACTGGAACTGGAGTTTACCCGGGTCCAGTAAACGATTTCTTTTTCTTTCATTTTTTCGCGAATTAGTAAACGTCGTTCTTTTAGAGATGAGTAAAAAAGTACTCTTTCAGTAAAATTAGTATATTTGTTTTGGTAAAAATCGATATTGTTAATTTTACTGTTTGTTGTTATTAGGTTTTTAATGTGTTTAATAGGGGAAATTTCACGAGTTACGCATAAGGCTGTAAACCCCTTTTGGCCGAGGTGTATTGTATATCTAAATTATTATAAAAAATATTACTTTATTTTATGGCAACAAAATTAAACAAAACTGATGGAACAGCTCCTTCTTTATACTGTGAAAATTGTGGTGTAAGTATTAGTCAGCCAATAGTTAATAATTCGTCTAGTGAGGTCCCAATCTTCGGAATTAAAACAAATACAGCAAGCCTAATCCCGGAATGTATTAGCCTTTCCACCTTGCTAATTATACAGTGGTTATAAAGTGGTTACAATTAGTGACGGAGGACAGTAGCATGGTTTACGAATCAGTTATTCACATGGGAGCTCGTTGGGATCCGAGCCTTGCGGTGCATGTACAGCACTATTCAAGAAAACCTTCAGTCTAAGAAATGATTCGGAAATCTACCATACCAGTGTATACGCTTAGTGAGAAAGAGGAAAAAGTAATATTTTTCCCCGTACATTCATTGTAGCGTCCCTGCATTTGCCCAGGAAACAGTCAGATGCGTACGAAAGTTCCCAACTTTGTATAGTAGTGAAGCTTAACATTCCTGTATCTGCAGCTTGATGTGAAGTATTATTTCCATACAGTGTTTAGGTTAAAACCATCCATTACAGTTTAGGAAGTTTTACCAGAAAAAATTTTACAGTGTTCCTATGCGTTATGTACCTACACAATTGTACAATTGTGTACAGTAGGCCTGAATGTATTAAATTCTAATAATCGTTAAACCAAATTGGAAATATTTACCTTATAACCGCTTTCAGTTCTTTTTAAACTGGCTGAAACTGGATAAAGTCTGGTGTACTAATCCATACTATTGCAGGCGGCCTCTTTGAAGTTTTGAGTTGGTCCGGTGTATAAAATGTCGAGTGTAAGACTGCACTGGAGCCGTTCGCTAGCGGACCTGCTCGTGGCTCAGTCCATTATCCGCATTGACCAAATTACTTCTCTGCTCCCACCCCCACACCCTTACATGTCATCGGCCGGCCGAGGAAGATAATTGGACGTCCTAGTCGAGCCACGCCCACACGCCCGCGTGCAGGAAGCAATGCATCGTGTATCCGACCGCAGCTGCATGCAGAACAGAGATGTCAAGTAGCAACTAATTTGACTTTTGTACCAGAAATTCGTCCTCACGTGTCAGCGAAGTTGATTTTACAGCACGGTAAAGGCTGTTCACGATAAAGTGAGTACTTTTGAAATGAACGTTACAAAAAGTCACTTTCATATATTTTAATGGGCTCACTGAGTGACATTCGCCCAGTAAAGTTGGTAACCATGAATGGAAAGTAGTTCCATAAATTAACGCCGAAAAAAAGTGTTAGGTAACCATTTGTGATAACTTCAAATTAATTATTACACTTTCTGTTTTTTTTTATGCATCGAAGTGTAAAAATGAGTGTATTTCTAAAGTATTTACTTTCTTAATAATTTCACAGTTTGATTTAACCGACGCTTGAATAAAGTGATAAGGCCATAGCAATGTTAATTTTACCTAAGGCGGAGAAATGCACAACGTGTATACAAGTAGGTCTTAAGCAGGGCTTCAAAAGTGCTCATTTTACCGTGAACAGCCCCTATAGGAGCACGGCGTAGGGTGGTCATACAATCAGGTACAAGTTGTCTAGATAACAGTCATACCACACGTACGCTGGTTGTCGTATTTAAACTCGGCGTTCTTAGCCACGCAGTTCCTTCCGCTCTTCGGTGCACAAAGGTGAGGGAAAGAGATGTGTCCAATCATTCCTTGTTTACGAGACAACAGTGGCACGAAGGTGCCCTCCCACTTTCTACAGGTTATTCACGGTAAAGAGAACACTTTTTAAGGCTCTGCTAAATTGTTCTTTTCGACCAATTTCTATCTTTCCGCCACTTTTCAATATACACATTGCATGTGACCATAGGCTGTTCACGTTAAAATGAGCACTTTTGAAAGTCCTGTTTAATCTACTTGTATGCACGGCATGTATTCCTCCGTCTTATGTGAAATTATCATTGTCTTGGGCCTCATCACTTTATTAATGCGTTGGTCAAGTGAAAGTGAAATGATTAGAAAAGTAAATATTTTACAAATCTTCTCATTTTTACACTTCGATGTATTAAAAAAAAACCGGAAAGCGAAAAAAATAATTTAAGTTATCACAGGTGGTTACCTAACAAATTTTATTCGACGTTATGATATGGAACTATTTTCATTCATCGTTGCCAAATTTACTGGGCGCATGTTACCCAGTGTGCCCGTTAAAATATATGCCATGTAGGAGCAGTGACATTTTTCTAAGGTTGATTTCAAAAGTGCTCACTTTATCGTGAATAGTCTTTAATAAACACATGTCTCTCAAAAGTTAACGTCTGAGTTTGCAATAAAATATATTTATTAGTAGTTAATGTGTGTTGGGAGGGTCTTAAAAAGAGCTCACTTTATTGTGAATAGCCTATACTCAGATCCTCACACCGATTATTACCGTGTTCCGAATTTGGCCACCATCCACTTTTTGTGTGTAAATGACTAAGTAATTGGCGACAGATTATCCCTCTAGAGCTTTCCCAGCATACGGTGGCTCAATCAGCTAGTCGAACTAGTAGAAAATCAACCAAGGGAATTGCTACAGAGTACTTAACCAAGGAAAAGCGAAGCTGACTCTTGTCTATTTAAATTTTAATGGCAGTGTATAGTATGATTGAAGAGACAATTCGCCTGAGTCTATTTCTAAATGTGCACTACGTTAAGCAGTAAACTCGGTCCATTTAAGCTGTGTTGTCGTGTCTGGACCAAATTCCGAACAACTCACCATAACAAAGTTGTTGCCTTCACGCTCTAGCAACATGGCGCAGGCCATCCGTCGATAGCTGGGGTGGATCCAGATATAATATATTATGGAGGATGGGGGCCCTTTTCTAAGACAGATTGACTCATATCATACGTATGAGTTTTTACGAGCATATGTAGTAGAACACACATGCGCGGACACCTATACACACACACACACACACACGGAGAGAGAGAAATGCTAAATGCTAAATGATCACAATTACGCGAGTCTCCAGTATAAAATTAATTAACTTCTCAAAAATGTCGCTATAAATTAAACGACAATCTTCCTAGTCACAATAACAAGGAATTTTGAGAAAAAAATTACACTACTTGATGCCTCTCGCAAGCACCTTGCATGATTTTAAAACACGTCCGTTTGGTCGGGAGATGGCTGAAGTAATGACTGTAGTGTATAACGTGTGCCAGCTTATAAGCTGTTAGATACAGGGCGTGTGTCTGACAGGCGACTAAGAATATAGCTACTCGGAAAGAGATTTTAATACAATTTACTTGATAAATGGATAAAAATTATGTTTACAACACATGTACTAATATATAAATTACACTAGTTGAATTAAAAAAACACGTAACGAGAATCGTGGTTAACAGTCAGTTATTATAATATACATGCGTTCGCTCGGGAGGTCGCTGCAGCACTGACTTGGATATAGCACTTACGTCAACTTATAAGCTGTGTTGAGAGCAAACATAACCTCCATCGGCCTACGTTTGATTATTTGATTACAAACTGAGGTGAAAAACTCGGAAGTTTTAATGAAACTACAAAACGAATGTTCCCATATAAATTAAATGGCTAATGAACACAAGAACATGATAATCACTAAACGAATTAAAAAACACGTAATGAAATCGCACCAGGAGCTCCTCCAAAACACATCCGCCCTCCTAGAAAGCTGGTAAATGAATGAGTCGAGCTTATGTCGAGAGCCTGACTATATACGCGGAGCGCAGCTGAGTTGAAATTTACGACAAAAACTCTGAATACACTATTCGTCCTACAACAGACAACGAAACGACAACGAATTTTTTTTTATAACTTACTGTGATTTTTTACGAAAGTTTCACTATTGTAAGAAGAATGCATGTTTGTGAAATAGTTGAATTTTATTTTAAAACTTTCAATTATGTTTTCTGAGTTTGTATAAAATATGATTATGTTTTTACCAGCAGACATCTTGTTGAATCTTCAGCTGCAGTAGTAGATGTCATCTGGTTGCTGTGACAAAATATATATTTTATTACAAAGTTCGTTGGATTTTGCCAATCCTCGCTGTAGAGTTGTAGGGCAGCGAAAAACACTGTATTGTGTTGCTAAGAGGTCTTTCTACCTGTCTCTCAAAAAGGTATGAGTCACTTGACGTGCGGTTTCGTTAAATTCCGCAGCAGGTCGGCAAAGTTTTCTGAATATACTAGGAGTTTCCCTCCTGTTTCAAATTCATTCATTCTGACGTGTTTGATTCTCTCCAGCGTTTTTTTGTAATTTCCCCTTCAAAGTATGTGATTTTATTAAATTTCTATGTTAGTTTTTAATGTATAATATTTATTTTTATCCCTCATTAAGAAGGAAACTAGTAACTTGTAAATTTTTTTCGTGAAAGTGATCAAACAGCTATCAAGTTTCTAATTTTAAAATAAAACAAGCCAACAACTTACCATCACCTACTCATCTCAAGCTACCAAGAATATGTTTCATTTAAACATTTAATATGCAGTCATATAAGGTACTTTGTCTTCACACATCCCATCTCCAACCATTCATAATATAATGACATGAGGAATTTTCAAACTAATAAATAACAAGTCATAGTATACCATTTTAATATAGAAAAATTTTATTCAAAATTATTTTTAAAAAATTCATCCTTAAAACTAAATATTTATAATGTTCATAGAAAAATCTTTTTTCAAAAAGTCATCCGTAAAAATAAATATTTACAATGTTCATAGAAAAATTTAATGCACAGAAGCATTTTTTTTTCAATCGCACTGTTTTATCAAATAAAATAAATATATACAAAACCCATTTTTTCACATATGTTAAAACAAACATACCACCAGAATCAAATTTACAAGAATCATGTTATGAACATTTTTAACAACAAGATATTTTAACAAAAACAAGACATTTTATCAATAACATTTTAAGAATTAAATTCTTAAACATTTCATCAATGACATGTAAATCTTAACAATATTTCTGTTTACTGCTACTACTACTACTACTACTACCAGTATAACATTCAAAAATCTTCTTAGGCATTATTTATTATAAAAAACATATACAAAAAAGATTAACAAAAATTTACAAATGTACTTCAGCATTGTTGTTGACGTCCTTTTCCTGTCTATTTACATAATGATGCACATTAAGGCATTCACTTGGCACATCCGGGGTATTTTCTACACACACACACACACCGAATTACTGGGGTACAGTATGCACTCACACTCATGCAGTTTCCAGTATATGTTTTGTCACACTGTGACTTTCTTCTTCTTATTTTGTAAAATGTCTCGATGACAGTTGTATTCTTGTTACAGTCAGGCAAAAAAATAGCATCATTGATGGTGTTGTAAGAGATATTGCAAATAGTTGTAGATATTTGTATACTTTGTAGATAAATGTTTCACTTGTGGAACAGTAGGTGCATGTGGTGGCGGCAGATGGACATCATCAGCGGGTGGTATTGACAGTTGTGGTGTCGTGGGTGGGCTGTATTTATTGTGGTGTTATAACTATTATAGGGAGGAAAATAAAAATATTTCTTACGTATTCTGTAGTGCCCCCAAGGTAAGGTTGCTATTCCATCTGCCTCAATGTTCCGCTTATCATCAATAACTGACAACAATACCTTTGTTATGCATTCGGTGTAGACTTCATGAGCACGTGAACGGAGCTGATTTTAGGTCCCCAAAACCCTAGTGCAATTTTCGAGACAATCTCGATAATCCTTGTACCTGAGTGACTGTAACATGTAAGGTTTTACACCCTTCGCCTTATGTATACATTGTTCATTCGCAACAATGTATGCGCAAAGCTTGGGACATAAACCCACAAAGTGTGTGATGACACACCCAGCACATTCATTTTTCATCACCCTGGTACAGCCTTTGTTCTCGTGAGGAATTCCTTGCGGATTATCGAGCACATAGTTGCATATATCAAACCACGCCTTTAAATCTGGGGTAATTACTTCATAGATGTCCTCACAAGCAACAGAATATACCAAGGAATCGGTGTCACAATAAAGGAGATGTAAGGCTGGCGGAAGAAATTTTGTACCCATGTACTGATAATGGAAATCGTAGAGAGTTAATTTCGATAGATCAAGAATGGCAACACGAGTGTACAAAGGTTTGTTGAATGCAACAGAACTCTATGACATCTCGATAAGGACCAAGTTTTCATCGATAATATGCCTTGCCTGGAATGTTGGAAACCCTATCAGCTTTGCAGCCCCATAGATCGTGTCATACCTCGAAATGACTGTCATGTCCCTTTCCCGATGGACATTCTGCGAGGTTTTTCCATAAACTGAATTATTCATTAATTTAAAAAAGATTTTTCCAATTCATCCGCAGCCTGGGCACATTGCTCAATGTCAAACTCGATTTACGGAACCATCCAAGCCTTCTACCCAAAGCGCAAAATGCGATGAACAGAGTCAAGTGTGGCTCTATACATCAAGTATTGCCTCAGTGTTTCTCAGTGTATAACATATTTCTTTCGCGGCGCAAGTGTCAAAAGAAGTTTCTCATGCGAGTCTTTCGGGGTATGCCATTTACTGAGGCCAAAGGCAGATCAGATAGTGCATCATGACACTCATCTGGAAAAGACATCAACTTTCGCGAAAAAACAAGTGTCACTGTCATTCACAGTGTTTGGAAAATCCCATGTTGAAAACACGTCAGCCTCAACCCACTCGAAATTGCCAATCAGAAGCTTGGATTGCATTTTATGAATGTAGAGCCCATTGACGTCGACATAGCATATATATTTCGATGCCATACTGGGATCATAGTCCTCACCCATGTAAATATTGTTGACTTCCGTCCTTATTTTTGAAATCCGGGTAATACTGCTCCTAACCCCGTGTTCTACAAAAAGATACATGTCAGGATCAGTCAACAGCTCTAGCCACGCACGTGTCATTGACAATAAAACATCCCATGAAAGAGGCGGAGCTGTGACACATGGTGGGGTCAAGACAGTAATAAGCCAAACATACAGTCCTGACATTTTCAAAAACATCTGCCAGCAAACAAGTATCCACACGTAAATAGTGAATGGCATACTGCAGAAAGTTTCTTGCAGTTCAATGCATCTCATGAGGCTTGGGCATGAGCATAACCCTCATCGCCAATGCCTTCGCCTCTATCACATAATGAAATGTGTCCTTTGGTGGAACTGGCTTGCACATCAGACTGTCTGGTGATTTAACAAAGTTATAAGGAAAAACTCCCTTTCATCTTGCCAATTCGAATTGGGTGTTGTCTGGAAACATCGAGCGAGTGATACTCAATTGTGCAGTTAGCAAATTGCCAGCGAAAGTTTCCAGAGAGGTGTTCATGAATTGGAATGAATCAATAAATAGTAACTTGAAATATTGCTCCTGTCCCTTTGGGAATTTGTATGGTAATGCATCTGTATTTTTCAAGGGTCATTCCAATCACTTGAATTTTACCTGTGTTTTCGATTAACCTGGTTCCATCAGGTCGTGGTACATGACGTTCAGTCAAGGGCTTTATAGAAAGTGTGCATCATAGTTCGCCCGACAGATGGTCATGATCGACCACAAAATCATCTGTACCGACCCTTTCCTTACAAATGTGACAACTTTTCTGAGCCGTCAACCTTGCTTCATCAGCAGGGTTTTTTTTGGCTTCATCGGAACAATAACGCTGTAGATTCCTATTACCCACTTGGTAAGTTCAACTAATTTATCAACTAATTGGTACATACAATCTCAAACTCAAAATAGTTAGATAAACTTGGGTTGTATGAACAGACCAACAAAATACTACAATTATATAGAACATGTTGGTTGATGGTAGTCGTATTACTAGTTTCATCATTAGGCAAGCTAGTGGACATGGTTTTCAGGCAACATTCTACATCACAATAAGCGACGAAACCTTATCTCTGCTGTTTGCTGTAGTATTTAAATTGCAAGTACATTGTCGTCCCATGTGGGGAAAGTCCTGTGAACAGCTTTTTGTTGCTGGCAAAGAATAGTGTGACTTGCGAGTTTCTCCTCAGTTCAGAAATACTGAAGACAATGCTCACAAATAAATTTCTTATGAGTATGTTTACTCAGCTGACTACCAACCAGCCATGACAAAATTCTAATACAAACAAAATGCAAATGAGTGGCATTCTCACTTGCGCTAACCGTCAAAATATTTACATGTTTGTCATACTGTACAGGAGAAATACGCATGGGTACAACAACCCCACACTTTTCTCAAGTTTCGTCAATTATATTGCCAACTTTGTCCAGCACACAGTAGGCATTGATATAAATGGAATTGTTCTCCTCGAACTTACGAATATCCTGTATGACTACAGGTGTCCACAGACCTTCAGTATTCAAAACTTGGTGAGATTTTGGTTATGAAGTTCTGTGGGGATTTTGTGTGGCTGAAAACAAAGATGCTATTACAGCATAGTGGAAACACATTCCCTCTGGGCAGTGTACATCGACACAAGCAAGATGATTAGAAATAAACTTTGGTAGTTTAGTGTGCGCAGCACCGATGGTGAATGGCCAATATTGGGACACATGTACATCCATATTTCAATATTTGCAGACTCCAGCCAGATCTACATACACTTAACTCCTCAAGTATATTTTTGAGATAAGGAACAATGTGCTCATCATAGATTAAACCCATATCCGATGAGTGTAGGATAGGGAAATTTTTGCATTGAAAACAGAAGGTTCTGTAGCGCCTTCCTCTGCCATTAGGGAGTTCAAGTACTTATATGCTACAGTAACTGAAACTCTAATAGGCTGAAGTGATTCCATTATTGAGTTTAATAATGGGACCTTACACCTCTGTTGATCCTATCACGCTTAAGCCTATCATTAATTATCCACACATAATTTAGTCTTCCCGCCAACGCCATAACCATGATCTTGTATGTCAGGTCTGGCAAAGATTCCACTGAGGCTGCACAATCGAAAAAAAAAAACGAATTATTTCCCGGCTCCCTTGGCGAAATATCTCTAATCGGCTAGAAAGTCGGTTGTGAAACAGATTGAGTACTCATCGAATCACATGAATTTTCAGAGTCTGAAAGAAATAAGTCATCATTCAAAAGATCAACCTGACCATTTTTGGGTGATGCGGACATGTTTCGATCTTTTGTTGTTAACAATCTCTGTGTAAGTGAATCCGTGTTCGAATCACTTAAGTAGAGATCATCTTCCAAATAGATTAACTCATGCCCGCTTAGGCGAAAGGACACTGTCTCGACAGCTTGCTGTAGACTGTCTTTCCATCTGTGATTCAGAATCTGAATCGCTTACGTAAAGATCTTCAAGCAAGATGTCAATACTGGATCACTTACACTTACTCATTTTGAATCCTAACTTAAGTTTCTTTAGTTTCCCCTGGACAATAGCTACAAAACCACAATAAATTAAACAGAAGTGCCACATTGTTCTGAAAACAGAGAAAAAATAACACCACTTTATTCACTTACCTGTAAATAAAATATGTGTTATTAACATAAAGCACTGTATTCTTTTACATAAGGTTTTGAGGGGAAGTTCTTTTTATTTACAAAAGGTAGTCGACTACAGCGACATGTTTTTTTTTTTACAAAAGATAAGGGGATGAGACATTCTAAAGGCTCGTGGAAAAAGCCAGCCAGCAGACGGTCGATAATTGTGTGTGTGGGGAGTGAGCCAAACTTAGGTCCCAAGAGCTGATGAGGGTGACACATGTGGAGTGGAAGCAGCGAACGAAGGGTTAGACTGTTTACAGGCTGGAAGTTTGGGCCACGTGTGGAGCGCGTGAGAGAATGAAAAAATGGTTCAGTAAACTGGCACAGTCCACAGCATGTGCCAGCATCCAGGCATACTCCCCTGTCCCCTAGTCTGCCTGACAATCTCCCCTTCCTCCCTGCTAATGCTCATCTCATAGACCCTACAGTCGCATGTGCGGCAGCGGGAGAACTTCACCCCTGACTTTCCGTCCAATCCAGCTAACACCCAGGCGAGTTCCTGTCTCACACCTCTAGCCACTAAACAATGAGTTTCCTTGACTTGGCTCGCTCTCGCCTGTCTTTCATATCTTTTGCATTTAAACCAAGTGGATTTGGTTTACATTATTGAAATTTAAACTCACGCTATAGCATTGGATTTTAAGGCTAGTTAAAAAACTTTCAAAGTTGTATGTGCTTTTTTTTTTTAACTATTATGATTTACTCGACACTGTAAAAGTAGTGACAATCTAAAAAAAATTATGAATTTACACTGTCAAATCATTTTCATAAATTTAATAATCAATTTCGTCTAAACATTTCAAGCATTTTTCAAAATAAAAATTTGCTGAAATAAAAAAAACTACTCAACTACTGGCAGTTTTTCAACTGCTTTGAAAAATGAAATGAAAACTCTTAAAATGAACTTAGATACCCAATCCATCCCATCATATACACATCAAAAACATTTCATTCCTTAGAAGTACTCAAGACTCATTTATCCAAAACTCAAACATTCATCACCAAACAACTCAGAACAATCTTGGGAGCTGAGGCTATGCACCTCCTGAATACATGAGGTGTATCTGGCTTAGTTCTTCCCTTTTTTTAGTTTTCCATATTTCATACATCAGTCATAATCAAAACCCACCCTTAAACATCTCTTAAAACTATGTAAAACTAACTAAATTTTAATTAAATCGCATCATCTTTCCACTGCAGTCATACTCTCAGTATACACCTTTTGAAAAATTTTTCTCAGAGTATCTGGTATTTTATTCAATATGATTTTAACATACTTTCATGGGGATTTAACAGCGTAGAGAGATCCTGAATTTGAGATGTTGTCTCGCCTTTTGTCCATAGTGCAATACTATGGTGGTCATCGAGTATCTCACTCAAAACTCTGTTAAATTCCTCTCAAATACATATCAACAACCCAGGTAGAATTTATTGAAAAAATTTTCCCCTGCAATCATACTCGCAGTAATAACACACACACAAACATTTTAATTATCACTAATAAACAAATTAGACTGAGGGTGGGATTACATTGCTCAAGCACCAATTTGAATTAACAATAATTAATACCATTAATGCACTATTTTTAACAAATTTAAAAAAATATGTTTAATCACATTCAGAATAAATTCTGTGTAATTTTAATTCAAAGTGTGATTTTTAAAAAAATGTATAAAATTTTATTCATATTCTAAAGACTTGTTTGAAAATTTGTAACAATTTGTTATTAAGTTTATAAAATTTCATTCAAATTTTAGACTCGTAAAAAACGTTTAACGATTTGTTAAAAGTTTTAAAAATTTCATTCAAGTTTTGACGATTTTAATAAAATTTAATAGAAAAGTTTAACGATTTTAAGACTATTCATTCAAAGCTTTGCAAAATTTATAAAAATTCATTCAGTTTGTTAAAAGTTTTAACCATTTTAAGAAAATTCATTCAAAGTTGTAACAATTTGTTAAAAAGTTTATAAAATTTCATTCAAATTCTAGTGAGTTGTTAAAATGTTTAATGAAATCATATAAATGTTAAAGGATTTTAAGAAAGGTACTAAAATATTTAAGAAAATGCTGTCAAAATGAAACAATTTTTTATTAATTTTATGAATAGTGTCAACAAAATACCCCAAAATAATTAAAAGCCCGAAATTTTTTTAATTATTCACTTACTTTAACTCTAGTAGCAAAGCTGGTAGGCTTCGAAGGAGGTCTGAACCCAAGGTCAGACAGGCTGAGCGCTATCCTGCTCCGCAAGGTAAGTGCCAGGATCCCTACTCCAGCAAGCGGCCGAATTCCCCAGCGAGCGGTAAACTGGAAGCAAGGCAAAGGTCAGAAGCAATGTGCGAGGGTTTCCTTCACCGTACCCCGTCACATCAGGTCCTGGAAGAGCTAGTGGTTGGTGGACAGTCGGTGTCATTGAACAAATCAAGGCCAGGCAGCAGCCCCTAGCAGTGTGGACTGGCTCACAATTGTCACCGGGCTAAAGAGGAGGTCTCGATCCCATGAAGTCAGAGAAGCAAATGACATGCTGGGGGTTGGGAAATCCTATTTATAGCCCATCTCTCTCCCTTGGTGCAAAAATTTATATTTAGTAATTCACTTTCAAAAATAAATAAAACATACATATTGCATAATTGAGACATCTTCTACCCAATTTTAAGCAAATTTAACGAAATTGAAAGGATTTTACTAGTTTTTTCTGAATCTTTATGTATATATGCTGGTATTTAACATGTACCTGTATGTATTCGGTTTAAAGTCATTAGATTTGAATTATGTTCTTAATTAACAATTTTGTACGTGAACAATTGTAATTCCAATACTGCCTTTTTTTTGTATTATGGGATGTTTGTTTTCATTAATTTAATACTATGATTCAACTACATTTACACCCTCTCACGTACAAACAATTATCAAGCTAATAAATACATTTCAAATACATGATTATTTCATTATTACTTTTATGTTTATAAACTATTATCAAAAAATACCTCACATGGGACTCGAGCCCAGAAACGAACTTATTTCAACCATGTGTTATCTGGGATTTGAATCCTAAACTTACTTATATTAATCATGCCTTATCCAGGATTCAAACCCAAAGCCTCCTTGCATAATCTGATTACTCTATGGAGGCTGGTGATATATAACAACTTATTTTATGTATTTATAGTGCTTGTTTTTTTCCAGCAAACGTCTGTTACCAGGAGACAAGTTATATCTTTAGTTGAATAGTAATTTTTGGTGAACTAACAGTTTGTTTGTTATCTGATTTTATTTTTTACTGGCATTTTCTTTACAAAACACATGTGTTAATCCGACATATTTTGATAGAAACAAGACATCTTTTAAGAATATATATATCTCTGTTGAGTGATTTTTATCAATAATTTTTCATTTCTTATCAAAATAAAGCACTTTCAATAACGATAGGTTAAATAAATGTACAAAAGGAATTCATTTTACATGATAAATTTATTGACAAAATATATACAAACACAAGCTGTGTCAAAAATTAGAAAATTCCTCTCTCTCTGTTAAACTACACAGTGTTCCAAAACACACACAAGTTAATATAGGATGCCCCAAATATAGCATCAAACAACTATAGGTTGCTCCAAAAATTTATATACATTTTTAAACAGTAGCAAATATAGGATGATAGAAAACATATTAGACAATTATTTTAAAAATATATATACAAACACAAGCTATTTCACAATCAAGTACAGGTCGATTCAAAACACATAAACCAGTATATAATGTCACAAAACATAGAACAAATTTATGTACAACACTTGCAAGTACAGATTGATTAAAAATCATAGAACTTTTTTTTCTTTAAACACAAATATTTTTATAAACTGTTAGCGATGTTGGTGAACATAGTTTTCATTCATTTTCTTAATATTGGATCCAGATCCCTTTCTAGAACTCTGCTTTCAAGGAAGGAGCTTTACTTATGCCCTGGCTTTAACCTGTCTGTACACAAATGTCTTTATGCCTAGGAGCATGTAAAACAATGCTTTCAACCAAGTCTGGGTATGCTTCAACATAATGTGAGTGTACATCTTCAATACTAGATGGAAGAGGTGTGGTTGCTGTCATATAAAATACGGGACATTTCTCATTATCACTGCATTGGATTTGTTTGTGGTTATTTTCATCTCCTAGAGGAAAATAAATTACTTTAAAATGAAAATACTGTTGGAAGTCTCTGTAAATTTGCGCGAAAGTCCGTTATTCCATAGGGTGTAAGTTACATTAAACTTTCATTGTTTGACTCTGACATACTGATTTGCAGGATAAAAATATGCCATGTTACAATTATGGCATCCAACACTCGACTGAGAAGAATGAGAAAGGAACAATATATGTATATTTATAAAATTCATTCTCTCTAAATTTGCAAAATGAAATGTGTTTGAGAAGTAAATTTTTTTTTCCTAATTTTATTACTCTATGCACATAACATTTTGATGAATCACACCCAGTATGAGATGTGTAACCAAACTGGTTTTTGCCATAATGATATAAAATATGAAGATTATTATCACATTCTTCAAAATATTGATAAGGTAAAACATTTTCTGTGTTATAAACAAGATGTTTCAAACATTTTTCTTCCTCACCATATGATGTTACAATGCATTCAGCTTATGCTTTCGATCTACTATATGAGTTCTGTATTGGTTTACAAGACATTTAGAACTATAGCAGTTAGTTAAGATGGAATCATAACTAGTTTGTTTACTATATTGGTCAAATCTTGAGAGAAATATGTACATTTGAAATGAATGTCTGACTCACATATTTCCTTAGCAATATAATGTGAATATAATAAGATATAAGTTACAGAATAAAAACCTTTATTAAAAAATGCATACTTGTATTTCGTTGGGAACATTATTCTGAATTATCCACGTCACACACACATATAAATTACACATGGACAGGAAAACTAATCCTCCTCGTTCGAAAATAACATTGTGGATGTCACCATCACAGGTTTCCTTCCAACAAACAGTGATTCCCTGATGATGTCTGGTGAGTTGGTAGATGATTACTCCATGTCCATGCTCCTCTTCTATCTCCTCGGTAAGACTGGCAATCTTAAAATCTTCTAATCTTGTTGGTAAGCCACTGTTGGGGCAAAGATATCTCACAGCAAAATTGTTGCATGCTATTCCTTCACCAAACCAAATGCAGAGACTGTTGTCGGAAGTGTAATACCAATGTTCTATATCATTACAGACATTACCTTGTAAAATACCATCATACTGTTTAAAGAACACTCTTCTGTATCCTATTTGTAGAACCTCATATACATCTGTAGGGTCGAAGATTCTAGCCATGACTGACGATTTAATACTGAACGGTCTCCTTTATATAGCTGTTGTGGACACTTTTTCTCATTTTTCACTGTTCATGCTGAGCCAAACTTTACAATTCCACATGCCACAGGGTGCTCTTAGAAGCCCGCTACTGCCTTGAATTTGCATGATGTGTTCCTTATTATTGCATGTTTCAGTCCATAAGGTGGGGCTATTGTAAAACTCTGCTGAATTTATATTTTATTTGATGAAAACCTGGTTCATTGGTTATTTCTACACTTCTTTTTTTAAATCACAGGTCCCAGCAAGAACAGAGCAGTTCGCTGGCAGGCTACATATTAAATATCAGACTATCTTCTTCATAACACAACACTTGTTCTGTATACATGTTTCCTGCAAAACTTTTTTCGAAATTCCAATGTTCATCTCCAGTGCACATCTGTGTTTGGAAGTATGTATTTTCTAGAGATTGGAACCATACTTTCTTGTTACCTCGAAAAATACTGGAGTACGTCTTCTCTGGGTTGAATTTTTCCATTTTTTTTCGGAATCTTATGCTGGTATGTAACTGTAATCATTTTTTGAATATTAATCTCTCTATACATAGGTAGGATGCTAGTGCAAATATTCTCATAAAGCTTTACTTTTACATTGTGAACAGAACTTTTTTTTTCTCACAGTGATATGTGTAATAGCATTTGACTATAGAATTAATACTAGATCAGTCATGATATCTTCCAATATTTATCACTTCAACAGTAGTTAAACTTTTTAAAATTTCCTTCTGCATTTTTTCAAGCACATATACTGGATAGTCTTCGAGGAACGTATCGTTCACGTAATGGAAACACTCTTCTTAAGCTATGGACCAGAATCCCATTTAAGGTCATCTATCTCAAAACTGTTCCTGAAACATAATTTTTACTTCATGTTTTAAAGTATACCAAGGTCTGGGAGGTTTAAAGTATAATACTTTAGAGTCATTAGCATTGGTTGCATAAGAAATAGCAAGATTCCTAATTACAAAGGAATTGTCTTGGCAGCTTTCGAAACCTTGTGTGTAGCACATCATTTTTACATTTTTTTACTCTCTCAATTTATACACTATGTACAAAAAATTTCTCATAAAAAGTATCTCATAAAAATCTTATTTATAAGATCACAGTGCTCGCCTCGGATTACACTTCATTGACTCTGGAATCGTCCATTACTAAATCTGGAATTATTCTAGATTCAAGTAGCTGTTCCAGTTTTCACGACATACAATCCCTCTGCATATGCTGCAAGTTCTCATAATTAGCAAAGGCGGGCATGCCGTAAGGGCAGTCTTCACATGGCAAATAGTCTAAACTCAATAACGTTCTCGCTTTCCCATATGCTAAAATCGCATTGAATACTTCAGCACATTCAGAATTACAATTGTCACAGCAGTAACCTTGATGCATTGTACCTGTTGTGGGCTGATGCAGAGATGAAATCCCCTGTAGATAGTCCATTGTAGATCTAGACGTTGTAGTGGACGAATGGAGTTGTAGTAGATGTGATGGATGTCGGGCGTCGTTCGCGATGTAGACGTCTGTCATTGTAGATGTGTAGCTTTGATGTAGACATAATAGTAGATGCCTGGCATCGTTCTCGATGTAGAAGTCTGTCATTATAAGCGTGATGGATGCCTAAGTCTCACTACTGCTAATGCAATGCACACACATGCATACACACATTAAGTGAGCTCGGCAGTTGCCATCTCAACACTGAGAAAAAAATTAATTTATCACTCCTTATATAGTAAATGGATTCAAAATGGCTGCCATTTTCATTTAAATTTGCTTAATTTTGGCCTTTTAGTAAAATCAGTTGAAATATCATGAAATTTAACAGTTTTAGCTTCGCTAGCAGTCATTTCAAGATGGATATATGATATTACTGAAGTAGCATGTCGAAATTTATTTTCTAGGGTAAACAATTTGAAAACAAGTTCAAATATATGCATTTTTATGGTAGGTTGTAGAGTCGAAATTTATTTTCTAGGGAATACAATTTGTAAATAATTTCAAATATATACACATTTTATGGTGGATAGTAGAGTCGAAATTTCGAGCTAGGAAAAACTACACGTGAAATACACATAAATATAAAAAAAACAGATGTAATATGTATGTTTTCTATGCTAGACAAATAAATATCTAAGAACAGATTGAAAGTAAAAAACATTTACTTGAGTATTGCTTAAATCGAATAATGTGTGAATGGTGTTCTAAGTTGAACTTGTGTAAGTGGAATGATGCCTGGTTTTCATTACTTACAAAAAAAATTTAATGATTCAAAATATGTGTTATAGTTAGTTATAATTTGCTGGAAAACATACAAAGTTTACAGAATTAAAATATAAAGTTTATGTTGAAATGTTATATCTTTGGGATTATCTTGTGGGGATTGCAATATCGGGTAACATTTAGCTTCAGGGATATAAATTTCATCAGTGGGACTTATGAAATTTTATTTCACTGGGAATACACCAGACTCTAAGTTGAACAATCAGATTTGACTATGCTTCTGTGTTCGAGTGAAGATAACCGTGTCTAGGGAAGAGGGGAGATAGTCCAGATCAGTTCAAAATCCAATGGCCTGAGGGATAGAGTCTTCCCGACATTTTTCACAAAAGACACACGTTGGCCATGACGGAATCCTCCATTCCTTGCCGAGGCAGCTCTCATGTCGGAAAACGTGCATTCTGGGATGGTGGTGAAGGGAGGGGGCCGGGGCTGCGTGGACCGGCCAGTTCTCAAGATATTCGAAAAATGCATTCTGAGGTAGGGGTGAATGGAGGATGTGCATGGTCTTGGATCGATAGCAAGAGTTTTTCAGCGCCCTCCATGGACAGGGCAGTCATCCGAAAATGCATTCTGACCTTGAGGGGTATGTAGGCAGGTTTTATGAAGCACGGCGTTGGAAGGGGGCAGTCCTCCGAAAACATGGTCTGGCCTCGAGGGGGCTGTGGGCATGAAGTCTCTTTTCGCACAAAGTCATCTTCTGGACAAGGGGTGGGGGGACGGCAGCACCGATGTGAACAGTTCTTGTGGGTTGGCACCATCTTAGTTCTTCGCAAATACTTGTCCAGGATACACATATACATTGCTCACTCCTCTGAATCATCTATTCACCAGGCATGTCGCTCTTGTAAGTTTAGGAGAGAGTAGGCATATCGTACTCCTGAGGTGCTAGCTGTGATTTTCGTTTTAATATAAAAAAATTCTATCACTTCTTTTAATTTATCGGGAAAAAATAATTTTCATGTGTTAAACCTATTTATAGTGTATTTATCATGTAACCGCCATTTCTGTGTTCCGCTGACGAAACGTGGTAGAATTTTCAACTATAGTTTCGCTAACTAGTGCCGTGAATTTCACAGATTTAAGGGAAAACTTTATAGTATGTCTGTTATTTTAAATTATTAAAAATAATTTATAGTATGTTCCTATAAAGTGTTGCGGGGTTAAGCCTTCCGAGTCTCCTTGCGCTTCGACAGAAAAAATTTGTGTCAAAAGGGAAATTCTTCTTCTTACAATAGTAACACTTTTGTTCAAAATCAGGATAAGATTTAAAAAAAATTAATTATCATTTTGTTGTCTGTGGTAGGACATAGTGTAATCAAGGGATTAATAGTAGCTTGATAGGGAAATAGGTTCTGTCAGTCATATCAGAGTTTTTGTCGTAAATTTCATCTCAGCTACGCTCCACGTATATATGGTCAGGCTCTCGACGTAAGCTCGACTCATTAATTCACCAGCTTCCCAGGCAGACGGATGTGTTTTGGAGGAGCTCTTGGTGCGATTTCATTTCGTGTTTTTTATTTTGTTTAGTGATTGCCATGTACTTGTGTTCGTTACCCATTTAATTTATTTGGAAACATTCATTTTGTATTTTCATTAAAATTTCCGAGTGTTTCACCTCAGTCTATAAACAAATGTAGGCCGATGCAGGTTATGTTTGCTCTCAACACAGATTATAAATTGACATAAGTTCTATATCCAAGTCAGTGCTTCAGTGACCTCCCAATCGAATGGATGTATATTATAATCACTGACTGTTACCACGATTCTTGTTACGTGTTTTTTAATTCAACTAGTGTAATTTATATATTAGTATGTGTCTCGTAAACATAATTTTTATCCATTTGTCACGTAAATCGTATTCAGATCTCTTTCCGAGTAGCTATAACATTAGTCACCTGTCAGACGAACTCCATGTATCTAACAGCTTGTAAGTTGGTGCACTTCGTACACTGCAGTCATTGCTTCAGCCATCTCCCGACCAAATGGACTTGTTTTAAAATCATGTAAGGTACGTGCAAGAGGCATCAAGTAGTGTAATTTTTTTTCTTCAAAATTCCTTGTTATTGTGACTAGGAAGACTGCCGTTTTATTTATAGCAACATTTTTGAGAAGTTAATTAATTTCATACTGGAGACTCATGTAATTGTGATCATTTAGCACTTGTCGACACCTGGTTATTCACATGTAGAAATATATTTCGTTTAAAGACTCAGAAATTTCTCTAATGTGTTAACTATATGTAACACTTTCTCTTTCCGTTTAATTACCAAAAAATCGCCTATTTCCCACTACCATTTACTAGCAATATCACTATCAGCCCAAAAGAAATAACACTTAGGCCACTCTTGCACAAAGCTCAAGAAATATATACCCTGTCCCCAACACGTCACACCTCATTGAGTGCCAGAGCTCCAAAGGTGAGGGCGTACCACAACAGCTCCCTCCAACACCCCCCCCCCCCCAACCCAAAAAGAATAAAAAAGTACAACTAAACACTTACCACACAACAATTTGCATTGATTAATTTAATTTAATTAATTGGATCAATTAATCAAAGTTGCATACCATTTTATCCAATGAAAATAAAAAAATTGACCTTATTAAGATCAATTTGATATCAAAGGGTTAATCCGATTAATCAAACGTGAAATGAAACCGGCACGCCCCTACTGCTACTTTAATAATAATACTAATAATGAAACAACAATTACTAAGTTTTCGACATGCATTCTCTGTTTACAATGCATGTGGCATCACTAACGAATAAACATTCTCTGCAATGCAACAATCCACCTAGCTCTACATTCATGGTGTTTCGCCATTAAGGGAACTAAAAATGTTTCAGATTTGCACCTTTATAATTCTGCAAAATGTTCCACATTGTCACAGTTCTGCCATGAGTGACAGAATGGCTACTTGTTCAGCTCAATACGAACTTTGTCAAAAGAAACGAGGCGATACTAACCTGGGAACTGACAGTGAGCAAACGTTCTATGCCGAAGGCAATTGTCTTCCAGTATACTGTGAAAATTTTTCTGGTAAACTTTCCAAACTGTAATGGGAGTTATTAACCTATACACTGTATGTAAATAATACCACACATCAAGCTGCAGATATAGGGGGAAAATATCATTCCCGCTTTCTCACTAAGCGTATACATTGGTATGGTAAATTTTCGCAAAATTTCTTAGAGTGTTCATGTAACACCTAACCTGCACTTGCTACCAAACAAATGAGATGGCAGTGTCCATGAGGCTTGAGGGGAAGAAGCTTAAGGGTGTAGTCTCCTTAATTATTTTTCTCATAGTTAAAGGTTTCTGTTTATTAGCTTGATTAAATTCACAATAATTTGATAGCTGGAGATTAAAAATTGCATTTATCAGCTCTTAAACTAATTTTTTAATGGTTTAGAAAAAAATGCCGATTTTATTCACCTGAAACATGAATTGAGTAGATGTTTTCTCATGAATTTTAGTTTTATGTGAACTGCAAAACTATGTTCTTTGCCGTACTTCAGGCACTTTTTAAATTTTCGTCCAGAATACTTCAAAAATTCGATATTTCCATACCACTTGAATCGTAGGATTTTTTGTTTTTCTAAGAGTAGTGACTGCAAAGTAATGGAAAAAGATTACAAAGAAACAAAGCTACAGTAACATGGGAAAAACCTTGTGCATTTTAGAACATATTTGATCATCGAATTCAATTAACATATAATGGGAATACGACTGAGAAACTATTAATTGGCAAATAGTTCCTGAGAAGTGGCGCGCTCCTCCCCAGTGTGACTCGTCTTGGTACTAAGTGGGCTCGCGGAGAAAAAGAGGGGGGTGAGATGTGGTGGGTAGGGACCAAAGTGCCTAATGGTGGGCCACCTGCGGTTTCAGACCCAAGTAGCTTGCTTGTATGTAAAGTGATGGGGAAACTGCCACCTTCCTATGAGAGAGTTCTCGGAACTGGCCAACGCCCCAAATATTAGTGTTTTTTTTTTTTTTTTTTTTTTTTTTTAATATTCTTTTCAAATTTCCAAATGAATTTAACTATAACTTTAGACCGGTTAAACGTATGACGGGATTTGGAGTAGTGTTTTTACCTGTATTCATGCCATAATCTTGTGTTTTCTTTCCGAAGATAATTCGAATAATTTTAAGATAAGTGTCCACCGTGTAAATAAAAAAATATTGCTAAGCGATGTGCTGTTTAGCTATCATATCCAACAAAACTGTTAACACAGACCTCTAAATACATGTTATAAAATTAATGAAACGTTTTTATTACTGTGTCGAATCTCAATTACCAGATAAACGTAAGTTTAGAGTAACTGATATTTTTTATTTTGTTTACGTATTCAGTATACAAAACGAACAAATAAAAAAGTAGGTTTAAATTTTTTTCCAAATTAGAAAATGTGTGATAAAGTAGCCTATGTAAATAAAGTAGTTGCTAATGATGATAAATAGTTTACGCACATTTCAGCAGACATTTTCTTTTGTTTTCGAATCAAAGCACGTTAGTGAAATTTGGTTTACAATAATGTCTTAGTTTACGAATATTGTTATAATATTAGTATAACAAAATACAACGAATACGACCATTTCGACCACAGAAGAAAAAAACAATGTATCGAATCTGTGTCTACATAGACATTCATTCAATTATAAAGACGTCAGGAAAGTCGAGTGCCTGTATGATTGCCCTATCGCGTAAATTAAAATTTCTCGTGTAAAACCGGACGTAGTACACGTGGCATGGTCTGTCGCACTACTAATGCATATTTTGTTGTTGTTCCTATTCGCGAAGCAGCATAGTCTAAGAAATTCTTTCTTGAAGAAAAAAATGGGAAACTACAATTTAAAAAATCGCTCAAGTATTGATGCCAAATACAGAGGCAGCTTCACATAGCAGACAGGAAATTGTTTGATATAGTAGCATATTGTGATAGAGCGATCCAAATAATCAGAGAACTAAGAGACGACGAATTCTGGAGAGAAAATGTGTTCTCCAAGCTGCGTAGATTTTATATAGAATGCTTGTTACCGAAATTGGCACAGTCGAATAAGCAGAGGAATGCGTGTACATGAGCCTCGTAAATACTGGAGGCACAAGAAAGAGCCAAAGGAAAGAAAAGTAGGAAATAAAAATGTTACAGTGTAAACCACTTTTATTAGGTCGCCTAGCTTATAAATGCAATTAATACCATGCCCTGAAAAAAATTGGTATTTATGTAAATAAAAATCATTTTAGTCATTCATTAGAATTATATTCTCCATAATTAGTGTTTTTGTACGTAATGTCAAATATAGAAATATATATTTTGCATTGAAATTATTTAAGGAACGATGTAACTACATTGTTTGTTATGTATGTTTTTTTAAATTGTGGTACCTGATATAAGGCACTTACATATATTTCGTATGAAGCAATAAATAATGACTTTGGATGTTATTATAATAAAGCATATTATATATTATGGCATTACAAATAACAGGCAAGTTTATTTCTTATAACAACAACAAAGTGGGAAGAAAATTTTTCATTGTAGTGGTGATGAGAAGTGGTGTGTGATCGGAAAGAGCAAAAATATACTTTGTTCGCAACATTTTGCAAATGGTATACGATTGGCTAAACGATTTTGGTAGCTCTGCTCTGTTATATTTCTAGCCCCGCTGTGCAGCCTTCCAAACCAAAGGTAACAATTAACGTTGCTATGCACCTAATAGGCCTACCTAGAAGGCATAAACAAGCATAAATGAAACAGACACGAAAACATTTTTAGAAACATAAATATGTTTCTGGTATGCGAATTCTTTCTTCTGATCTGTTATGTACATAAAGATACACCAACACACACGCGCGCGCGCATGCACACATACCAACACACACACGAAACAAAGTGACGTGATTTACCACTAATTTAAAGCTCACTATTTTAACAAAACAGCGTCTGTCCGCCTCACTATTCACACAAAAAATAGCACCAAATCATTAGATAATTGGAATGGTTTGGTAATGAACTTGGTATCTCGAAGGCTGGCACCTAACCGCCTAACCAGTCTTGAGCACCGTGAAGGTGATTGCCCAGCGAGGTAAGCAATACTTCACGAATGGATTTCGCGAAAGCGGTTCACCTGAGAGTATTCCGACAAGACGGCCTATTATAGTTCGTTACGATGTTCTGATTATTAAGCATGCCAACAAATCGCTTAAAGCTTACTGTTCATATATTTTGAGCAAAAACTGGGTGGCAACCCCTATTTTCATGATGCCGGGGATAATATTACCAACCACATTTTCATAGGTGTAAGATCTCCATTCTAAAATTGACCAATTTGTTGCTTAATCGCAAGTAATTCCTGATATTTTTTACTCAATTACTTCACAGCCATGGTTTTTAGGGGTGTGTAGTTCCCTTAATAATCACATTAGGGAAAAAGTGGTACTGACATTTTCGTCTTATTTTTTCATCAAGAATAACCTGCCGAAGTTCGTCGGTGTTGTTCCAAAACACGTTGTATATCAAACATCGCGCTATTTTTATCTGCTAATTTCAAGAAAAATAGTATCATAAAAAGTTTTGTATCGAAACGTAAATTATTTTCCGAATTTCTTGGGTCTTTAATTTAATACTTCATATTTTGCCTTTATATAGAAAACTAGCAGCCCGGCATAGCTTCGCTCAGGTTTTATGGAGTTATTAAAATTAATACCTATATCTTTGCGACTACCCGTGATTACCTGTTACTACTTGTAAATTTGTAATATTTAGATAATATTAAGATCCACTGAGCCACTGTGGCCCCACTTGATATATATTTATCTACTGAGCCACTGCGGCCCCCCTTGGGATCGCTCTAACCACTGGGCCACTGTGACCCTACTTAATATATTTCTATCCATTTAGCCACTGCGGCCCCACTTGATATATTTATATCCACTGAACCACTGCGGCCCCACTTGGGATCTCTCTAACCACTGGGCCACTGTGGCCCCACTTGGGATTGATCTAGCCACTGAGCGACTGTGGCCCCACTTGCGATCTCTCTATCCTCTGAGCTACTGCGGTCCCCCTTGGGATCGCTCTAACCACTGGGCCACTGTGGCCCCACTTGGGATTGATCTAGCCACTGAGCGACTGTGGCCCCACTTGCGATCTCTCTATCCTCTGAGCTACTGCGGCCCCCCTTGGGATCGCTCTAACCACTGGGCCACTGTGGCCCCACTTGGGATTGATCTAGCCACTGAGCGACTGTGGCCCCACTTGCGATCTCTCTATCCTCTGAGCTACTGCGGCCCCCCTTGGGATCGCTCTAACCACTGGGCCACTGTGGCCCCACTTGGGATTGATCTAGCCACTGAGTGACTGTGGCCCCCCCCTTGGGATCGCTCTAACCACTGGGCCACTGTGACCCTACTTAATATATTTCTATCCATTTAGCCACTGCGGCCCCACTTGATATATTTATATCCACTGAACCACTGCGGCCCACTTGGGATCTCTCTAACCACTGGGCCACTGTGACCCTACTTAATATATTTCTATCCATTTAGCCACTGCGGCCCCACTTGATATATTTATATCCACTGAACCATTGCGGCCCCACTTGGGATCTCTCTAACCACTGGGCCACTGTGGCCCCACTTGGGATTGATCTAGCCACTGAGCGACTGTGGCCCCACTTGCGATCTCTCTATCCTCTGAGTTACTGCGGTCCCACTTGGGATCGCTCTAGCCACTGAGCCACTGCGGCCCCACCTGGCATCACTCTACCCACTGGGTCCCTGTGGCCCCAATTGATATATGCCTATGTCCATCTGGAAGAATGTTGCTTTCTAACAGTGAAAAAATTATAAAAATCGGCCTTGTAGTTTTGGTAGAGCATTCTTAGAAAGCAGCCAACTAACTCATTTTCTCCGACTTGGTTAACAAATTTTAAAATCTCTCAACTACTTTTTTTTTAAATTTAACATACCCTATGGCCATCTGGAAGAATGTTGTAGCTTTCTAACAGCGAAATAATTTATAAAACTCGGCCCTGTAGTTTTGGTAGAGCATGCTTAGAAAGCAGCCAACTAACTCATTTTCTCCGACTTGGTTAACAAATTTTAAAATTTCTCAACTACTTTTTTTTTTAAATTGAACATAGCCTATGGCCATCTGGAAGAATGAAGCTTTCTAATAGTGAAAGAATTATAAGAATCAGCCGTGTAGTTTCTGAGATTATCCGAGACATATAAATAAACTCACATTACCTCTTTATAATATTAGTATAGATGTTAATAAATGGAGTACAACAAAATAGCAGTATTGAATTCGTAACAGATGAATGTTGATGTGTTCCAATTAAAATCTTACAAAATAAGAAACGCGAAATACTTCCAAATCCACTGGAACATGGCCTCTCTCGCTGATATAAACAATACGTGTAGTAATGTACCAAATTTCTGTTTTAAATTTGGTTACCACTTCCCAAATTTATTTTACTGTCACGTATCTTAGGTTACAATACTGTTGCACGAGCTACTTCTGGCCGTAGCCTTACAACATATTATATAGATAATACTTTGCTGGAGGAAATGGGATCACCGCGAGAAAACGCACGAACAACGGCAAATTCCGCCAGGTGTTCCACAAGCGGAAATCCGGCAGGCACTTGGATCGCCTTGGTGGAAGGCAAACGATATGACTACTACATTATGTGTCCCCACAAACGAAGAGTTAACGAGTTAACTAACTAGTTATGAAACTGTTGTAAATTAAAATTACTTATTACCCGAATACGTATTACAATCTATATTATTTAAAAGTGGTAAACGGTATATATTCATATAGGCCGTTCACGGTAAAGTGAGCGCTTTTTAAGGCCCTGCTAAATTTTTCATTTCAATTAATTTCTACCTTTCTGCCACTTTTTAATGTAAACATTGTAATATAACTAATAAACACAGTGTATACATTTCTTCACTCTGAAATGTTTACGTCTGAGACCGCAATGAAGTATATTTATAGGGGGTTAATACCTTTTGGAAGGGCCTTAAAAAGTGCTCACTCTACCGTGAACAGCCAATAATTTAATATGTTTGTAGGGATATAATCGTATATAATAATCAGGCATAATATAACGTTATGAAACACAAACAATCCAGGCCGACCAATAGTTCAATTTGAATTACAGTCTCTCATATCTTTGCAGTATATGCAGAATGGTAAGTTGATCATAATCAATTCCCCATTTTGGTCAAACAACCAAAATTACACATTTTAGTCAGTGTAGAAGATGTGAAACAAATATTAAACATTTGTTGATTTTCTATAGCACAATTATTTTAATGCGAGAGATCCATGGAACAAACGTTTATCCTGAATAATGATCAAACGTAAATATCAAGCTTAGATATCTTTTTTCTTTTTCACTTTGTAGGCCAACAACCTGCCATAAAATAATGTAGACTCAAATTTAATATATCATTTAGGCCTATTTCAATGTTTTAAGTGTACCACAAATTAATATTACGTTTGTGAGGTGTACTGTAATTTTTTTAGCGTTTCTTATTAAAAATTATTTCTTATGACACAGTTCAGGATGGAAGCAAATACATGACCAAAGAATTCTTGAGCAATACCCGTTATTTCCTATAGCTACAGTAGGAAGAAATGTGAAGTTCATCGTCAACAAACATGTACTACAAACCATCGTGTTGTGTTACTGCAGGAGGGGCTACCTGTTGGCGTCTATCAACGGACTGGTCCGTGTTTCTTAGAAGCGAGACACTTGTCTTCCATGAATGGCGATTGTGTTTTTTTTTACCAAAACGTGTCGCTGCTGTCGCCATCTCTCGTCGAAAGGCTGTAATAGCAGGAGAATGTTCAAGCTTCGTCTCTGATGTCTGTCAACAGGTGCGACACTTGCCAGATCTACCTGCCAGCTGCCAGGGAAACCAGCGCCCCTAAAGGAAGGGATGTTCACGGGGAAGAGGACAACTCGTACCCGTCCAACTCCTCAGTCGATGGTGGCACGAAAAACATCTTGACACCGCTGATACCATAAACACCTACTAAAGCCTGTTCGCGATAAAGTGTGCACTTTTGAAATGAACCTTAGAAAAATGTCACTGCTACTGCGTGGTATATATTTTAACGGGCTCACTTAGTGGCATGCGCCCAGTAAAGTTGGTAACGATGGAGGGAAAGTATTTCCATATCTTAAACGACGAATAAAAACTGATAAGTAACCATTTGGAACAAATTAAATTGTTTTCTTCCCCCTTTTTTTTTTTTAATGCGCCAAAATGTAAATAAGCAGACTTGCAAAATATTTACTTTTCTAAAAATTCCAGAGTTTCACTTGACCGACGTATGAATAAAGTGATGAGGCCCATGACAATGAGAATTTTACATAAGCGGAAGAACACACAACGTGCAGACAGATAGATCTTAAGAGGGCTTTCAAAAGTGCTCATTTTACCGCGAACAGCCTATAACAACTACCACACTGCATTTGTTATGCCGGCATTAATTGAAAATAACTGGAATTTGATGATGCTGCCTGTTGTAAACAAAAATTCGCTTAGTTAATTTAAGTGTAATGCATTAACAAATACCACAAAAAAGGCAAAAATATGTTAAGATACAAACCCCGGCAGACAGGAAATTGTTTGATGTAGTAGTATATTGTGATAGAGCGATCCAAATAATCGGAGAACTAAGAGACTACGAATTCTGGAGAGAAAATATGTTCTCCAAGCTGCGTAGATTTTATATAGAATGCTTGTCACCCTTGGATCCGCCCTTACGCATTGTAAACCGTACATAGCACGGCGGGCGTAGCCAGAAGACACAAGACTCATTCCACAGTCACGTGCATCGTCAGAAACTGAGTAGTCGTGCAGTAAATTTACATCTCCGCTATTCAGATGTAAAACACTTGAGTGTTTCGCGCCGCAACGTCTCGTAGCAGCGAGACAAGACCGTATAGGCTGTTCACGGTAAAGTGAGCACTTCTGAGGGCCTGGTCACTTTTTCCTTTCAGCAATTTTTTTTATAATTTAACCACCTTTTCAATTAAATATTGCCATGTAAGTAATAAATACAGTGTGTATATTCCACAGCACTCGGAAGTTAACATCTAAGACTAAAACACATATAACTTATGTATTGAATATTATTCCAAGTGAGAGGCTTTCGATAGTGTTCACTTTATCGTGAAAAGTCTATACTGACCTCGACGTGTCGGCTATAGAGACCATAGACTAAATATGAGGTAGACAGATCTTGCTGGCTGCGCACAACCAATCTCCGTGTTCCAACATTGAACTGCTTTTCTGCCTACACGTCTAGCAAAAATGGCGTGGATTGGATTTTATGTTAGAAAACTGATTTGTAAACAAATGCTTTGAGATGAATGTATACTTCCTGTAACCAATTTGTAATGCAAGAGTTTTGTAGGATTGGGGTTGGTCAATGTTGGGTACATGCGCAGAAGACGAATAAGCGGTCTACCGTATATTCAATCTATGAGAGAGACGGAGGTATGTGCACTATGATTTCCGGGGAGGGCATTAAGGGTATGAGAGACAAAGGCGCGTGTGCGCACTTCGGGTCTCAATCGTAGGTGAATAATGGGGTAGAGTGCGCATGTCATCTGCGCAGGCACAAGTGACGTCTAAGCTTTCATGGCTTACCCGGGATTCAAATTCGGAATACTAGCTACCTCTGCCACGTAAGTCGCCTGAAAATGTTTTTATGAGGCATTGAATGTTCTTCATATTTTGCGAGCTTCTAAAATTAACCAAAAAATTATTTAATAATGAAAAAAAGACGACGCCTCTGTTCCGGTGGATCATATAGAGGTGAAAAACATGCGAGAAAGTTGGCTTCTGCAAGAAACATGAGATCCGGCGTACTCTCTCTTTTATTTCTTTCCTTTTCCCCTACCACTCTCTCTATGCTTTCATAGGTTACACATTCATCCCAGCCGCACATTGATAATTATTATCGATACGTAGACGTCCCCTTACACTGCTAAAAATCTCGGTATAATCGCTTAAATATTTACGGAAACGTACAGTTAATGCACGGAAACGCGATTAGTAAAGACAAGAAATTAAGCTGAGATCTGTAAATACAAAAACAAGGAAGGTCTCCGGATTTCCTACAGTTTCTGCTTTCGGGAGCGAACACGCCGAGTTTATGTGAAGCTTTCTTCGTCACTCTAACCAGAAAATCATTGTTCCTGTGGCAGCTAGAGTATCCACGTCACTCAGGCATATTCCTTCAAACATTGGGAAGTAACAGCAGGCACTTGTAACGGTTAGCAACACTTAAATCACTCAGACATTACTAGAAACTGAAAAAAGTTACATAAAGTCTGGTAACTCCGCAACCAGCGATCCACGAAAACACCCCACTGTCTTGAAATTAATGTATAATGAAGTGTAATTATACGATTTCAACGATTCAAATTCCATGGAAAAAGGAAAGCATATTGATTAATAGTTGCAAATATCATTCATTAAAGATAAATCCTTCATGTCAATATTATATAACAAATTGGAAAATAATACGCTGAACGCACTAATTTGCGAAGCATTTCGTAAGAGCACACTGTACTATATGGTTCTTACGTATTTCATGTTAATGCGCCGTTAAAATACCGCTAAAATTAAATATTTCCATTAATGATGTGTTTTTGACAAAACCTTATGTTTGGCCATGTAAAATAAAGTTTTATACTTAAATGCATGCAACTTTCAAGAACCATAGAAATAAACACGAATGTTAATTTTATTTTTGTTTCATGCAGATATCACAAGTAGTTTTCCCGTGATCTTGGAACTACGAAAATAATCATTGATTTGCCTCGGGAAGTGCTGCTCTCACTGGATGGTAGCGTATTTTGTAACTACTAGACGTGGCCACCTGCTGTGACTGGGAATGATTCATGTATGTACACAAAGTGGTGTTTAGACATTCTCTATTCATTCAGTCCTAAGCAGGAGCTTCAACCTATGCTTCCGAGAGTCCGACCCATGCGATCGACAGTGGCAAAACGCCGGAGAACGGAATAGTTTGCAGGACCATTTTTTCGCATTGGCTACTGTATTGACACAAATGCCATATACTGCTCTCATACTTGCTCATAAATGTATAAATCTTAATGTGAGAGTTGAGCATTCAAACATTTTCTGACAAAATGAATTACGAATTAAGGTCGTCATTTCCACCATCTTATAATCCTGGGCTTTCTGTATTGAAAGCTGACGACCAACAAACTATGCAACAGAGGTTGAATGCATCGTGTTAACACGGATACAGCTTAGGAGTTAACTAATAGTTGTCTTACGTGTGCTTAGTTCCTGCAGATCATGTGAATATAAGTTAGCCCTCCATTTAGCTAATCTACCATGGTTAACATTCAGCAATATAAATATTTAAAAATTATTTTGGGTTGGCTTTACTTCGTGCATGCACTTGTCCCAGTAAAACGCTCAGAATTCATAAAACTCCACATCCCGTACTGTGGACTTGTCCGCGGGACGAAGTGTAAAAATCATAATTAACTCATACATAGATTGAAAAATAACATGTGATATAGTTACGTTAGCAATTAAATTGCATGTACACACCAACTGCCTCATAGAAGAATAATTCCTGTTACATTGCACTTAGTTTAGAAACAGACTATTGTGTACATTTATTTCAGACATAAATAACCCCACGGGCCGAATTATATAACACGGAGGGTCACATATGTGCCACGGGGCGCGGGTTAGAGACCCGTTTCAGAAAAATGTCAGAAAACCATGAAAAAGTGAAGTAAGGATTGCCAAACCGGGAATAGAACCAGTATCCTCCAGTATGCGAGTCCAGTGATTTACCACTGCCAAAACTCGCTCGGTAAACATGGCGAAAAATTAATTTGCATCAAAATAACGTAGATAATCTAATTTACGCGGCAGTAGGCTGTGTAACTGCATTTATAGCTAATAATTACGAGCTCCGCAGAATCCCCTCCAAATTCTATCAGACTCATTAAGAAGTTTTTAACATTAATAACAAAATATCGCGAAAGTCCATCACAGATGATTTTCACATCGTGTAACCAGTATTTAGTGTAACTGCAAACTCGTTTGAGCTATTGCGAGGAAGAAAAACCTTATAATAAACGTAAGATGCCTTTACTGCTATGTACGTAACTTTTTAACGATGAAAGCAATGAAAATCTATCTCATCAAATTATGTACACAAAGTTTGTTGAAAAATAGTTTTACCCTGGATGTTCTAGGTTACACGGCCCTACGAAAGAACACTTCCGTTATATCGCCTCTTACACAATAATCAAATGAATAAACCCATATACGAAACTAAAGCTGTGATCAGTGCGGTGTTATTTTATTCCAAACATGCGACTTTTATGGAGTAAAGGATAGGCCTACTCGTGCTGTCCAACACGATTGTAGGGAGCGCAAGTAACAAATAATCGTTATTAATTAAAATACAAACGTATTGTAACACTATCTTATGCCCAAATGCCCAATCTGGGTTTTCTATATTAATATCGACGACTTCCTTGCTTGTAAAAACACAAGGCAGGCTTAAAGAAATCGGCATTTTAGACAAAATGCACCTCTTTTGCTTTCAGAAACTTAATTTCAGTTAAAAATACAAACCCTTTAAAAGATGTAACAATCCAGTAAGAAGTAAATATAAACGTTTTTCAAAATAATTCCATCAACTTAAATGGCTTGAAGTACACGTGAAAAGAGGCGGGTGTTTCTGAAAAATAACTTTCGTGCCGGGAAATCATTAAAAGTGTGATTATTTGCATATTTTTAACACATATTGCCTACATACGACAAAATAAACCATTTGTCACCGGGACTAGATGATAACATGCTGATAGCTAAATTGACGCTATCTGGAGATCGTAATACGCAAGGGCGGGCGATAATCGTTGGGAAGCCTATCAGCTAGATAGTTATCAGCCATATTTGATCAGAGGTGTTAATACAAGCCCTAAGGAAATTATTCTGAGACCCACAAAATACCACTATGACATTTGGTGTATCCCAACAAATCCTTCTCACTCAGCACCGCTACTGTATTCTATGCTGTGCCGAAACGGTGTTGTCATATTTCTTACAGTTCGGCTGACGTGACACATACCGCACGTTAAACAACGACGTAGCGCTGTTTTCTACAGTCTCGCCCAATCTAAATGTAACCATATTTGTGCACGAGTTGAACATATCTCCACTCACGTTTCCGTTCATCAAAGTAGACTATTAGTGCCTTTACGATAACATTTCAATCCAATTTGAACCTGGAGTGGACTGAAGAATTCAGATTGAAATGTAAGTATAAACACATCCGTACTGGACTGAAGTAGGAGTGGAGTGAGATAATCCAGTCCAGTTATCGAGGTGGACTGGAATGTAGAATCCGGATTGAAATTTTACTTTAAACACTGATCGGACTGAAATTAGAACAAAGAAGAGGTGGCCGCCATTTTTACTCGTTAGTTTGGTTATATAAGAGGTTAGAATCATTCTGAGACTAGCAAAATAAGTGTTCTTTTTTTGGAAGTGAAGCGAAAAATAAATGGCCACGAAGGAACTGAGAAATATTTGGACGGAGAAATATGTGAAATTCATTTTGTATTATGTTTATTCTATAGTTATGCCAGTCGCCAATAGAGTGCTTCTATCCCGTTTCAATCCGCGTTCAGTCTTGTTTACACTTTAGTCTACGTTCGAAACTTTACCTTAAACACTTATTGTCAATACGAGTTCACTCCGAGTTCGCTACAAGTTGATTCCAATCTGAGTTCGCTACAAGTTGATTCCAATCTGAGTTCGATCCAGTCCGAAAATTTACTCTAAAAGCACTATATATGTTTATCTTGTACTGTGGTTTGATTATTTTGGGGTAAGACAGTCAGGAATGGGAGGTAACACTATTGAAAGTCTAAATCTGGACAGCTGATCCCGAGTCCTCCCAGATATGTGTCCTTTGTGTTAGTGTCAAGAATCCCTACAATATGTCCATTATTAGTATGAGTTGTGATTTAGATTCTCTTCTGCAACACTTGTTTTTTGTTCGTCTGTTTGGAGCGTGACTCACGTTCTGTAACAACATCCATGTTATTTCAGTAACTGCGGCATGAAGAAGACGTTGCATGTCTAAGCCTTTATCACGAAAGAAACATTCGACGCTACGACACGTGCTGTATGTACCACCTGGCAACATCGGTCATTGTAATACTGAATATGTTTCTGACTTGACTGGAAGCTTCGAGTTTCCTGTCGATCAGCTAATGCGTCTGTAAGTAGGGAATTCGGTATGATAATCATAATTGAAATGTGTTACAAAATTTGGAAATTTAAATTAAGTTATGTGTATGTTTATTCGCAAGTTCGAGAGTATTTGGGCAACTGATTTTGTTTAATTTTCTCCTTCAATAGCATTTTCTTTGTACTCTTGTAGGGTTTCTAGTAGACGAATTAGAAACTTTACTTGAATTTTTTTTTATTACCAGTTTGCCATCAATCGTTTTGATTATTCTGGAGGACAATGCTTTAATGTTAATTTGGTAAAGTATTACTTCATTCCATTGTTTTATAGGACATCTACTTCTCAAGCAACAGCCAATGGTTCGATCGACACGAGAATGCCAGTGATTGATGAACTAACGTTTATGGATTTGGATAGAATGAATACCAATACTTTTAGTCAATAAAGCGTACCTAATGCAGCAAGTGACACTCCACCGATACGGGATAATTATATCTCACTACTACCATACGTATATAACAGCTACATTAGTAGAATTTTTATACTTTGCGTTTTTAACACCCGACGCAAAAAAATGGGGTACTTTAAGTTTGACCTCTTTGTTTGTGTGTGTGTGTGTGTGTGTGTGTGTGTGTGTGTGTGTCTCTTTCTGTCGTTTTTTTTTTTTTTTTTTATAGCTGGTTTAAACAGAATGGTTCTTATGTTTGATAATAATCACTTTAACCATTTGGACTCGTTTGATTTGCTTTGACTAGTCCTTTTCAATAAAAACAATTTTAAACCGTATTCTCTAACGGCTGAGATTCAATTTTGACTACAATCCGATTCTTACTAGAATTTATCTGTTGACAGTGACAGATGGATTGCTATCTCTTTCCTTACGGATTCTCACAAACAAAATCTTTTTTTTCGACACTCTTGCCAATTTACAATCTTATTTTCTAGCGTATGAAGCTCATGCATGTTTAAAAATACGCGTATATAAAGAGTTCAGATAAAAAAAAAAAAAATGTTAGGAGTTGCCAAAAAGTCATGACAAAATTTCTTGGAAATTCAATTAATCTTTCTAATACAATTTCACTTTTTTGATTCACGATAAAACAGTGGCCTAAATTAGTCAGAAGTGTGACTGCAAATTAACTTATTGCTTCCTTTGAAATGAATATTCATTACATTCAAATGATTTAATAAAGCATATTTGATAAAATCGAATAGACTTTGTGACCAACATTTGTGAACTTATAGGAAATAATATTTACTAGCAAATTTCTCATAATTAAGGCCATACATGGAGAGTGCGATCCAATGCAATGTAATGCCCTATAATTGCAGCTCGTATATTTAACACGTGTACATTGCGATTACTTTTACGCGGACCACATAATATAAGAACTCGAAGACAGGTAACAGGGTGAAACGCATACTACATTTTCACTGGAAATATGGCTGGGTCAGTGTTTTGACAACTGCCTCCCGCTGCTACGGATTCCGATTCGTTTTTAATCCGGAAATTTTTTTTTCGCCAGTTTTTCTCATGTGAGGAGTGCGATGGATAATGACACGATGTGCATGTGTTGGTGTTTATGTGTGTGTATACCCGGGAAGGGGGGGGGGATTTTGCTCTCGGGCCGTCTCTAATGTGCCCCTCATGTAGGGCCGCCCACTCCGTTTAGCGTCAACCTTCTCATGACTATGTTGACACTACATTGATGCGCGAGGAACAATGTGTTAGGATTTTCATATTTGTCTGGCTCTTTGTCAGACATTTGTTGTTCTTCAAATGAGTCAACGTTTGAAACAAACATGTTTTCTTTTTTGATAAAATCGGACTATTTCATGTGCTTGTTAGTCAAATTATAAAATAATTTTGAAAATTTTTCCATTGCAGAGAACTGTTGGTTGAAACACGGCACGAAGTTGGGGACAAGGATATAAACTTGAAGAATATAGAAGGAAGAAGAATTCGTAATATAAGTCACGTTATATCACAAGCTAGAGCTTTGGAGAGGCGCACGTTGAAATGTAAGGCCCGCGACTTCTCCTATGAAGGTGAAAAACGTTTTGGCTTAAGAAGTGTCCTTTACTTCAAGTGTAATTCTTTCGAAGACAAATCTTCAATAGATACAGATCAGTGCAGCACAGTCAATACTGCTGCAACTTGGGGTACAATAATGACAGGGAAAGGTTATTCAGCAATGGAACAGCTTCTTTCTATGATGGAGATTCCAGCCCCCGGCAGTAGAACGTTCAAGCAACAAGAAGAAGAAATCGCAGAAGTGAGTAAAATTCTTACATTCCATGATTATAAGTAGCAAGAAAATAATAACACATTTATGTACTGAATGCAAACGCATGCTAGACGACTACCTAATTTTTTAAAAATAGCATTATCTGTAACAGTACACGAACACTTGCACATAGTCATCTTCTCTAAAATCAGCGGTATAGTCTAATTATGGCCCTTTTGGTTGAGAAAAAAAAATGGAAACGTCACTTGACATCGTATATTGTCTATGTCACAAAACGGGAATCGCGTTTCGAAATCGAAATACACACCCTGATTGGTTAACAGATTTGGAATAATTTTCTTTTTTTACATGCAATAAAATATGACGTAAAAATTAAATTTTTTGCATTCTTAAAAATTAGTCTTTTACTTACTATATTCATATTAAGGATTCATATTTACATGTTTGATCCTATTTACCGCAGCAACTTCCCCTTCGAATATAGGCCTTTGAGGAAAGATAAGTTCGCTGGAAGTTATTTAGTGTACTTCTGTTCTGATACCTTTAGCATTCTGACCATCTATTTTTGGAAAACATTTTTCAATCTAATGTTATGATGTAAGTCTGATCCCCATTATTGTTAATCCTTATTATTTTAAACGAATAATTTAATTCTCTTTTTCTATCTCGATAGGTGTGGATGGAATCTTTGACTGAGGCTGTGGAACAAGCTGCAGAAGAAGAGCTCAACACGCCATTAAAGAATATGTAAACAAAGATGGAGTACCTTACATAATGGTAATTGTAGACGAAGGATGGAGTCATCGCTCTTACGGACACAGCTATGTTGCCAAATCGGGCGTAGCCATAATCGTTGGAAAGGACGGAAAAATTATTATTTCTAGGAATAATAAATAAGTATTGCAGTACCTGTTATCTTGCAAAAACCAGGAAACAAAAACCTAACGTACACAATTGCTACAAAAATTGGTCTAGTTGTTCATTTTCCATGGAAAGCGATATACTGGTTGAGGGTTTTAAAGCCAGTGAAAAGACACATGGTCTTCGATATTTAAACTATATTGGGGATGGAAATTCCTCTGTACAGAAGGCAATAACAGAGCGTGTTCCGTACGACTTACAAGTTGTAAAGACAGAGTGTACGAACCACCCATCCAAAGAAAACTGCCAGCATAAGAAAATTTTATCACAAAAACGAATCAAATACATTCAAAGGAGAATTCGCCACATTCAAAGGAGAATTCCAGAAAAGAAAACCCAAGTGTAGTTACACTGAAAAATGACATAAGAGTTACTCCTTATCACGTCTTTGGAAACCATACTGACTGCAGACAAGGAAATTTGTAACAAAGCTAAGACTTCCAGCGTCAGTGAATTGGACACAGCTCCAGGAAACGTCCTTGCCAGGATGATTCCAATTACAGGGAATTTTGCAGCAAAAGGTGATAGTCTTGTGCAAAATTTAACAAGTAATTCAGCTGAAAGCTACATACATCTCGTTACAAGGTTTAGTAACGGCAATCATAGTTGCAGACTTCAGCAGACGTGCGTCTTACAGTACTGGGTGCTACGGTGGAGCCCTTAGTTTTCAACATGGTTCATCGTGGATACACAATGTTTGGAAGAGAAAGGTATATAACAGCATTAAACTGAGTTAAATGATAATTATTTATGAAAATAATTTTAAATGTGCAGTGTGTCGCGAATGCCTGTTTTCAGGTCGGAAAGAGTTCAGGTCAGAGGGTGAAACGTCTAGTAACAAATAAAGAGATAAATAAGTCATCAGCTCGGAAATGTCTTCAATTCCGATATAAGGCATCGAAGACTCGAAAACCGAACAGCATCAAAAACAGTGCCCATTACGGTGAAAACTGCCAATTGCCTGATGTACCTGCAGAGGAGATCGAACTTAAAGCAAATTTGAAAAAATCAACTCCAGGTGAATGTTGAGAAGCAAAATGAAATTGAATTTCTCACAAGAGGTCAGCGTGACAATGAAATGTGGTGCAGGTACGTAAATTAAACAAAAAAGACTTAAATGTTATCTGGGTTTAACATGAATCACTGCTAAAGTGCATTCACGGTAAAGTTAATATTTTGGAGGCCCTGTTTAATTTGTGTTTTTATACACTATGTGCTGATCCGTCTCATTTTATTATACATGAATTGTTGTATTAGAATATACTTGTTGACCATGGAAATATCAGCAGTCGACCACACAAAACAATGGTATATAGTTAGCTGATTATGGCACCACCAATTAGTGTACACATTCACAACAATTACGATCATACGCTACCAACAATTCATCACCAAACGTCGTTTTTATCTCATTATAAGTAGATATTACAGCGTAAAAGAGTAAACTATATTTCTGTGATACGTGGTAAAATGTATGTTTCAAATATTTCAAATATCCAGTGTTTTTAGAATTACTTAATTCTGCGTAAATTCAATGTAACTGCATAGTCATTATTTTACCAAGAAAATAATGGGAAATATGTCACACACTGTAGTTGATGGAAATTTAAAGTTGTAAGATTGCATCCACACATAATCGGTGTCAAATTAAATTAGAACATCTTTGTTTCATAAGTAATATTTCAGGAACCGTTCATCTGTTTTGAATCAGAATTTGTATGGAGGTGGGAGAAATTCAATACTATGTGCCATAGCCTGCAAGGTTTGCCATTTTGGAATATTTCACAAAAAATGACATGCCTGTGATAAAAAAACTTGGGTCCCTTTAGTCCAGGGGCTGCGGTAGTGAAGCGCTAGAGCGTTCGCCTCACACCAAGCCAACCCTGGTCCCATTCCTGGTCGGCGTCACACTCCCGGATTTTCGCTTGTGGGGAAGGGGCCGGACAATGTCACTGGTCAGCGGGTTTTCTCGGGACTCTCCCGTTACCACACCCCCTCCCGGCCCTATCATTCCGGCGCTGCTCCATACTCGCCTCATTCACCCTCATCGGCTCTCAGGACCATAGATTTCAAGAGCTGCCCAAATCTCTCACAATTCACACTCCGCCAATAGTCCGACGTTCATCAAACTCGCCACACATATTTTTCTTAGTAAGAACACACTAATTTTGTATATTTTGATAAAACCATGGCCTTAGTTAAGATGGCGACGACGTTTTTTGGGGAATATATGGAACATCATATGAACCATTAATCTGATTTAAACCAACAATTTACATTAGCAAATTCTTATGAGACAACTTCAATTAAGGATGACATAGTATACAGTTGCAGACATTTTCGGAAACCGCTGCTCCCGAAAAAAATAAGGCTTATGAATAAAAACTATTGAACTACCCAGATGTTTCCACTCTGATTTACTTAGGCCTGGTAGCGCACACATTTTAAAAATTTGAGACTTTTGAACTTTTTCCTTCTCATGAAAATTAATAACTCGCATGATTGCGTTGCCATTTTGAAGTATGAAACAATGTCTAATAATATGGTTTATGTATCATAACTTTTGAACTGCTCAAAATATTCACTCTTTGCATCAAAGAAATCCTATGACTGACAATATTAACCCACACGCAATGTTTTAGTAATGCACTGGAGAAATGTTGGATCATTAGATTTTCAGTATCTAAGATACCTATTATCATGCATAGTGCTTTACAGTAAAAACATTTGTATTTATTTTCGTTTTCAGAGAAAGAAAAATGAGGCTCACTGCCTCCAACTTTGGCGCAGTCTGCAAGCGACATACAGCCACAGCAAGCCTGATGAAGAAAATACTGTATGTTCAACCACCATATTCTGCTGCCATACAACACGGAATAGCAAATGAAGAAGCTGCCCTCAAAGAGTACGAGACCACACACGAAGTGTGGCCTTTTCGTATATTTAAAAAGAGGCTGAATTGCTGCTTCAGCAGACGTTCTTGTTGGGATCGACGGGATTGTAGAGCCAGGCTGCTAAGAACCTCAAGAATCCATCATTTTACTGTAACTTGGATAATGAAGGGAACTTCAAACTTAAAAAAAAATCATGATTACTATTACCAGGTTCAGGGACAATTGGCGATTGCATATAGAATGTTTTGTGACTTCGTGGTAAGAACACCTCGCGGAATGTCTGTAGAGCGCATTGAAAGAGACTAAAACTTTTTCCGGTTAATGTTTGAAAAGTTTGACACTTTTTATGATAATTTTTTAGCCCCTGAGATTCTAGACTCGAGGAAACAGCGTAATATGCCGATCAGAACTACCCCACCATGCTGAAATGGCGTCGCTCTGTGCCAAAGTAATTATAGGATTTGATTTTCAATTTTTTGCAATCTGGAACACAGGCATGGCTTTAGGTTCTCAAATTTTACATACATACATTACTATTAGATTATTTAAATTTAGTCTCTTCACTCTAATGACTTAAAATATGAATGACAGTATTCATTTGACTCTCCTAGTTACAAACGGCAATTAAAAATCAAAACTTCAATTTTTTTATATTCCTTGTAAAAAATGCTTTTGACTGCATCATTGGCACATTCTAATGACTTAGTGTACGCCAATAGATTTTTATTCGCAAATTTTGTTTTAGCCTATACCTTATGAAAGAGAAATTAATTCTCTTATAGTTTGATTGCTTCTTATACTGTTACAGTAAAAGGATTCTGAAACCTTTCTTTATTTTACTAACATTTTTTTCGTTCATGTACAAAAGTCCTTCCTTAATTTGCAGTTATAAACACATAAAGGATTAGAATAAATTTAGTCAACGTATTCAAATGTATAAGATATACTGCTGAATGCTATACTGTTTCTAAAACTGATCGAAAATGTGTTTTCTCAGATATATTTTACATACTATAAACTATTTATAACAAATACGTCCGGCTTTTACATGCACTTGCATATGATTAAAGGTATTCTTTCTCTGTTTACTCGTTCGCTCGTTCACTCGTTCACTTTTCTTTCTGAACTGTTCATTAAGTATAATGTGAATCATGTTCACTAATTGTTATTGTTTCTTGTAAACGACTAGTATCTTATGCTCTTCGGCTGACTCGGGCTGACTTAGATAATAGCTCCAAACTTTCAGCATTCAAAGACGGGAGGGGCTGGTTTTGTTGTTGAAGAAACACGCGATAACCCAAATAAAGCGTGGGTTCCGAGGGTCCTCCCCCGAGAAAATTTGTCGTTTTATTGCCGATTAGAAATTCACAAATTGAAGAAAAAAAAGACTCGTGACAAACAGTACGCGGCAAATTTACGAAGTAAATAGCCCATGGCTATTTGTACCGGACGCCCTCGCATGAGAGCGGAAACAATTTCTACAGTAAAAAAGGTTCAAGTCCGAAAGATGTCTAGTAGAAACGACCATGGGTGTTGCTCACGCACGTAGATCAGCCAGTGTTTGGGCAGGTAGTCTGTGATAAAACGTCGCCCCATCATATCCCATACGAGTTCAATAGGGGATAAATCTGGAGACATGGCAGACCATGTAATGGTATCTATATCTTGTAGAGCCTGCGTCTGTCACGTATTGCGAGATGTATAGGACCGAGTATCGCCAAGCTGCAAAGTATCGTTGGGTATGCTGCCCAAAAAGAGCAGTAAGTGAGGTCGCATAACCTCATTTGCATGTCTCTGTGCTTTAATAACCGCAAGACGTGACTAGAAGTCGTAACTGACGGCACCCTACCATAACACCTGGGACCTATGGGGATCACGAATCATTGCCAACTGCGGCGCCAAACCCTGCTGTGACCATTATCTACATCTAGGATTAAAGCGGGGACTCATCGGAGAACACAACGAGTCGCCACTCTGCCACCCAATGTAGGCATTCTTGGCACCGTTTACGGCGTGCCGCACGATGCCAAGGGGTCAAAGATAAACGGCTGTGAACGCCATCCCTGCACGCCAGCCTCATTCAAACGGCGAGACAGATGGTGAGACCGGCAAATGCAATACAGGTCCCACGTGTTGCAGGATCTTTCTGGACGTGGTGTCACGTTCACGTTGGCGGATACGACGATCTTCTCTACGTGTAGCGCGTCTGGCATGACCAGTACCTACTCTACGTATGACGTACGACCTGCACGTATCATTGTCTGCATGCATCGTGCCACAGTGGTGACTGTACGATCGAGATGAATGGCTATACGACGAGCTAACCATCCGGCTTCGAGCAGTTTGACCATACGAGTCCGTTCATACGAGTCTGGGTGATGATATTATTCGCGAGCACGTCGCCGTGCCATACTGATCTGCCTCTCAAAACGCAGACTTTTACCTTTATAGCTTGTTTTATAATCCCTTTAATTACTGTGTACTGGCTACAAACGGAAAGTCTGTTAATGAAGAAGCAACGTGCCTGTGATTTTGCGGATTTTTCTGGAAAACTTTCTATCAGCCCTTATCCAGAAAAAAAAACTGAAATTTTTTTTAACAGTGTAGGCCCATAGCAGTGTTTATGCGTGTGGCGGAAGTATACACACTAGACGGGAAAGAGAAATTCAGCGTGGGGCTGTCAGAAAAGCCCATGCAGTGAACCTTGAAACAGCTTCCGAAATCGTGTGTACCCCACCATCAGTAGGGCTGTGCGGCATTCACTTTTCGGTATCGTTTCGAAATATATGTAAAGGGATTTTTAACGTTCCCCGGTTTTATGCTTGAAGGCTTGGCAAGGGGCGGCTTATAGGCTAACGTATAACCTAACTTTAATTAGCGCCCATCTCATGCCAAGGATTCGAACCCAGAGCCTTCCGCGCCCCAGATCGGTGGCGCGCCAACCTACTGCGCCACGGGAGGTCGGCCCGTTTCGAAATATGCTAACCATGTCGTTATTAGAGCGATATATAGCTTCCAGAAAGTATTGAAAATCGATGGCAATATATCGCAAATATCGCTAATGATATCGCAGTATCAGTATCGCAAATATCGCTCGTAACAGTATCGTAAATATTGGTCATATTAATTTCGCAAATGTTAACTTTGCAAATATCGGTCATATCGACATCGGAATTAGAGTCCGTACTAACATTTCCAATATCGAGATCCAAATATATGTATTGGTTTATCGCTAAATTGCAATAATCATTAATATAAAATGTGCCACAGTAAAATTACTTTAATGTTTTTAAAATCAAAATCAATAACATTTTTAATACCACAAAAATAGCCATATTAAAAAAAAATTAATATCGCGGACTGGAATGTCGCAGTATAGTTGTTTTCGCAATAGCGATAACAAGGCATATCGCTAATATTTCGACATAAGTTACACTTCCCTACATCGTTGGACCAAATCGCAGTTGCGATGTTTAAAAAATACTGTTTCTTGAATGATATTTCGCCATATCGCACAGCGTTAATAGTTAGTAAACATCTTGTAGCTGGAAGCTGACGACGAGTGACGAAACACGTAATCTCAGTGGCTGACGGAAGCCAGGGAGGGGGGGGGGGGATGGATGCCGAGGTCGGCTGACGAGCCCTCTGGGCGGCCAGGAATAGGGGATGAGGCAGGGCGCGGATAACCCCGAACAGCCCCCGTGCGATCGCGAGGCCGTGTCCCTGCGCCGTCTAGCCGGGCGACGACGCAGGCCGCGGTAAAAATACTCGCCGTCTGAAATAGCTCTCCCGGCCGGTAGCTGCTGGCCAGCGCTGTCGGAAGTTGTATCCCCACCTTGCCGGCCAAGGACGCTGGGAGACGCTCATCCTCCCTAGCCCTTATACACTCATGGACAGTTGAATGAGAGGCGCCTGCCTGGTAGCGTGTAGCATCTCTTTTACCTCTGATGGCGGTGTAGCACGGACTCCACAAGGCACATGTAGCGGTGTAGAGCTGCACTGATCCATGACCGCTGCACGGAGGGTGGTAGGATCAGCATCCTAGATTTGTGCGATAGGTTTGAGGTAGTGACCTCGGGAGCCAGGGAAACACCCTCAATTCCGTGGAGTGAAGTGTTCCGCCAACCACTCGGTCACAACCCGGGAGCAGTGAACCAGTGCATTGTCCTGCTGTAGGTACAGGTCTTCCTCATGTACGTGCAGAAATGGGTTCACGTGACATGCCAGCAGGTCCCTGCATAGTTTGACGGTGAGGGATGATGGCACGATGTACCTGGTAAACCACTGTCCCCATACGAGGATAACACCACCCGCGGCCTGAACTGTACCCTTAAATCTGTATGTTCCAACGTGTGTTCCCCCTTTAATCCATCAAGGCGACCTTTTTCCATGCGCCGAGGGTCCAGTAGCGGTATTCCCACGCCCACGTTGACCGTTAAGCCTTGTGAAGTGTAGTGAGCAAAAGAACCATAGGGTAGCGGCGACTTCTGTGCCCCATAGCGAGTAGGTGGTTCTGGATGGCATGGCAGCTCACAGGTGGTTGTGATCCAGCATTTAACTGGCGATTGGTCTGCTGCATCGTGGGCTGTATATTTGCTGTTACTAACCAAGTTAGCCGATGACCCCCGTCATAGATACGTTGTACGCCATGCCAGTTGTTCCCTGTCGTTTTACCAGACTCCGTGAACTCACGGTACACTACTGACACGGTGGTTCGTGGAAATCCCAGTGCCTGTACGACTTCGGAGATGCAAGTGCTGCTTATGCCTGGCCACAACGATCTTTTCACGAACAATTGCGCTGAGATCTTGTGGGTCTTCTCCATCGTGTACTCGACTGTTACTTAGACTGTTCGCATAGGGATTAACGGCATCCCATTTACGCAGGGCTGGACACTAGTCCTTTCGACGGGACGACCACATCTTTTTGCCAATACGGCGGGTGTCTAGTTCAACTGTTCATGAGTGTAGCGGCAGTCTGCTTAAGCCACCAAACGACGTGCAGAATTTGTAACAACTGTTTAAATTCTTCTCTCCCCCTATCAAACCTTGCTAACGAATAAAAATACGTCTTGTTACTATTAAAGAAATTTCCTACGTATATATGTATACAACTCAAGAGTTCCTCGACAGGATAGTAAAGTGTATTTTTAAGACTGAAAAAAGTCTGCGTAATCATTTTGATGCGTGAACATTCCAATACAGTATTTTATAGTAGTATGGGGACGTGCGGAACATATCCATCGAATATTGTTACGCCATAAAATTGTAGGGTAACTGCTAAAAGTGCAACGAGTGCCCGTTTGCGATGAAAACAATTGCAGGCCAGTTCAGTGCCTTGCGCGTAGAGTGATGAGGCCTGCGATACACGTCAGTGTGTGTTTCCAACGCTTTGGCATGTAAGATTATTTTCAAGTACATCGCAGGTCTGTAGCAATATTGCGTGTCTGAGGCAGTGGAGCAATGCAGTATTTAAGGCGAAATTAACTTTCTCTTAAAATGTCTGAGCTACGGTGCACAGTTAGTAGTGAACTGACGTGCACTGCTCAAGTTTTTCTGAGCAGATATGTTACTTTCAAGCCGGTTTTTTTCTCTTCGTAACTGGCCATCACAGCAGATTGTTCTGCATTTTTCTAGTTAAGTACGAATGCCTTAAATTCTACTCAACTCTTCGCAACGTGCATGACACTACATGTCCTTAAAACTGTTTGAAAAAGATCAATCTGAATGAACTTTCCCATTTCGAACATACTGCAGTTTCCCTTCTTTAAACCTACTCGTCCTAATAATTCGATCAGGCGATTTTCTGTTTAGCTTTTTCTAGCTGGTCACACGTTTGATTGGAGTAAATTTGCCTGCGTTGTAAACTAGACGTTATACGAGTCCAGTAGGCCATAGGGGTAGTCCAGCGCGTGATCGCATGAAAACTGTCGTCATCTATATGTTAACTGCGACAATACCTTTATTAAAATTCAAATAATATTTAGGATTTATTAGTTAAGTGTGGATCTTAAATCAAGTTCTTAGTATAAATACTAGAACCAAATCAACTAGAAATATTATGGCATGCGCTTATGGCCTATATCAACAAACAAGCCCAACCATTAGAAGCTCCGTTTGGGTATATCATACTTCACGATTCGCTGACAACGCTGAACGCTCATTTTCGTTAATTTTTTTAAGTATAGTTTTGCCTCATTTGGACAACATAATAGCGTAGCCATAGACCTGATAATACACCTGCGTCGAACAAGCAGCTTTCTGAAGTAGTTAGGAACACAAGTATGTTGTCATTCATTGTAATTCATACCCATATGTACGAATAAAATAAAAATAAATCAACTTCAGTGGACGTCACTTTAATCACGCTTTTAAAAAGAGATTTAGTCATTGAGTTACTTTTGATGAGTTAGTTAAAATTTATGCAATTGCGTGGGGAATTTTTTTTTCGGAGTTTTTTCCTTCAGATGTTTTTAATAACCCGTGGACCCGTGTGTACTCTGTAGGGAATCCACACAACGCCAATGTACACGCAGGGACGTGACGGGTAAATGTATGTGTGGAAATGTGTATGCTTGGGGGAGATTTCGGATATGGCCGGCCATGTTTCTCAGTACACGCGCTGGATACATTGAGCTATGTTTCGGCATATGGGAATAATGGGAACTCTAGAAACTAGACTTACACGTAAGCAACGCCGTTGCAGTTCTCGGCTGTCGCCTTCGCCGGACGCGACCGTTTTACATTTGAGATGTCCTCAGCCACCTGTAGTGGGAAGAGGTTCGTAAATAACCATACTGTGACAGGGGCGAAGTAGTCAGGGTTGGAAGGTTGCAAATCCCATGGAGACCCTCATATCCGACAGAGACCTTCAAACCTGCTTTTTAAAAAAATTAAGGGGATATAAAGGTTAAGAGGAGTGTGAACCTGCGCGTCCAAGATCAAGAAGCGAGGGAGCGATAGGGGCGACACGAACACGCACGTCTAGTGCCTTATCGCTCCTACGCGCAAGGCGTGCAGTGTTTCCGTCATGGTCCTGTACTGCGCAAATCAGATATGTAACATTGGGATTTTATTACATGCAATGAAAGCCCGCAGATTAAACTACTTCTAAGTTTGTACTTTTCTCGTGCCGCTTAAGGAAACTGCATAGGCAATCTTAAAAAAAAAAAGTGATATTTGTCCATTTGCACGAATTTTTTCCTCCATGAATGTACTTAATGTGTTAGAAGTAGAAACATAGAGTCATAGTTAATAGTTTTCTACCTTTTCTAGCAAAAGGTCATGTTTACAGAACATATATTTACCGAGATACGCGAATACGCGCAAACAATTTCATAAAATATGTTTCATTTCACACTCCTCTTAAGAGTTTACTAGATGAAGGGATAAAAGAAACACAAAGAAAGTGGGTGGGGAAACCGAAAATTAGCAAAATTTTAAACTCTATCTTAATATTTTTTCCTCAATGACGGTAAATTTGAAAAATTTCCAGGGGTGTTCTATGCCTCCCCCCCCCCCCCCCCCCAATGGCCCAACATGCTTTATACTCGGAAAAAGAACTTGTCTGCATACCTCAGTTCCCAGTGAAGCCGCTACCCCTCCAGCCCGCCCTTGCACTGTGATGGAACGCGCGTGCCCTGGTGAAGTTCGTCGTCTGCTCTTACCTACTACGTTGTGCAAACAGATTTTGAAAACACAAATATCTGTCAATATTCTAAAAAGCCCTTTTGGAAAGACAGCGTGGCTGGGAGCTATAAGGGCGGTGCTGCAATCGAAATAACCATAACCATACCAATAACAGTAAGAGCTTAAATACCCTGCAATGGTATTTGCTATAACCGTGAATATCGGTATTGGATGTTCACGGTGAAGTGAGCACTTTTTAAGGCACTTCAAACTGGTATTAACCACTAATAAATGTATATTATTGCAGCCTCGGGCATTAAATTTTGAGGGCGGTGAAATATATACACTGTGTTTACTGGTCACATTGCAATGTTTATATTAAAAAGCAGCAGGTAGATGGAAATTGGATGAAAGAAAAAATTTAGAATGGCCTTAAAAAGTGCTCATTTTACCGTGAATAGCCTATAACCATAACCCTTGCCAACGCATTGCCGCACAGCGATGTGGCAAACTTTTAACTTTATTGTGAAAGAAACAAAGGCTCAACGATTAACGTGGGCGTGGGAATACCTCTGCTGGACCCTCAACACATGGAGAAAGGTCCCGTTGATGGATTAGAGGGGGAACACACGTTGGAACATACAGATTTAAGGGTACAGTTCAGGCCGCGGGTGGTGTTATCCTCGTATGGGGACAGTGGTTTTCCCGGTACATCGTGCCATCATCCCTCACCGTCAAACTATGCAGGGACCTGCTGGCATGTCACGTGAACCCATTTCTGCACGTACATGAGGAAGACCTGTACCTACAGCAGGACAATGCACTGGTTCACTGCTCCCGGGTTGTGACCGAGTGGTTGGCGGAACACTTCACTCCACGGACTTGAGGGTGTTTCCCTGGCTCCCGAGGTCACTCTACCTCAAATATTCTGATTCGCATTAGCCCAAATATTCAGTTAGATATGAAAGTATTTTTGAACGGAAAAATTTGCAAATTTAGTGACTGTGCTCATGCTAACTTTTGTCATTCAAATATATTACAAGATATAAATTGACTATAAATTTCGGCTTAAATAATGTATGTAATGCAAGACCATATTACCAAATATTCTTAAATTTATTGCCATTCATTGAACTAAAATTATTATTTTGAAACATGCTTCGTCTTCACGTGAACCTAGGAAGCCATTTCGACCGCGTCAGGGATTTTTATTATTTTTAAATATGTTGTTAGCCGATAGGTAGTTAGGGTCATGTTGCGCTAGGCACATTCCAGCTTTAGTTGTTGTACATTTACATGTAATAACTTGGATTGTGGTTTCTTTTTTCACTTCTATGGTAAAATTTATCTATTTATCAAAAAGATACAGAAGAAATAAAATTATTAATGGGAAGAGAATCTTTGTAAACTATGTTATTTTGTATGCATTCTTTGTAAACTATGTTATTTTCGAATGTTTTTTACATGTGCTATTTCTACAAATTTACCGGACAATGAGTCCATTTCACCAATGTTTCAAATATAAGCATTTTTAGAAATTTCCTGCAGAATTGCCGAGGCGTATTTGAAGTGCCATGCATTTATTATAATTTATTTTTTCCATTTCACAACTAGTTCACAAAGCGCAGTACTCGAAGTTTTCAGCATAAATGTCCATATTACTTTATTATGATTGAGTACAATAACATGTCGTTATATGTTAAATTAACTTTCATCGATTATATTTCGCCTGCCAAATTGTCACGCCACAATCTGTTCAGAAAACTTGATTTATTACGAGACTTCTTATAGTTAGAGGAAGTACAATGTTTTGTACATATATCAGACAGTAACATGAACTGTCTCCCTCGCAGCAGCTGCCAAGGTGGAAAAGTTCATGCATCGGGACACTTCCTGCCCTATGCAGTCTGTTTTGTAATAAGCTGTCAGTCTGAAGGAGTGGTACGTGATCTATCGTTGCCTGAGCTTGTGCATGCCGTTTCATTGATGTAAATTGTTTTTTATGTATTTTTTCTGTATGACTATATTTATACACAACGCCATGAATTACGCCGACCTCCTGTGGCGCAGTCGGTTGGTGCGCTGGCGTTCTGGGGTGCGGAAGGTCCTGTCTCGAATGACAAGGTGCACGTGTGTTAAGCAGTCCATAGTAAAGTGAGTACTTTTACAACAATCCATAGGAAAAAAAGACTGTTCAGAATTACACTACGCACTGGTGTGCAGGCTCCTATTTAAGTTGCTAGAGAATTAATAAAAATACTTTTTACATTTAATTTCTTATTGCGAGTGTAATTTTAAAATTTGTGGCAACTGAAGGTAGTGAATGAGTGAGTGAGTGAGTAAGTAGAGAGTTTTGAACGGCTCGTAACAGCAAGTTCTTGCTAGCCAATGAGCGTGATTAAAGCGAGTATGGAGCGGCGCAGGAATGAAGGGGCGGGGGAAACGGGAAATCCCCGAGAAAACCCGCCGACCAGTGGCGTCGTCCGGCACGATTCCCACATGCGAAAATTTGGGAGTATCTTGGCCGGGGATTGAGCCCGGTCCGCTTTGATGGGAGGCGAGCAGGCTAACCGCTCAGCCACCACGGCCCTCCTTAAAGTAGTATTCACGATAAAGTGAGCACTTTTGAATCAACATTGGAAAAAAAAAAGTCATTGCTCCTACCTGCATGTGTGCACTGAGTGACACGCGTCCAGTAAAGTTGGTAACGATGGACGTAAAGTAGTTCCATATCTTAACGTCAAATAAAAAGTGTTGGGTAAGCATTTGTGGTAACTAAAATTATGTCTCTCGCTTTCTGTTTTTTTAATGCACCGAAGTGCAAAAATGAGCAGATTTATAGAATATTTACTTTCCAAATAATTTCACAGTTTCACTTGACCAACGCATGGATAAAGTGTTGAAGCCCGTTGCAATGTTAATTCTACGTAAGGCGAATGAATAGACAAGGTGCATACAAGTAGATCTTAATCAGGGCTTTCAAAAGAGCTCATTTTACCGTGAACAGTCAATATGTACACATTAAAACACGGATTTTGAAATTCGTAACACATTCACATTCTTGACAATTCCACGGTTTCACGTCTATTGCGCATGAATAAAGTGATCAGGCCCATGATAGTGTTAATTTTTCATATGGCAGAAGCACACAAAAAGAGAAGACCGAGTAGATTCTAATCAGGGCTTTCAAAAGTGTTCACTATACCGCAAATGGCTTATACGAGCTGACACCCAAATGATCGATAACCCGCGAGTGTTTTTTTCCCTGGAGATACCCTTTATCTTTCGATGTGATGAAGTGAAGTGATCGCTACGACGTCAGTATAAAGTGGAGTACCCGGCGGAAACCCACATTCTAACACCCTTCAAGTAGTAAGTTTCTGGCTTCTGTTGCTGTATAGACTCGAGGCAAACAGTAGATATTTACACAGAGGCGAAATGGCGTAGCGGCTACTTCGATGTGGTACACCCATTATCTGCGCTTTGCTGCACGAGGCTCTGAGATGAGTTGAGAGAATCGGGCGGCTCTTAACAACGAGGTCTTGAGAGCCGATGAGGGTGAAATGAAGTGAGAACGCAGCAGAGCCGGGATGCAAGGGCGGGGGAAACGGGAGATATCCGAGAAAGCCCACCGAGCAGCGGCATAGTCCGGCACGATTCCCACTTGTGAAAACCGGAGTGACCCGGCCAGGGATTGAACCCGGCTCGTCGTGGTGGGAGGCGAGCAGTCTAACCGCTAAGCCGCCAGGGGCGGTGAGAAGGTTTTCAACTTGCTGGACAGTGAATGACGCCATTTTTCTGGCGTGTGTGGTAAGAATTGGTGGTAAAGGCTGTTCACGGTAAAATGAGCACTTACGAAAGTCCTGTCTTGCGCCTTATGTAAAGTTAACATTGCCATGGGCCTCATCACTTTATTCAAGCATCGGTCAAGTGAAACTGTGGATGGAGTTATAAGAAAAGTAAATATTGTATAAGTCGGCTCATTTTTACACTTCAGCGCATAAAAAAAAAAAACGTGGAACCGAGGGAAATAATTTAAATTTTCATAAATGGTTACCTAACACTTTTTATTCGACGTTAATATATGGGACTACTTTCCCCTCCATTGTTACCAACTTTACTGGGCACATGCCACTCAGGGCGCCCGTTAAAATAAATGCTGAGGTTGATTTCAAAATTGCTCACTTTTTCGTGAACAGCCTTTACTCTCGAGTACTCGGTGACAGAGGCGAGGTGGTAGCTACGTAGACTCAGGGCCTAGTGGGAGTGTGAGACTGGGGGAGCGCGTCATTGGACGGCCCCACCGCGGCGCGGCGCAGGAAGACGGGAGAAGTGAAGTGTGGCTGTGCGTGACGAGCACGAGGCTCAGCAGACAGCAAATCGATATAGAAATAGCTGTGAATAGCGCAGCGAGGGCTCAGCGCCGCTCCGCAACACCCCGGTGTTTCCGCATTATTGTGCGCCGTTGGGAGAAGTACGTTCTCTTTTACGCCGTTCACGGTCGACTCGCCACTTTCGAAAGCCCTGCTTAAAGATCTACATTATGTATAATCCATTCGGTTGGTGCGCCACTGATTTGGGGTGCGGGAGGCTCTGGGTTCGAATCCCGGGTAAGGCATGGGTGTAAGCCTGTAAGCCGCCACCTGCTAAACTTTCTAGCATAAAACTAGGGGACGTTAAAAATCCCTATATAGTCAATTCACGGTTTGTTCGGCCTTTTTTGATCAAACCTTTGAAAAATCTCCCCACGTATGACGTGTTTAGTTATTTCCTAAATTCGCTCTGTATCACAAGCGTTTTATACTTGTGTTCATAAAAGTTACTTTTTTTTCCTGTTAAATTGAAATGTTATTAATATCTTATCTATAAATTATAATGCTTCGTTGATAAATAATTTGAATAATAAAAAGGGAGAAAATAGATATGTTGGTAACGTCTAGTGAGAAACAGTTCTTATACAAAATATCATTACAACAGAGTGCGCACGAATGTGGTGCGGTGTCCCTCGGGTGTGAGTCTCCAGACTTGTTAAGCCTAGTTTGCACGAGGCGGAGGAATATCCTGGAAGTAGAATTTTAGCAGGGCTTCATGAAAGGCTGATGTAACCGTGAATGGACTATACAATACAGCATAATCCATTCACGGTTACTTCAAAAATGTTTGAAGCCTTGCCTAAGTTCTCCTTTCAGGATATTCCTCCGCCTCGTGCAAAGTAAGCTTAAAAAGGTCAAGAAAATTACACGGAAGGACAATGCACCAAATTCGATGGGCACTCAATCATAAAATAATGTTGTATGAGAACTATATCTTACTAAGCGCTACCGACACACATGTTTTCTCACTGTCTTTATAAATATTTACTATAAATCAGGTATTATAATTAATAAGTAAAACTTCAATTTAACGAAATATAAGAACCTTTTTTGTTTACGTAGTCACAAACGCTTGTGAACATGACATATTTAGTAAACAACCAAACACGTCATACATGGGGTGATTTGCCAATTGAAAAAGTGTGAATAAACCGCGAATAGGCTATATTCTTCCACCATATGTAAAATCGACATAAACACGGGCCTGATCACATTAATCATGCGTTGTCCAAGTGAAACAGTGGAATTATTAGAAGCGTAAATATTTTAAAAATTTCCTCGTTCTTGCTCTTATAAACATAAAATAAAAACTGAAAGCAAAAGAAACAATTCCAATATTTGCAAATGTTTACATATCACTTTTTATCAAATGTTTAGACACGAGCTACTTTCTTTCGTCGTTACCAACTTTAACGGGCGCACGCAAGTTAGTGCGCCCGTTAATATGTATGCAGGTAAGGGCGGTGATATTTTTCAAACGATTGTTTATCAAATCTGCTCAGTTAACTGTGAACAGCCTATTTCAAACATTACTTTCTTTCTGTTGCATATTTTTAGTACCGTAAAATTCAACATTTTACTCTATTCAGATTGCGTAAACTAACGCGGTTCTCGGTTGCTTAGTACATCTGTCCACTAAATGACTATTGAATAATCATTTAGAAACCGAGTACAATTATAAAAAGAGACCCCAAAGTACATATGATATATGATTTAGGATTCTTATCATCTCCTTAGGGTCCGAAAAACTTGGCACGGACATTTTAAAAACACACATCGTGTAAATTAGTACAAGCTATTATTCTATACAGTCGTGCGTAGCGCTGAGCATTTCCCGAAATATAGTATTATGTTACAAGAAAAGTTTAAGTTAGTTTAAATTTGCCTGTTACTTTTGCTGTGTGTCGGTGTTTATAGCCAAATGCGAATGGTGGACTACTTGATCAAGTGAGAAACAAGCGTAAAGTATGAAACTAGAAAGCGTGTATATTGACTTCACTCCTAAGGCAGTTATTTTCCTTTTCTAATTTCTGGAGAACGGACTTGCGAAAGTTTTGGAATGTTTTTAAGTGAAGTTAACTGTGAACATTGAAATGAAACTAATTTTGTACTTTAAAAAACGATTCAGCAGTACATTAAAATAATACCGTAATTGTTTTTGGCTCAAAATGCTACCAACTACAGCAACCTTAATTTCTCCGGTACTACATAGCTGTAGCAACATAAACCAACGAACATTCTTAGTTGTATATCTGGTGTAACAAGGTCACTGTGCTTGTGTTGTGTAGTGTACGTATTTATTTACATAACTGTGTATATGTAATATTAATGTCAGTTGTATCAGAGCCCTTACAATTTTATTTGTGCATTTTATATGGCCCATGGCATTGCAGTTTCATTTTTCGCTCCTTTTCCCTCGATTTTTAGTTTTCTGCCACAGTCGACAGTAGGGCTCGCGTGTAGCTGCATTTCTCCATTGCATATTTTTCCTTCCTTGTTCGCAAAATTATGGTGTGCTGATCAGTGTCTGTACCTCGTTTAAGTATTGCGGTACTCGCCTTTCTTTGCAATCGCATCCCTCCATTCTGTCCCCAGTCACTGTCATTTGCAACCACTCATGTCGCAGTTCACACACGACAAAACAGTAACTATCTTGGTATAGGCAGTTCACGGTAAAATGAGCACTTTTTAAGGCCCTACTAACAGGCACTAACCACTAATAAGTATATCTTATTGCAGCCTCAGGCATTAAATTTTGAGGGTGGTGAAATGTATACCTTGTGTTTATTGGTCATATTGCAATGTTTATATTAAAAAGCAGCAGGAAGATGAAAATTGGATGAAAGGAAAAATTTATAGGGGCCTTAAAAAGTGCTCACTTTACTGTGAACAGCCTATAGGTATTTAACCATGAAACCTTCAAGCATGCAAATAAATTTAAAAAAATTTGTAGCGCACAAATTTATTCCCATAATTCAGTAATTCAGTGATTATACTTTTAGTCTGCTTCAAAACCTTGGTTATAATACTTGTGAACTTTATCTTTGATGTACATGCTGATACAACTAGTACAAAAAAGTCAAATTTTAATTTGCCTATCAAATTGAGAAAATAACTAAAAATATTTGGTCACCCGCCTAAAATGTAAGTCACCTTGGGCCAGTATAGGTTACCTATTATTTGCATTCCTGCAGGTCATAGATATACCAAAAATTAGGCTTTTATCTAGCTAGCAGCTTTGAAGAGGAATTCGGTATATAAACAGAATATAATTACAGGCATTGGAAAATTGCGAAAGAAAGATGAGCCAATATATCTTCCAAAACACTGTGGCGTCGTGATCCTTTTGTGATTGGATGCTGTAGTTTATTTATTCGGCTTGCCAGTTTGCAAACAGATCGTAAGACATGGGGAAGTAGCGTCATAGATGGACGACAACCAATAACGAAAGGAAATTTTCTGATGTGTTCACAGGACGTTTGAACCTAGGAAAAAGTCAACTTTTCCTGCGATCTACTGTCGTGTCCACGTACGATGTAAAAAAAAAAAAAAAATCTGCATAAACAGTTAATGAACTCGGTGATGTAGAAGTGTTTGAAAATGTACGGATTAAACACGAAACTAACAGAAAGGCATTTTGTCCTCATGTACTGCTGGAAGACAGCTGCATACTGTACATATAAACTCAGTACCCCGTATCAGTCACCGCAGTGCTCTATGTGACATAGTCCTTGAACAATTTGTGAGAAACGCGCGGATGTCAGCAAAAAGGAAGTAGCTACGAAAAATAAAAGAAGGTGGTGGTTTCGCCATTAGGGCTTTTCTCCTATTAAATACAGCCTAAGAATTTGGAAAAATGCTAAACCACTTATCCATAAAGCAATTAGATAAAGAAAACAGTATGTAAAAAATCTTACTTAAGTGTGATCGTTAAAAATTATAAATTGTGTAACCCCTTACAAAGTAAAAATATTTACATTTCATACACGTCTGCGGTGGAAATTAATTCGCGTATAACAAGATATCAGCACTGGAAAGTGTAAATAATAAAATATTGGTTAACTTGCATCACGTTAGTTAAATTTTACAGATGGTAACAAACATGTTTGAAAGTGTGTGTGTGAGAGTGTATGTATATATATATATATATATATATATATATATATATATATATATATATATATATATATGTATGTGTGTGTGTGTGTGTGTGTGTGTGTGTGTGTGTGTGTGTGTGTGTGTGTGTGTGTGTGTGTTAAAAAGAAGTTAATGATACAAATAATGTACGGAAGGGTTTGACTTATCTTTGAAAATAATAACTTAGAAAGAAATCAGTAACTTATGCAGCAGTAGTGAGTCAATTACAAATACACACATGTCTTATCCGGGACTCGAACCCAGAAAACCTCGAATTATAAGTTAGCGTGTAATCCATTGCATTACGGAGGTCGGATTCGGAGCATCAACTTCGGATTTAATCAGTCTAATGTTTAGAGTGATAGGGTTTACTAACTTAAATATTTACAAGGTCTTTATTTTGAAAATACGCGACTGGAGCAATATAAAACATGTAAGTTTACATGACCTACCGTAGCGCTACTTGCGAGAAAAGTTTGGTGGAAATCGGTTGTTCGGTCCCTGAGATATGACATAAATACTTTATTCTCTTCTTTGATGTTATCGAACAAAATTGCCATAAAAGACGATCTATATACTATGCTTTTAATTTATATTGTCGACATACAGTTTTTTTGGTTGATTTGGTTAAATTGTTTAATATATATGTCAAACATACCTAAATAATTTATGAAGCTGCCATTTTGAACATCGTTGTCTGACGCATTTAAAACATGAAAGTTTACATTGCCTTCTGTAGCATTTATGGTGTGCACAATTTGGTACAAATTTATTTGATATGTTCCAGTGTAATATATGGTGGGAATCGGTTGATTGGACTTCGAGATATGGCATAAAACCTACATAATTTTCATGTGGCGAATTTCATAAATGGAGGACAAAAATGCAATGTTGTAGCAATTTCGATAATTGTATACTGCCAATATACAAAGTTAAATTAAAATATATTGCATAGTTTCGTAGATATCGCCCACAAAAATAAAATTATTTTATAGAATAAGCGTTTCCTATTTTAAAAAAGACATGGATTATCATGGTATAACACAGGTCATCATCATCGCCAAATTTTGTAACAATGTTTTAATTGTTTCTCGAGATACGAGATAAAATCATTATTTTTATTGGCCGGGCTATACAAGATGACAGAGAAATAAAGTTATGCATAGACAAATGTGATGGTTGTAATAGGTACTGGCAGCATTCAAAACTAAGTTGGAATTTGTTTCGTTAGTAAAATATACTAATATAAAATATTTATATTGCCAACATTTTGAAAATAAATGTCTGACCTACATAAAACATACCAGTTTACACCACCTGCTGCATTACTATTTGTTTGCCAGATTTGAAAGGAGTCTGTCAATTATTTCCCGAGATATGATAAAAAAATATTATGTACTCGCATGGCGCTATCTTACGAAATGGCGGACAAAAGGTGCTCTTTGTACAAAGATTAGTTGAAATTTATTACATGTTTTCGACGATACAGCTTTCTAAGATAAAAATTACTGTATGGCCACCATTTTGAAAATAAGTCATTAATCAAGTCCAATCACTTGCGTTTTTGTGGCCTACCATAGAATTACTTGCATGACAATTGAGTGAGAATTGCTTGAATAGTTTTAAAGATATAGGCAATGTAAGACACTTAATTGGTGCTATCTTACAAAATGACGGACCAACAACAATATACAAAATTTAAATTTAATGCTTACACAATTCAATGCCTGCTTACAAAATTTGGTTGAATGGTTCCCGAAATATGACATTTCCCAAGTAAGTGTCTGACGTGGTCGAAAACTATAAAAGTCAGGTGTCCTTACAAAGTATTATATGTGTACCAAGTTTTGTGAAATTCGGTTGAAGCGTTCGAAAGTAAAAAGGGGAAGGGGAAGGGCACACACGCGCACTGACACCAAGGCACGCAATTGTACATAAACACACACAGACATACAGACAGGAAAGTGATCACATTAGCATTTATTTCCTTCGGAAAGTAGGCTAAATATGGAAGCACGATTATCTCGCACTCAAGTGATGCACTGCAGTGTTTGCTCACTGGAAGGAAGTTTGCATTAAGGCCAAGGGTTCGAGTTCTTCACACTGAGCAATCCAGGGGCAGTGGAAGTAGTTACTCAAACCAGCACCACGTAGCGTGTTGGGTTCGAGAAGAATGTTTCGGTAGGGTCCGCTAGGAGCAGCACCGACGGTCTGTATCGTCCAGGATCTAGGTTTAGCCCGTGGTGGGAAGACAAGACAAATGTAACCAAAACGCGGGACTGGGTGGAGGAAGAAAATTGGGCGACGAATCAACATAATTGGGGAGGGGGAGGGGAGACTACTTGCTTGAGTGCATAACGGTTCGGCTCTCCCTGTCACACACTGCTCGTCAGCCAGAAAGAAACCTGTTTCTGCATACTCTTGCGTCTGCATTCTGAATAGATCCATTTACACGTAAATTATGCCCGTAAAATTTTCTTAATTGTTTCTGCAGTTTTGAATTCAGTAATTTAGATCAAATTATTTTTTTATTATTTTAAGGCTTATTTATTTATGGAGTTAACAGCTGGTCAGTGAAACACATACTTTATGCACACAGACCAATTGATTTTTGTGTTTAAACGACAACCAGAAATACGTACACGAAGAATTAAATTCATCACAATGCATTATATATATATATATATATATCTCTGTGTGTGTTTTTTTTTGTGCGGATATTATAACCGAGCATAGTGTAATTGTACACATAGGCTTTTTTTTTAAAAGTTAAAAAAAGCAATTAAATCTTGCAAACTTACTTAATTCAACTATGTATTGAAAACTATCGAGTTTAAAATTAAATATGAACGCTAGTGTAAAGTACATTCAGATACTATGCAGTATTATCGAGAGCTTTTATATGTGACAGTTAGGGTGTAATCAGGGAGATTGCGAAGACGTCAGACACGCTTAAGCATTTCATGAACAACCTATTAGAGTTCACTATTTATTTCCGCGACAAGAATGTACTAAAATTGATGTCGATTTCGTAAATCAAGAAAACAATTTATAATGTTTGCAGATAACCATTTATTAGATTCCGATAAATGAACCGCGAGCCGGGTAGCAATATTTTGATTTAATTAATGTACTTTTTTGAGATATATTCTGAAGTACCAAGTCTGGCAATTAAAGTTCTGTATTAAAAAAGGCTTTACATTCTTACCCAACGTAGGTTTATCATGAGTTAATATAAACATTGTCTTCCTATTCTGGTACAAGTGAGTGAAGTCTCCGTGGCAAGGTTATAAGCTGTTCACGGTAGGCTTGGTTACTTTTTCCGTTGAGCCATTTTATCCTTTAAACACATTTTAAAATAAATATTGCCATGTAAGTAATAATAAACACAGTGTGTATATTCCACCGCACTCGGAAGTTGATTACTACGGCTAAAGTAAAGCATACTTACTGACTATTATTCCAAATGAGAGGGCTTTCGAAAGTGCTCACTTTACCGTGAATGGCCTTTATTAATGCTTTGCTTTGGTGTTGATAAAACTTTATCACTATGTTAATTCCTAAATGTGACATACCTGTGTCACGACCTATTCAAGTACAAAAAGCTATAAGTTATAAGTTTTTCTCAGAACTCCTGTTTTTTTTTTTTTTTTTTTTTTTTTCTGATTAAGAGTATTTTTTGAGAGTATTTGATAAGTGAACACGTATTTACTTGAAATACAAGTTATCTAATTTTACCTTACAAATAATAGGCTGCGACCCCATGTCACCAGCATGTATACTTCAAATACACCATTTTAACAAATACGACTTCAGTGAGTAAATACCTTAAAAAAAATCTTGTTTATTGAAACTATACGTAGGACAAGGAAATACATAAAACAGTGATATTATATGTAAGTGATAACTTTATTTCTGAAACACTTATACAATTTATATTTGCTAGCATATTGTCTTTACTTCGCCACAGTAAAATAAAGCAGACATAACTAAATTAAAGCACTTTAATATAATATGAAACGAACATGAAATTGAGTCAGTGCAGTACTCACTGCAAGCAGTTCTCATCTGCCCGTTACAATAAACATAGAATTATTGCCTCAAATTATGTTTCAGAACATTTTACCTACGATCACAGTATAAATATGAGGCGGTAAAGTTTATAATTTAATTCTTAAATTTACACACGATTGACATTTGCACTTTCAAAAAAATACTTACAGAAATTTGCGACTCATGGAGTGCTACATATTTTTAGTCATTTCCTATCCGTACCATCGCAAGGGAAGGTATATTAACAACTCAAACATGCATGAACATCCGACAAAATTATATCTACATGAGATTACAATTGTATTGCACCACGACGAACTTCAAACAGCATGGTATACACAGCCATTTATACACAACGATATTACACAACAATGCATATATAACCATACAGTGTTTTACATTGCCAATCTCATGAATGAAAGAAAAAATAACGATATTCAAAATTTTTTCCAAGTGAAATACAAAAGGGATCAAGACACTTTTTTACAATCTATGATTGGAGCTGGATAATGTTTCATATTGCACTTTTCTTTTTTTTTTTATACAAGTTTACGCAAGTTTAGAAATACTGTAACAGTCCTGGCTATAGCCAGGTTATAAACCGAGTTTTTCGAAGACAGATTCAGTTAATATATTTTTCCAATTTTTTTACGGAGAAGAACTAAAATACCACAATTGACCCAAACAGGCTTTTACTTTACCATTCAATACAGTAATTAAATCAAAACTGTTAAAATAATGGTGCCACGGCTATTTTACTAAGTTAAACTGTACTAAAACTAATTGGTCTCACTGAATTTTGCCACCTTCGCACTGTTCTAGTATCCCATGTTCCCTTATAGCAGCTGCGGTAATGAGATCAAGTCATGCGACATTCACGATCCCGCCACCTATGTTCACACACTTCCTACTTGCATAATCTGCCGGCCCACTTAGTACTCTGTATCTCTGCTGAACATAACACATTCTTGTGACCTCTACTCAAAAAGGCTGAACTAAGCCCGTTTCCCAATTTAAAGAATGCTCTTTCGAGAGAGTACTGCCTCGCCTTCTCTCACGCGCTCGCTCAGTGATATTGACGCAACCACTCTCTCGTTTCTCTGCGACGTTACGCAAAAGCAGACAGCCGATACCAAAAGGCGGGAGATCATGTTAAGCCAAAATCGCGGTCATTGATATTGCAGATAGTTTATATGTGTTAAAATAATTCGCCAATAATTATAGGACTGCTAGAATAATTATTAGCGCATAAAATACCATAATTTTTGTCACATATTACCGTCATGTTGCAGCAAAGTGACAAAAAATAAGAGACTTTGTAAAATATCCTTATTTATATTTCTACGAAAATGTGTTGCGTAAGTTATTACGTTGGCTAAAATAGTTACAGTTAATGCGACGTGGTTTTGGCCCAGAAAGCTACTATAACCTTATTTCAAACAAGGAAATAATGTGAACAAATATGACGCATGGTCAGAGAGAGCGTCAACGAGTTTACGAATTCGTGCTCTCGCTCTTTCGCGCTCTCTCCGACGAATTGAGACAACCAAGGAGCGTTCTCTCTGACGTCAATGACGTGGTCGCGAGAGTAAGAGCACGAGAGAGCGCTCTCTGAGCCAATTGAGACACGGTCTAAGCAACGGGCTAAACGGAAGCCGCGGATTCTACGTATGGTGTAAACTGCCAACACATTAGTGAAGTGCCCACACCGAACATTAAAAACGAGGGAACATCTTGAAGTACTTTAAATGTTTTTCTACGTATTCAAAATTACATTTGGCTGCAGTAAAGTACAGAGTACTAACAAAGAATTCTTCCTACATTATTTACAAATCTGACGAATCAGGTTAGGTAGTTTTCCTAAAATCATAGCCGCGTCCAATATACATGCTAATGTACGTGTAAATTTCATATATGTTTATAATGCAGAATTTTGCGTTCAGCATGACAAATTTATTTGTGGAGAATAGAAAGGAAATTGTCAGGATTTCTTGTTACATACAATTGGTTCAAAATGTACGACATATTTATATAATGTTCACAGATATATAAAAACTAGATAATAATAGAAGAGAGTAATTTTGGTCATGCAAATCAGAGGAGCGTGGACATCAGCTTTAGAGAGCAAATGCGGACATAAGAGAGAAATGTAAATGACGCAGAGAATTTAAGGACGAAGAAGGTCAGAGATAGAGACAACGCCCGGGAAACAAAACGATGACGCGGAGCAGGAAAACCAAAGTTGTGAGAGAATTATTACATGCAGCTATCAAGAGCAAACCAAAATATTTGTTCGGTCTTGTAGTATATACACGGTTAATTGTTCTCGACGCATCTATGAACAAGGTCTAATGGTAATCGTGGTAGGCCGAATATTTGGTATCCTTCGACAAAAAAAAATTAATTAATTTAAAAAAAAACCTCATATGCTTTATTGTTATATGTAAACGTCATAAAAGCATTAGGATTTACAAAAAAAAAAACTATTCGTGTGTAAAACATATAGCGTTTTATTGGCACGGGCCCAATTGTAGCATTATCATCTCATTCCTCTGAAAGCGACGGGTTGCATCTAATACATAATTATTTATTTTCCTAACAGCCACGTTCAACAAAATGTACTGGTAATTACTTAAATTTTAATTATGGCCTGGAAATAGTTTCGAATCGAGTTGTAGTGAGCTGTGGCTCAACCGGAGTGCAGAACGTATTTTACAGTTTTATAGGCAGCACATCGGCTTCCTCTTTATTTCTGACCTGTCAGTCATCTCCCCCCCCCCCCTCATCCGTGCGGCTACTCCTTGTAGGCTTTGCCTGTTCTTCACCCCTTTCCGTAACCTCCCCTTGGTGTTACATGACCTCGATCCTTTTTCTTCAGGCGCTGAGCCATACCGGTCCAACAGCGCTCCCTCGCCGAAGAGCGGAACTACCAGAATTAGCTTCTCTAGTAGAAGATAGCTGAAATTGCCGAAGGGATGCGTCAAACAGAATGTTAGTTGATGCTTCCACTAAACTTCTTGTACAAATGATTTTTTTTTTTTTTTTAATATTGAGTATGCACAATCATATTTCGCATGATTCTATGTTTACATTTTGTGAAATCCTATCTTCATTTGCTGTAAATAAATTCTTGCTGCATTGACCGCACGATTGTCCCATGCTAAATGCATTGTGGTAAAAAATTTCTGCTGTTGGAGTCAAATTTTTAATATTACTGCACTGTCTACTGTTACAAAAAAATTCAGACACAAAGGTGAATCCATATATGGCAGCGTAAAAAATTATATTCTAAAAGGGCGAAGAAAAACGCACCCATGGCATTAAAAGCGTAACCTTAATCCATTGCACAGAATTTTACATTTACTGTATCATTTTACTGTAGGTAAGCATTAGAATAACTCAAATGAACCATACCTGACACATGTATTTATAAACAATTGCCCCCAAGTGCGTAGACATTTCTTATTCTTTGACTAAAAATTATTAAGGTTTATATTCGTAATATGTTTTAAACTAATATTTGCGTCACATGCGATTCGTCTTTAAATATTTTTCAGGTTATAAGAAACTTTCTGTAATAATGAAAATTGGCTTAAATGAGCCCAAAAATGAATAATGGCCTCACAAGAAATAATGTACTGGCATTAAATGCATTAAAAGTAATAAATATTTTTTACTATAAAACAATTAATAGGACTACTTCCTCTTCGAAACATTTACAGAGATTAATTACTACATACACTGAAAATTTGAAAGGAGACTTGCATTCAGGCCCGATGACTAGTTCTTTACAAACGTAAACAATTCTGTTTTATATCGTTCTTGTCACACCATTGTTGCTGCTATCACGTTAACCAGTATGAATTCTTCAACCTTTATTGAAGCTTACTTATGTTTCGTAAATGTAACATAGGGTTTAAAAAGTCAAATTTATCAAATAAACATTACATTATAAATTGAAGAAAATTTTTTTGCCAGTAGGATTTATGTGACCAACTAATATCAGTTTAGTGTCCTCGACTTGTGAAAAGAACATAAACAGTTGTACGTGGAACATGAATTAATGGAAAAGCTTCTCTACAGTTTTTCGTTCTGTTGTGATAAAGTTATTTATTGCAACCTTCAGGATTGAAATTGCTTCTGCGCAGTTCGTTGTGTTTATGTATTTTATTCCCGAGTGGCCAGAGGGTTTCCGGTAAGATAAATAGGGTGAATTTCGGATTCTTTCCAATTCATGACCAGAGATGGTAGAAGGGAAACGAGTAGAATATCTAACGGACTGTAACTTACGTCTTGTTTTACTATTTCTCTTCCCGTACACTCTGCAGGAAAAATGTCTCGGAAGCTTTGGGATTGCCTCTTCCCCCTCCACACCGTGTGATTCCCGCGCGTTCTACAACGTAGCGATTCATCAAGTGTTCCGGCTGCACGCGATGGCCGCAGTTCACCCCTCTTGTGGGCCGCATGCATCGTCCAATGAGAGCGGGAGGAGCAGCACTGTGCGGTCACGTGATCACCACCAGCTCCGTTATTCCTGTACAGTATGGGACACAAAGCAAGTAAGGTAAAGAGACGAAGCTCAATGCTGATTTGGTGGGCCCATATTTTTCTCTATTAGGTAGAATTTGCTGCCAACCATACAACTCTTAAACATAGTTCCTTCAATTTTCAGACAGACGTTTTAGTTATTGCTAATAACAATTTGGTAAAAATATTATAAATAAATGCTGTATTTACAAACGGTAAAATGGAACTAAATGCGTGTTTAACGATAGATGGTAGAGAATACGTCGGTTAGCTACACCGTTAACTGAACAATCGTCTATTAAAATGCTATTGTAAACATTTATGTTTTAAAAAGACATTGTCGCTGATATCAATAACTCTTGTACCATTTATTCTGAGGCAATCAGCATTTTAAAAGTCAATAAAGCTCAATTATTCGAATTCCAGCAGTTGGTTGCAAATATCAATTCCATCTTCTCCAGTAACGAACATAACAACGGAATCAAAACAATTGGACAACTCAACGCTCAGGCTCTGACATTGCATGCCTACATAATAATTATATATGCTATGAATGATGATGAGAATAATTATACTTAATTTACTTCTGAGTTAAGTATATTCAAAAATTAAATTATATTGTTTATAAAATATACAGCTTTCTTTATTAAAGACCATTATTTTAATTTTTTCAACAGTTGGTGAAGTCATTTTACCTAATAATTTAGTGCCCCACGAAATCCCTATAGAGCTTCGACCCCATAGTATGGGACAGAGAAACGTGTATGTTTCCTGCTGTACTTGTTATGTTGTCATCATCTAGCATGAAAGTTATTAGATACCCGGGAATTTCTTGTATTACTCTATGTATAACATGTAGTGAGTGAAGAGATTTGGGCGGCTCTAGACGTGTTATGTCCGCGTTCATCCCCGACGACCTCCATCGCGGGATAGACATTTTCATGTACAATAATATAGTGCGCTGCTTCCGTATTTTTTTGTGTGATATCGGTTTCAAAACAAAAATAATTTTGCTGATTTTGAAAATTACTCTTCAGGGACAGCACACAGAATATTATAATACAATGTTTACAAGGTTATGTTAAAAAGTATTAAAACATTAAAAACGTCACATATTTCATGATATAGGTTAAATTTTGTGAAAAGCTATGCATCGGTCTTGCATGAGATGAGCTGCTTGAAAAATGTCTGGACACCGACAATCTAGCTCTCTGAACAAAGTAGACACGTGACATTTTGTAAGGAACAGTTATGTGGAAAACTCGTACTGCAGCGTGTACCATGGACATAGTGGCGCTGGCGGAATCTTGGGATTGGACGATGAAGGGTGTTAGTAGCACGAGGGGGGAGGGGGGCAGCATGTAGCGGGCTTATCTGATCTCGCATCTTTACCCTGGGAAGTTGGTAAACTGCTATCGCGTTCTGGGACTTTAAAGGTTTTTGGTTCCAAAATAGCTACAGATTAGATACATATTTAATTCATTACATTTATTTGTAGTTATCCAGTAAGTATATCAGCAGTTAACATACATAATACAATAAACTTCCAACTGAGAATTTAAAATGCAAGTAGGTAAAACACTGTCAATGTGTGTGAGTTATTACGTCGTAAAGCCAGCATCTATTTGCAAATATATAATAACCAACACAGGTACAAATTATGTACCGCAAATGTCGATCTGACGCAGCCACATTAGAATGAAGATTCACATGCTTACACTTATCTCGCGGGGAATTAATCACAAGCATATTGAACAACAGCACTGTCACACAAAATCTGTCAGCATTGATAATCACAAGCAAATATTTTGATGGATAATGGATAACTTATTGCTCCAGTCAAGAATTTAGTACTCCAGTTTATAAAAAAAAATAGCCATTTGTGCCTTGTTTGTGCACTGTTCTCTTTTCTCCACCTCCTCTGTGAAGTTTAGGAAGAGTAGGCAACGCTTCATTACATCGGTAAGCTCACACGTGAAACATATTTAATTAATACTTACAAATTCACACTAGTTTAACTTTTGCGAGGTTTGCATTGTGGGTAGTGGGTAAACTGAGACATTTGTTAATAGAGCCATTAGTTGTCAAACTCCCCGAACATCTACTCTTCAAACTGATGGATATCTTGGTTTGTCTGATCATATAACATGCTGACATAAGAAATTTCCAGCTACTAAAATTAAAATTTTTTCGATACAACTACACCAAGTGGGTTTGTCGTTTGTAATTTACGGCTAATCAAAATAACACCAAAAACTTTTTAAAAGTGAATTCATGCGTTTAGTTTGGTCTGTTAATGCTTGTCAAGTACATTGACACCAGATAAAAATAATGCAACCTTATAGAATTCTTAGCTTTTAGAACTTGAGAACTTAATACATTCTAGATAGCCTATAGGTTGTTCACGATAAAGTGATCACTTTTTAAGGTCCTCCCAACAGGCATTAACCACAAATAAATATTTTTTGCAGCCTCAGACACAAACTTTTGAGAGTGGTGAAAATATACACCGTATTTATTAGTTACGTGGCAATACTGATATTAAAAAGTGACTCAAACATAAAAAAGGGCTGAAAAGAAAAATTTTTAAGGGCCTTAAAAATTGCTTTCTAATCGCACAATACTTGATTATACGTATACTAATACATATTATTTCCAATACTGGAACTAATGCTAAGTTGATATGATTTAAAATGTATGAAATCCGTATTTGTTTGTATATAATATTCAATCTTATTTATGATATTAATACATATATGCACGTAAATATGTTCATAAACGTCCACTATAGGTATGTATATAATCTGTTACTCATAACTTCGTGAATTGGAACTTATTTTATAATATATAACTGCGCTGTATTAAATTAAATGAGACTACAACTAAAAAACCCTTTAACACCAAGTCTCTTTTGAACAATTAAAATATATATTATACGTTAGCTTACAAGGTCAACATAGATAATATGAATATGTTTACAACAAAGAATTTAGCCAGAGTGGTTAATTGCAGATAAAGAATAACAACCTCTTCCACCTTCGCTGGTCCTGACTAAACCAGTATTATAGCTGTACCTGCACGAAATATTTATTACTATTTATTTAATAATTTAGTTGATAATGGCCCTGTTAACAAGAAAACATTTTACAGAACTAAACTAAGTTTTCGGGTTCATAGTCTGAAACGAGGCACATTCGTAATGTTAATTTGCTCTCTGTCACGCGTTGTCCAGTGTCGATATCCTGAAACTTCGTGGCATAAGCCGGCGTCGGTCATCTGCCCTTGCTTGATATGCCCGAGGCTGCTGAAGCTGCTAGCTTACACTGATAACAGTTCTGAAATATCTAGTAGAAACTAATTCCGTAGGCGAATACAACCAAATCGAAAATCCTTCTATGACATTGTGATGACGTGCCAGAACTGTTGAGTGCGTCGACAGAACTAGGGAATATATTAGACAAGGACAGATGTTTTTATTATGTTTGCTCGGTTTCTACCTGTACTGTCAATATTACCCACTAGCAGAGACTCACAGATTAAAATTTAGAGTGTAATTGGAGAGGCCTGAAGAAAATTAATTTGAATGAATGTAACAGTGGGCATACACTAAGCAACAGGAATTTACTTGGTGGAGAGGGGAGAAGAGCATGTGTAACGATATCCCTTAAGACACTAATTCTTACGTGCCATATTTTTAAATATAGCCGCTAAATAATAATAATATATTTCAATAGTTTCGTCATACTTAAAACTAGGTTACCTTCGTACCAGAAGACAATCTCCACGCAAAAATAAACGTGAGAATAAGCTTTTGGGTTGGTAGCACTCTCACACTAGTAATAAGATAGGACCAGCAATGTTCTATTTGGCAGGATATTTAGAGAAAACAAGAAAACGCTCTTAAAATTAACAAGAAACTCTTTTAATATTAAATAAAATAAAACAAAACATAGGCACTGACATGACAAACCCTCAACACAATTGCAGACAAGACTTGCATTATTCATTACACACACAAGACAACAGAAGACAATACACAGACATGAAGTCTCTTGAATAGGAACCGAAACTTAATTCTAACAACACATTCACTGAGACACAAAATTAAACTGGCAACGAGGCTAAGTACTGATATGAAGAAAACTGGATATTAGAATACTGCATAATAATATGGAAATTTATTAATAACTAGTGCCAGAAATAAGCAGGACCTTCCAGAAATATTACGTATTTTTCCTAAACACAGCTTTCCAACGATAAGCATTGAAATTCTGATGTATGCTGGCGAGGCTCATGAATTTCTATAGCTTGGTTAGTGAAAATGAATTGCTAATTATTCTAGCTCGGCAAAGCTACAAACTTCTACAGTTCCCGGACCTCCAGGTATGTCTCTTTTGCCTTTCCATCGTTCTTGCAAATAGGCTTTAGCTATTTATTTTCAAATTTGTGTGTCACGGCAAAATTTCAACATTCCGCTACATTTAAAAATCCTAAACGGGAGATGTATTCAACAGTCCCGGGTAAACGATGTACTTATTTTAAGGACAAGATACTGGTTACCTCAGTTCCTGAAGTCAAACCTTTTTACTGGCGTATATCGTAGCTGGATTGGTGCTGACGACAGTCTCGGCCGAAGATCACTCAAATTCTGACCAACCTAGCATTACGTTTCTGTATGTCGAATTTTCAGATATTAACGTGGACAGTCACAATCACGTCCATTGTCCTCAATAGCCGTTAGGAAAAAACTCACGAAAAATGGCTTAACGATGCCAAGCTATGTTAAAACAATTCCTTTCTTATTCACAATGTCATAAGGACTCTTTTTTCAATAAATTTGTTCATAGTTACCATCTTTGACCGCTATGTTCCATGTCAAACAGCATACATTAAAAATGTTCCTGCTAAGAGAATTGGCAACTATATTCCAAAATATGTTATTAACTTTACAATAAAATTATAGTGCACTGGAATAAAACATGTATACAAATTGAAATAAATAACGCGTGATTTCATACACATAAAACATCAGCAAGAAGTGTAAAATTATTTTACATTTTAATGCAATAAAATACTGGGTATTTCTATTGCTCTTTTACCACAAATATAAAAGGAAATATCGACATATCGTTACTACATCATCCTCTTCCAAAGGTAAGCAAACATGTCTGTGCTCTATGACAACAAACAGTCGTGGTTTCTAGCACCACAACATATATAAAAGTAATCTCAAAATTAAGCATTTAATCATTGAATAGTTTTGTTCGTTATAGGTTATTCACGGTAAAGTGAACACTTTTGAGGCCCTAGTTACTTTTTCCTTTCAGCCATTTTTTTTATCCACTAACCAACTTTTAGAATAAATATTGCCACGTAAGTAATAAACGCAGTGTTTATATTCCACCGCAGTCGCAAGTTAACGTCTAAGGTTAAAATAAAATATATTTATTGACTATTGTTCCAAATGAGAGGGTTTTCAAAAGTGTTCACTTTACCGTGGACAGCCTGCAGCTATAAAAACTTTTCTGGTACATGACATAGTTAGGAAACAACAAAATTCGTTATACATGGTGTAAGTTTTAAAACGTATGATTCAAAAAGTGCAAATATACCGTGAATAGACTACTACGAGAGTTATTATAGGAAAGGTATTTCTTCTTTTCCTCCCCATATAATGACTCCGAAGTGAAAGCCGTATCTTCCGCAGAGGCGAATGGGTCCGAATTCACATCCTGGCTTCATTTCTCTCAAGCAACCCCAATGAGATGTGAGAAGTGTGGTCATTTCCTGCTAAGAGCAAAGAAGGTCATATTCATTTAAAATCACTTACAATTAAAAAAAAAAACTTCCTAGTACAGTCATACTGACACTCCAAGTGTAAGATTCACAACCTCTCTGTTGTAATAAATAGGGAACAGCTTGAAAGTTTATCGTTTCGTATAGGCTGTTCACGGTAAAGTGAGCACTTTTTAAGGCCCTGCTAGAATTTTCCTTTCGATTAATTTCTACCTTTCCACCACTTTTTAATGTAGACATTGCAATATGACTAATAAACACAGAGTATATATTTCAACACTCTTAAAAAATTAAAGTTTGAGACTGCAATAAAATATATTTATTAGGGGTCAATGCCTTTTGTGGGGGCCTTAAAAAAGTGCTCAATTTACCGTGAACAGCCTATGTCCGTTCGACGAGCGAGCTTCGCTCTCGTGCAGGACTGGTTGAATTTTTTTTTCTTTCACGGCATTCTGCCATAGGGATAGGAGTTTGGATGGGGTGAGCGTGTTTGATGAGTAATCAACTAAACCTCCGCTGGGAAATCATCCGGGGATGGAGTCGACATGATTGGCTGCCAATATTTTACATTCCGCAGGCGCGAAGTTTGTGTCATTGGTTTCTGTTTAAACTGCACGTTAGGAGGTTTGTAGATGTTAAAACGAGGGCGCGTGTGGCAAAGGCGTAGCACGGTTTTTTTATTAAGTGCGATGTGAATTAACGTTAATTAAATCCAGACTGTGAAAAGTGAACGTTAAAGACACCGGGAGCGTATGGATATCTTCAGCGACCCAGTTTTACATGTTTGCGTATGTTGTGCACTGATTTATATTGAATTCGTCTGATTCCAAGCACACTAACACAGTAAAGTGATTCGCCGAAGAAGAGGTGATCATTTCCCCCTCCCTTCTACGAGCAGTGATCAAGTGTGTTTTTTCTTGCATCTTGCACGACTTTTAGTCTCTTCATATATCACCGGACAGTGAAGACTTTTTCTTCGTCTGGGGTGATACTACATGTATAATAATCTAAGCAATCGTACTCTCTCCGTACGCTGAATATATCATAGTAAATTTTGTTTGGGAGAGTTTTATCACATTCACCACAGGATGTTGCAAAATTGCATGTCAATACTTCGGGAACATATTCCTCACATCTGGTGGATGAAAAGATGTTATGTGAAAATAGGTCCGTAAACGCTTCGTTGCTTCACTACAGCCCGTAATACATAACGTACAGTATAAGGCCCGCGGGCGGGATCACATTACTGTGGAATGCCATCGCAGCGTTCGTTTGCATGGTACATGACATCTCACACTACGACACAACACCTAGAATAGCAGGAACTGCACACGAATTAGTTACACATGTGTGAAAGCTTATCGTCGGCACTAAAGGAAATGTTCAAAAGTCCCTCCAGCAAGAACACATGCATCAATCCGCCGTTGCATGGACTCCTGGATGCGTTGATTGATACCTGGAAAATTCCTGATTGTTTACAACCCGCCTCAACGCGTTTACGGAGGGTGCCCACATTGTCCACTGGGATTGCATACACACGTGCCTTTAAATGCCCCCACAAATAAAAGTGTAGTGGATTAAAATCAGGGCTCCTCGAGGGCTGGTATGGGGCTGCCAATTACAGCTGCAATGGCATTCGACAGTAACATGAACCAGCCCGCGAGACATACACTGTACGTTATGTATTACGAGCTGTAGTGACGAAACGAAGCGTTTGCGGACCTGTGTTTATATAACATTTTTTCATCATCCAGATGTGAGGAATGTTACCCCGAAGTATTGACATGCAATTTTGCAACATTATGTAGAATTTTACCCCCGTTCTTCTTCTTCTTCTGCTTCTGATTTCTTCATTTATTCGTCGATCCTGCAGAGTGACTCCTACTCAAATCTAAGAAATTACACACACACAAATATATATATATATACGTGTGTGTGTGTGCGCGCGCGTGTGTGTGTGTTTTCTACAGTGCCTGACGTCCATCTACAAGAACCCAATTCTCATAACTATGCAGGGTAGCGGGAGAAACAATAGCCCGGCAAATTTTGAGTATAATATCATATGTGACATTATTATTTACAGTTTTTCTTATTGAGCCATATGTCAAATAAAACATTTCAAGTTTTTTATCTGTATTTATTTATCCATTAATGTGAGACGTGGCAATAGAGAAGGCTGATGACTGAAACTTGCTCCAACTGTGTGGTTTTTTTTTTATACCTGAGCAGGCTATGTTCGATTTCTCAACAGTGATATTTGGGTTGTAAATTGGAAGGAATGTATGTGGTTCATGAATTGATTTTTTTTCGGAATCATCTTCAACATTATTAGGGACATTTTATTTGTTTTATTGGTCTCATTAGCATTCCCAGTGGTGGTTTAAGGGGTATGTCAAGACAAAAAAATGTTTCATAGAAGGCAGTCCTTTTTCTGTGGGGATTATCTGACTTCAGCATAAATATTAGAATTATGCAATGTTCACCTATAAATTCAAGCAGTTTAGCACATGCAATATTTAACAGTTTTAAACACATATTTGGCTTTGATTCAATATGGCGTATTTATATACTAGACCAAAACTAAATAATGTAAAACAAAAGAAACGGGCACAAATTTATAACGGAATTTCTGACATCTTATGCTAGGAAGCATACACAAAGCATTGCATAGTAATGGAATAATATTAACGTCGTTACAGTATCGAGTACTGTAATTACTAACCAACAAAGCCAATAGCTGTAGTCGACGTTTTTGTTGAATATTTCAAGCAAACTGTGAAATGAATATGCGAACACACCGCACATAAGCATACAACAAAAACTTTTGTTTTAACGTGTTTGACTGAAGTTTTTGTTTGTGTAGACCTACTATGTCAGTGCTGCATTTAGATTACAATTCTCAGTAGAGTACGACTGGAGGAGAAATACTCCGAGAAACTGGGAGCGCATGTGCTTCGTGACTACCTGTCGCAGCTAGACAGTTCTGGAGGCCGTCAGCCTTAGGGCCAGTTTCACAATGTCTGGTTTTCTTCTGGTTATCGTCACATTAAATCTTAAGTACTGGTTAGGACCATTTTCTGTTCCCCAATATACGGTTAACATTAATCGGTCAATTATCTGACTGTAACCAATGGTTAAGTTAAACACAAGACGATGTTCCGATTAGCGAGCTAATCAGAACATTCATAACAAACATTTGAGGTTATGTGGGTACATCAAATCGTATGCGATGTCAAAAAATTATTTATCAAGTCGAATGTGTTTGTATATTTGGTTATCTGAGCATCGTATTAATTCTGGACTGTTTTTGCAGGTTTCATGGGCATTTTCACGTTGGAAAATACAACTAAATATTAACAGAATAAATAAATAGGCGCAAACGTTTGTAAACAGTGACAATTGCTAATCCAGTAGTTTTGTCCGTGCTGTAATAATGGCAGATGATTTGAATCATTCGTTTGAAGATGATGACGAAGAAATAGTACATTTCATAAATAGGCCAAGAATATTTCGCTTTCACCCTAATTACTTGTAAATGAATGATAAAGAATTTTTTATGAGGTTTCGCATAAATAAAAACACCGTCCTAGCTTTTCTGTTTTTTTTTTGTATACGGCATGGACCTACATTTGATTAATGCTAGACCTAGGCCTCCACTAGTAGATACACAAGGTTATGATATGAAATTTGGTGTCTTAAGTTACGTGCCTTTATAGGTTGTCACATAAATTATTGTGTAAAATATTTTTCATTCTTCTGTGTTTTGTTATAGGCCGATTTTTTGCTGGTTTTTTATATGCATTTGTGGGTAACGCTATGTATTTTTGTAAGTTTTTTTAAGCCCAGTTTACAATTTTATGTGGAGCCACATGCAAATTTGGATGACCACAACTGATATTAACAAATAGAAAATACCAAAAACAATATTCTGTGGTTTCATAATACATAAATATTGCTCATCATTTACGTATGTTTGTTTCTGCACAGAACGTTTAGTATTATCATACTTTACTTTGAGAGTTTTCAAACTCCGCGGAAACACGCCACAATCTCAACACAATTCTAATTCAATTCTTCTCCACGCTTTTTTTTTTCTTCTTTTTTTTTCTTTCTGTTTCCAGGTAACAGCATAGGTTCTTTTGCATTCAATAATACCAGATTATTTCTCTGCAAGAGAAATAAGGACTTCAGTTTCTGAGAAAACAAAATCCTCTGCACGCGGCTGCTTATTTTCACCGATTTTAACCACTAACCAGCACCTGCAAATAAACAAACGAAGTTCTCATTTCGGCCAATCACGAGCTGAGACGTCACCGCATGGTTGCCACATTTACCTTAACCTATGGTTATCTAACCATGATATCAAATCATGATGGCAAACACTTCTATACAAATCAGAACATAATAGTTCTGTTTAAATAATCTATTGATTAGATAACCAGAAGTTTTAAACAGACATTGTGAAACCTGGCCTAAGTATGGCCGAGAAACGTAGCGGTCGAGACAGTAAGCACTTCGTTCCGTGGCCGAGTTACAGATCACATTAAGTTTAAATGCGAGGAAGTTTTCTGGGAAATGGATTACATAGAATTTACCATAGTTCTAACAACCTCGTTTAACATTTCGTATTTCCACTTCCTACGAAATGGTTCATGATATATTGAAAACAAATTATTGAAGTTATGGTAATGGAAGCTGTGTAAGGTATTCTTAAGTACAAATTTTATCGCTGCGCAAGCATTTTTTCGATCCGTTCACATATTTTATTGTGGTATCGTTGCACTTAATCTATGTTTCATATTTACATACATTGAAGTCCCAGAAGAGCTGGATAGACTAGCCCGTGTGAGCTACGTAGCAGTGATCCTTTCACTTCATATTTTACTTCCATTAGTGAAAGACATCTGTGAACGCTCATAAGCCTGCTTGAGTCGCACAGATAGCAGATATAACGCGGTGTTATAGTAGGATATTGTGATATAAATTACAGTATTTCGCTAATAAAGGATAAGTTTGGGTTCTCACGTTCGATTGCAAGAATCCAGTTAAAACATGTGATGTACAAAAAACAGTGCGGCCGTAGGAAAAAATCTGGATGGACACGACTTGCATCGGCTGACAAAACTAAGCGACAGGCGTGCAACACAGTAGCAGATAACATCGAAATGCAATTATCTGGTATTGACGAACATCAGCGAGAGCGTTATGCAACGTAACTGGCATGACAGGTGCTTTAGGAGCCGAAGTCGAACCTGGGTACTATTGCTATGAGTGTGAGACAGAATTAAGTGTTTCGTCTAGTCTCAGGACTAATGCCGCTGGAAAGCGTAGTCTGCTCTGCACATTTGGGGACACCTACTTAAATACATTGATCCCGCATGTCAACAAGGCATTATGCCAGCTGACATTGGCTTCTTAATGGCATGGCGTGTGTTCAGTATCACGCCCATTAAAGTTTTCATTCTTCCTGATAACAGATTAGGCTTCTTTCAGCAGGATAATCCGCCTTCATACACGTTCAGATCCGTCAAATTATGATTGGAAGAGCATTCGTCTAAGTTTGAGGTTATGTGATCTGGCATATCTGGGATGCCCTCCAACGTACCGTTGAAAGTAGGTATCTAACATCTCGGAATAATACAGAATTGTGGACGGGCATCCAAATTTTGCTGACTGTGTAGTGTATTTAGGGCTAGCAGTATGCTCGTTTCTTTCATATACTTGAAGATCACGGCAGTAAGGCGTAAGGCATTTATTTCCACAACTTTGTAACTGCTGCCTTTAATTTCAGATCCAACAGAATTATTGGAATTTAATAACCGAGTGTCGCAACTTCTTAAACGCGTAGCAAACTATTATAACATACCTTCACAAAATGAAACTGTCTTTATTCCTGAAAATGGTACAAACTTGGCACTAGGAGCCTATTGCCATGTACTGGGGCCATCTATGACTCGTGACATTTTTCCAGTGAGAAAAGTTTTGTTTTGACGATATTCCAGCAGCATAAAGAACTGTTCAAGAAACGGCGGTTACTTTACGACATGTTAATGGAGAATGAACATGCATGTCGCTACTATACTCTGGCACGCTGTTGTGGCTCTGTTTCAGAGTCCAGGGGTGTACTATGGTATCCATGCGCGGGGGTAATTTGTGACCCGGAATGGCTTGTGGCGTGGAGATAGAGCCCTGGCGGGCAATGCTAGCAGCAGACAGTTGCTCTCTCTCTCTCTCTCTGGCCTCCCCCACAGCCGCCCCTGCGTGACCTAGAGTCGGGCTCTGATCGGAAGGATAGAAGGCAGCGAGCACGAGGGACTTCTGCGCTGGCGTAGTGAGACACCTGTATTCTCGGAACGACAACTAACGAATACATCACAACTGTGCGTGCACTACACGGGATAGTGAACCGGAATTAATTTTCAATTTTTTTTACCCAATTTTTTCTTTCGTGATACAGCCCGTTTTTTGTGATTTTTGATGCGCATTATTCAAGTGTTCAGCTCAACACCTTGGATGCAGATTATTTACATTTTCAACCAAAAGTTCAAGACCACCAGCCATTTTCACACAATGTGTCATTTGTCCTAAATGTTTAAGATAACGATCTAGCACTAATTTTTTATTGTTGTACTAAATGATACCGATAAACATTGTTCCGCCTTTTTTAGAATCCATAATGAATAAGTATATAACGCCATCTGTTGTATTTAAATTGTAAATGCCGAATTTAAAACATGAAGTTTAAATGTCATGTGCATGGTGTGTCATAGTAAATTAGGCGCATATGTCATGTGTATTGTGTTTCGTAAAGATAATTGTTTTTACATATAAAAGTATTATATTTTACATGTTATAATTACAGTGAACTGACATGAAAAATCTGTAATTAAGCATTTAACTCCGCTTATTAAATGATTTTTCATACGTATTAGTTGCACAACGACAAAACTCACGTGTAATTGTTCGATACGCATAGAAGTTCAGTATTTTTTTCAGTTTCAGCACCTGTTGTTGGATTTTTTTTGTTTATAATTGAAATCATATTTATTCCTCTTTTTCCCAGAATATAATTGGATATTGTAAAACGTCGTATGATAGATGTGTGTCTTGTATGGTTTGAACTGTGTTGCGCATAATTGTCTATTAGACTCTGTTTGGCGTGTACGTGCTTGTCTTATGATCGTACTCGCCCCCTCAATAACATATTGTGTTAATATGGTCTCAATTGGTCCAGTGGTTTGTCAGTGATGATGCGGTTTATTCACGCACAATGGATTATATAGAATATTTTCATGAAAAGATCTTTATAAAAATAACTTTGTTTTTCAATACCTTATGATCTTAAAAAAAAATGAAAAAGTGTGTACATTTTCTGCTATAAAATTTTTTCAGCAAATTCTACTTGCTGTACATGCTTAGGCCCATTCTGCAATGCATGGATACGTAAGAAAACGGATACGGAACGCGTAAACCGTTGACGATGTGGGATGAACTTTACGTATTCTACAATACACACAAACGTAACTATTTGCAACCACAGTATTCCTACCAGAATAAAGGTGTGTCTTAAAGCTACAGGAGGCGTAATCGATTTATAAAAACATTTGTATAACACATGCTATAAACAGTTAGTGTGTTGAGTGGCATGTATAGAAAATACCTTGTTATTTAGGTTCCTGACTGGGTGATCTTAAATATTTGGTAGAAACTGTATGTCACAGAGGCGCCCTTTGTGCGAAAGAAGAGGAAGATAAGCACCTCTTGCTTAGGCCTCCTCTTATTAAAAGTTGGATGAGCATGTTTAACATCCAATTATCTGAAATAAATTGGACTTGGTTATGCAAAAATTAAAATTTGCTCGTAGAATGGTTCTATGAAAGATCTGGCCATCTGCCAGCTATTTTAATGGGCGTTTTCGTTATTGGTCAAGTGCAATTTTCTATAGAAGGTTTCCTACAAGATTAAAATTTTAGCCAATCAGAGAGAGAGAGTGTGTGTGCGAGTGAGTGAGAGAGTGAGTGAGTGTGAGTGTCTGTGTGTGTGTGGATGATGTGTGTGTGAGGTAGAGTAAGGTATTGCGGATAGTTATAATTTTGTTTATTTTGTTTTGAAACACAGTGATAAGGCCATTAAACACGAATAAAAAAACTCGAAGATTGTTTACTGGTGATAAAACAGCATTGTGTGAAAATCAAGTAAACATTCGTGGTCATGTTTACAGTTTTGTCTACTAAATCTATGGCGTATATTTGGAATTTGCGTTTTGTGTTTTTGTCACTTTTGAAACTGAAAAATTACGAAATACAAATTACCAAATCACCGCCATTATAGTTTTACTTGTTAGAAAATTTAAGTACACATAAATTCGAGGTTACTGGTATAAACACATGTATGTCGTACTCACAATATTTATTTCATAAAGCAAGTTGCTGAAATATTCCTTAAATAATATTTTCTGGTGACAAAAATTTTGTTAAGTAACAATTTCACATCGTATTTGTTTTATTTTGTCAAGTTTAAATTTTAAACGGCCCTTTCACAACTTTCGGGAATAATTACTGTTTAGTTGTGGACTTTTAATTCTGGTATCATGATAACACCAAAATAATAGTAGCATGATATGCGAGATAGTTAAATGTCGTGGTCTTCCTACACAATGCTAAATACAAACTACGCAGGACGAAACTCGAAATTAATTGGAACAGTGGCCTTAAAGGCTGTTCGCGATAAAGTGAGCACTTTTGAAATCAACGTTAGAAAAATGTCACTGCTCCTACCTGCACAAACTTTAACGGGCGCTCTGAGTGACATGCGCTCAGTGAAGTTGGTAACGATGGATGGGAAAGTAGTTCCACATCTTAAGGTAGAATAAATTGTTAGATAACCATTTGTAATAACTTAAATTATTTCTTCCTCTTTCTGTTTTTTTATGCATCAAAGTGTCAAAATGAGCAGATTTTTAAAATATGCACTTTTGTAATAATTTTACAATTTCACTTCAGTGACGCATGAATGAAGTCATGAGGTCCAGGCAATGTTAAATCTACATAAGACGGATGAATACACAATGTGCATACAGATAGGTCTTAAGCAGTGCTTTCAAAAGCGCTCAGTTTATCGTGAACAGCCTATAATTAAGTTTTGTTTGTATGAGGCGGTGGAATAACGTGAGTGTAAAACTTTTGTTAGCAGAGTTTCGGGAATAGCGGAAGTAATCGTGAATAGACTATATCTAAGTATACTAGCCTGAAGAAATTATAATATACTAGATGTCATTAAGGTCGCGCCTACTTGGAGGTTTTTAGTGCGTTTGAGGAAAGTAAGCGCGGGACTGATAAGGACGACATTGACACGCGCGCCTGATGCCCCTTCGCTTCTACACGCTAGGCGCTGAACTGGCGTGCAGTGTTTCCATTGTGCTGCGCGTACCTATGGAACTTTAGCGGTGACCCTATCATTTTATTGGTGGAAAGTGTGTAGCAAGGTTCGGTGCAGGTCCCTATAATAGTTTCACATGTTTCCAACCAGTATATTAATAGCTATAGCAGTGTGAAAAGCCGTTTTTAGCTATGTTGGAGGGCTCGGGAATAGTATTTATAATGTACATGATGTATTGAGAGTATTATACGTACCTCGCCCGAAATGAGTTTTCTTTTCGTACAATGGTATCATGGGGACACGTTTAATATTTTCGAGAAAAAAAAACGCGGATTTCAAACACACTGCAACGCGTTTCCGCCGCCAGGTAGGCGGCGCCCTTAGTTATCATGAAATTTATTAGTTTCAAAAATCGCTAAGTTATTTTATTATTAAATTGGTTGGGGCCGGGTCCTCGTCTTACAAAACGGAATTTACCTGGCCGCGTACTTAACGAAGGCCAAGAACCGCTGCCCTAGATGAGTCCGTGAGAGACGCCGTTAACGATTTCGTGGGTCGGCCGGCGATGAGGCTGGTACGCGGAGGCGCTATTTTCGACACGGCCTGGTCGTGAGCCGTCGGAAGAGGTGTCGACAAGGGGTGGGCTGGACCGCGGAACTTGCGAAGGCTGCTCAGGGGTGCAGGGGGCACACAGTGAAGAGAATAGGGCTTATTAATGTCCGCCGATTTTATGCATGAAGGCTTATCAGGGGACGGCTTACAAACTAACTTATGACGTAGCTGAAGAGTGGGATGGACCCCCGTTTTTTTTTGTGAAATAGTTGTTAGCGCGTATACGCGTATCTCGGTAAATACATGTCCTGCAAATACGACTTTTGTCAGAAAAGATAAAAATTTGTTATCTATGCACCTATTTTTTTCTTTTTGTAATATTAAGTGTATTCTCGGAGGGAAAAATTCGTGTAAATGGTCAAATACAGCCTTTTCAAAGTTTGCCTGTGCAGTTTCCTTAAGTGGCAAGAGAAAAGTACAAAAATACGGGCATAGTTTAATCTGTTCGCTTTCATCGCGTGTAATAAAATCCAACTGTTACTGATCTAATCTGCACTGTACGCCTTGCACGTAGGAGCGATGAGACACTAGGCGTGCGTGTTAGTGTCGCCCGTATAGCTCCCTCGCTTCTTTAACTGGGATTCGAATCGAGAACCTCCCGCACCCCAGACCGACGCCACAATTGGCAAAGTCACACGTTTAACAGTGATGAACGCTGTTGTTTATACCTTCATTTTCCAAAGACAAGCACTTCTGCCGATTTGAATTTAATTAAACTGCATTACAAGTTGGTTACAGGAAGTAAATAAACATATCAAAGTGCATGCTTGCATATACCGTGTTCCGACCTTAAATGTTATCCACGGCGTTTATGATAGCCGTGTTGGCAGAAAAGGAGTTAAATGTTGGGACACGTAGACTGGTTTTGCGCAGTCACAGTGATCGCTCTACCCCATACTCACTTTACGACAGGGACCCGCCGTCCCGTGCTCAGATTCGTTGCAGTTCCAATGCTGGCTGCTTGTTATTTCCCCCTCCGTTTTCATTGCAGAACTACTTTACTTCCACCTCATCCTACCTCGTTGACTTGTTTGGCCAGAAAAGACTGGTTTGTTCTTCGGACAAGGTGGTCGCCTCAAAGATTCATGTTTCAGACATACGCCATTGAAGGGCAGCTTGCTGCTAGACACAAAGATGTCAAAGTCACTTGGTCAGCACTGATGAGCGTGTGTGTTTACATTCGGGTTTTCAAAATAACCGTCCTTTTATACGAATAAAATACTTGAACTAACTTCAATATAATCTATTTGCTTCGAAATTAAGTTAGAAAATAAAAGAAAATCAAACATATAAATTTAAACAATATAGGTACTAACCTCAGATCATATCCACGTTTTTTTTAGGGACCGCGGCGGCTGAGCGTTTAGCCTGCTCGCCTCCCACCAAGGCGAACCCGGTTCTGTCCCCAGCCGGGTCAGCGGATTTTCGCATTTGCATGTGGAAATCGTGCCGGACGATGCCGTTAGTTAGCGGAATGTCCCGTTTCCCCCTCCTATTCATTCCGGCGCTGTTCCATACTCACCTCAATCACCCCCATCGGCTCTCAAGACCTCGCTGTTAAGAGCCGCCCACATCTCTTCACTCACTCACGTTGATTTTTATAAGAATGGTACTGGCAGAAAATCAGTCAAATGTTGGGACACCGTGCAGCTTACTTGAGCACTGTGCCCCATTTACCCTCTTCGGTTGGAATAGCAACGGCTCGATTGGCCCCGTACCTAAGGTATGACGTATGAGAATTCGCGTCTTGTTTAAGTGTACGTACAAACACTATACACGTTTAAATTGAAAGTCTGGGCTTTTGCGTCACTCTGCTATTGCACGGAAAGAACTAGAGACAAAGGAGTCTCCAAAATTATAGTTGGTTCCTAGCCGTACCATCGCGAACACGAACAATCACTACTCGCCATATACAAATATAGAATTATTAAGAAACTGGAGATTCGCCTATACTACATTCACGGTTACTTCACACTTTTTTGAAGCCCTGCTAAAGTTCAACTTCCGGGATATTACTCCATCTGATGCGAACAAAGCTTACACGAGTCTAGGAAATTACACCAAAGGGACAGCGCATCGCATTAGTGCGCACTCAGTATAGTATCATTTTGAATAAGAACTATTTCATACTAAGCATTACCAATTCACCTATTTTCTCCCTGTTATTATTTATAGTAGTTATAAATGAAATATAATTTATAAATAACATATAAGGAAAATTGTAATGCAATCGAAAATGAGTTACTTTTATGTTAACACAAGTATAAAACACTGGTGATACATGACAAATTTAGGAGACAACCAAGCACGTCATACGTGGAGTGATTTTTCAAAGGTTAAATTCAAAAAGTGTGAAGAAACTGCGAATAGTCTACATATATCCGATTTCTCCAATCATACATGTTGATTCACCTTTCCAATTGTGTATATGTATTCTGTTTGTGTACCCGATGTAGAAATCAATTAAAACTACAGGTAAATTCTTATGATATGTCTTACCACCAATATTAAAGTACTAGGTGACCCAGCCCATTTTTTAAATTTTTTTTCCACGGGGCTAGAACAGTTATCATGTTAAAAAATTTGGTTATCATACAAAGACTGAAAAATATATTGCATAGATATATGTAGGTAATGATGAAATTATGTGAAATTAAGTCAACATTGAAGCGATTGCGGTCCAATTTAATATTTATCTAGCCACTTTGCCACTGCGGCCTCACTTAATATAGTTCTATCCACTGAACCACTAAGGCCCCACTTGGGATTGCTCTATCCACTAAGCCACTGTGGCCCCACTTTGAATCTCTTTACCACTGAGCTACTAAGGCCCCATTTGATATATATCTATCCACTTTGCCACTGCAACCCCACTTGGGATCTCTCTATCTATCCACTGAGGTATCAAGGCCCTATTTGCTATATATATATATATATATATATTGGTCACTGCAGCCCCACGTGGTATAGTTCTATCCACTGAGCCACTAAGACCCCACTTGGAATTACTTTATCCACTGAGCCACTGCGACCCCGCTTGGAATCTCTCTATCCACTGAGCTACTAAGGCCCCACTTTGAATCTCTGTATCCACTGAGCTACTAAGGCCCCATTTGATATATATCTATCCACTTTGCCACTGCGGCCCCACTTGATATAGTTCTATCCACTGAGCCACTAAGTCCCCACTCGTTCTATCCACTGAGCCACTGTGGCCCCACTTGGAATCTCTATTCATTAAGCCACAGTGGCCCCACTTAACATAGTTCTATCCACTGAGCCACTAATGCCCCACTTAATTAACATAACATTGAAGCGAGACATTTAAAGTAAACAAAAATGATATTCCATTACCTTCATATCTCTATGCAATATTCTCAACGAATTAATACAAAACTTTTCATAGGACAAAAGTAATTAAAAAATGAGTTTCTAAGGTAAAAGTTAATGTTTGCGTAATCTGGTCTTGCTGAAATACGAACTTGACCTGTATTTTACCCTGAGGATTAGCTCTGCAAAATTTGAAGAATTTCTGTTGAGTTTCAAGAGACTTGGAGGCACCTATTACAAACAGACGGACAGAGATCGTCTACTTATTATATAAGATACTATGCTAATCTTCATTTACATAGTAATTTAATACGTCCTAGGTTGTGTGACATCATTAACTGGCCCGTCTATAAAGCGACGTAAAGAGGCTTAGCCACGCTTCATTTGAAAAATACTGAATGTTATGTTGTGATGTTTGGCTGCGAAATTATTTCAGGACAAGTGTACTTGTACTTTTTAGAGTAAAAATTGCTCAAATGGATGTTCCCATGATAATATTTTTAGTATAAAAATCCGGTAGAGTAGTTTTTAATCAGTATAAGGAGTACAGCATACCTGTACTTTTATTATCTTGCCATTATAGTCCTCAAGTTGCACGTTGCATGCTAGAAGTAACGAAACGTTCTGGCACAACTTTGTGCCAGAAAAGATAAAAAATAACCTAAGCCGGTACGGTTTTATTTTTAACATATTAAGTGTAATAAAAAAATTGGTCAACATGGCAAAAACATAATTGTATTTTCTTTGAGCTTGCGTGGTCTTTGATTGCGTGTTATGATGTTACACATCTTAATTACACGGGCAAGAAGGACGACGGAAGCATTGCACTTCGGCTCAGAATTTTGCACGTACATATAAGTGATGGGCGCTGGGCGCATGTGTTATAGTCGCCCGTATCATTGCGCCTCGTGAGAGCGTAATTAATGTGTTATGTATTACAGCAGACATGTCATTAAAGGCTGTTCACGATAAAGTGAGCACTTTTGAAATAAACCTTAGAAAAGAGTCATTGCCCCTACCTGCATGTATTTTAACGGGCGCGCGGAGTGACATGCCCCCAGTAAAGTTGGTAACGATGTAGGGAAAGTAGTTCCGTATCTTTACGTCGAATAAAAAGTGTTGGATAACCATTTGTGATAACACAAATTATTTATTTAGGTTTTGCTTTTTTCTAATGCATTTAAGTATAAAATGAGCAGATTTTTTAAATATTTACTTCACTAATAATTTCATAGTTTTAATTGACCGACGCACGAATAAAGTGATTAGGCCCACGTCAATGTTAATTTTACAGAAGGCGGAAGAATACACAACGTGCATACATGTAGATCTTAAGCAGGGCTTTCAAAAGTGCTTATTTTACCGTGAACAGCCTCTACGGTGATTTTTAGCAGCGAATCAAAATATAAGCATCTTCAGCCTGCCAACTTAAGCATTCTGCATCTGAGTGATGATACCTCCCACATGTACGCTACATCTTCATTTGGATATCATCATCAATGATGTAACTTACTGTAGGCAGATATTGCTTATTTTAACGCTCTTCGATTTCCCCTACGGCCTCTGTATATTTGGAATGAAAATTTTACGACGGCCAGAAGAAGTAAAAGCTAAGTGTCAGAAGTCTGGCTCGCGAGAAATTGCAGGAACGATGAGCTTTCGCTCTAAAATATGAACTAATCGTTTAAGGGGAAGTATCCTTACAATCTTGGATTTACGTATTTTCCTCATTAACTTAATTTTCGGAGTCAGTATTTAAAAACCAAGCTGGTCAAGACGAAGGGAACATTTTAACGGTTACTTCGAAATCTCACTTATTTTTCTTACGTGATTAGTTTCACATCTGTAACCGTAATTAAACATTACCTAATTATTTAATTATTTCAGTCCCACGTGGGAAAATACAGGTATATTTGAAATCCTACAAATTAAAAAAAAAATCGTTAAGTAGTCGTCTATTTTATGTCTAGCTTTAATTTTTTATTTCTGGTTATACATTTTCATTACGAAGATTTGTAAGAAAATTCGAAGATGGAGTGGATACTACCCCCTTAAGGAGGATTGCTCCATTCCATTTTGGATTTGTGGTTTTTTTTCTCCGAAACCTGGTAGTGTGGAAAATTAATTTTACGTTCTACCGTCCGATAGGGAATAGGGCATAGCTTACCACACTTTCTGAAATCCATACTGCATGGTTGCTTTTTTTCTGTTATCACCTACATGTAGTCGTTCGCATAACATAATCACTTTTTTCTTCTCAGCTGTTACCTGTTAGATGTTAGAAAGTAATGAAGGTATGGGGATCTGCAACAAGTTCAGAAAGTTTGAAAAACTATTATATCATGACACATTTTTGGTGAAAATTATTTTTTGACTCTCTAGGTTGTAAATCTAGTATCTCAAATTTTACCGTGCTCCAGACAGAAAAAAAGTACGTATATTTTATTCATTTGCAGGTTTACAAAATGAGATATATGATGTTTTTGAACCAAAAGAGTCAAAAAATAATTTTTGCCCAAGATGTGAGATACGAGGTTTGCATTCTAAGTCATCGGCATGTGCTCTGTCGCAGAAAAAAATGTTCATGCAACCTCTGAAACAGAAGGCACAGCGAGAAAACTTGTTTAAACCAGTGACATTATGGTCACCATAATTTTTTTTATCTTCTAATTAGAAAAAGGTTTTGGGCGGAGGTAAATTAAAATGCACAGTGGCCGTAGCAATTTGTATTCTGTATTAGACGCTTGTAAAACATGTGCAAAACTATTTAAGAATTACTTTTGGATTGGGTTATACATCATACGGCTAGACTATGATAATGACGACAGGGTCTCATGCTTATGATGGGCTCCAAACCATGTGCACACTTGTCGGTGCTCATAATTGACGTCGCGGTCGTCGCGTGCCGTATTCTCTCCGGCTTCCTCGAAAGGCGCGTGTCACGCCTAGGTAATTATTACGGCGCCGAGGACCCTAGGTCGTTGAAGCAATGTGAAAGTTTAAAGTCATCATCGGCCCACATTTCATCGGTTTAGTCTAATTTGCACTGATTCAGATGCAGAGTTTGGTTTCCCCGAGTCAACAAGTGGAAGCCAGTTGTCGCACGACCGTTGTCCACGGAAGCAACTGACGGAGACCAACTAGGGAGAACGTTGTGTAAATAGCTCTCCGGGTTGGACTGTAGAGACTACGGTGATAAAGGATGTCAGAGAAGACGAGAGTCCCTACAGGATCCTTTGAGGCTGGATTCACACGGCCCACGGCGGTCCAGTCGGGCTGCAAAGCTAATCCAAAGAGAAACCGCATATGATATAGAGAGCCATTCCAGAGCTATAAGAACACTATGGAACCCACGACAATCCCTTTTAAATAAACGGTAGTCTAGAATAATATAAAGTTGGAAATTATCTTTTAAATATACGTATTACAAGCGCCCCCCCCCCCCCTTCGCACTCTCGTTTTAATTTTAATCCTCATAAATCAGGCAAAAGAAATTGTTTCATCACAGACTTGAAGAATAAGGGCGTTATAAAGACTGATTAAATCATCCCCTAAGCCTGTTGGCTGAGAGAGCATTTTGTATATGAGTAACGCCGACTTCAATATAATGCAAAGATTATTTCTAACTTCATAATATTTTTGTTCCTAAAACCTGGCAAAATAAACATTTAAGCAAACATTTATTGCATTTTGCGATACTGCCACTGTAGAGGTAATATGGCCCCATTACACACATTCTTACAGGATTTTAACCCAGGATTCCTCACACAAAAGTTGGCGTTTCAACCTACCATGCCGTTGAGGTGCGATGTGTGAGAAAATTACACTAAAAAGTGAAAAGTTTTCTTGCGGTTTGCGAATTCGGCACACTTACAGTAGATCGATCATTTAGTCATTCGAGCAGTGACCCGATATAGTCGAAATCCTGGCAGCCAGGTAACTGAAGTTAGCCAAACGTGATTGTGTTGTTACTTTTCTCGGTCGTAGCAGAGGTTCTTGGTGTAACGTCGGAAAATTGGGCCATAAGCAAATCTTAATTATTTACTTATTTATGTATTTGCAAGACATAATATCATTTTCACAGATAATATTTTCATTGGTACATTAAAAATGTTAATTGGTATGTAATTTCACTGCTCGCTTAAATTTTATGTATATTTGATCGTAAATACATCTATATGTCTTTCCAGTCTATTATTTTTGTAGTGTGTTTAGAAGGCCCTAGTATATGAGTAGTTATTGATCCGTTGCCATGGTAACTAAGTTACGTGTTGAGTAATTCTGCCTCTAGCTCTCTTGTGATTGGTCAGTTGTAGACGGCGTTATTTAATTGAGTGTTTGAAAGGAATTTTTAGCCATCCTGGTGTTCGAAGGCAGGACGCTAGACCGCGTGGGTTTGGCATGCAGGGTTTTTAATAAGATTACATTACAAAGACCTGAGTTCGAACCTGAAAACAGGCCATATATAAGGAGACGAAGGCGTGAGGCAAGCGTAAGGAAGAAGTAGGCCTGTTTCGGTCGCCGCCCGCGTAAATATTCAGGGTATTTTAGTTCGAACTACAAAGTATGTTTAAATGTGTTGGGACTGTAATGGCACTACAGGCCCGAGAGCCTGTATAATTAAGCCCGCGGTGAGAGATCCTGCTGTATCCAGGGGGATGCAACTGCTGACAACGAGATCGCCAGGACCGCCTGGAACCTCAAGAATTCTTTGTTTTCAAAAATGATATTAAGCTAGGTTTTAGAATTTCTTTTTATTAAGACGCAGAGACGAAATATTTTTTTTTTTAAATCTGACTCCGAATTATTTTAACCACAGAAAATTTGGGATTCAGAATCACTCTTAAAACACTGAATTAGTCTGGAGCAAAGAAACCATTCAATTAATTTATTTTCCTGTAAGTTAGAAATTTTCAATACCAAGTTTTAAGTAAAATGGAACACATCAGTCATGAGAAAGGCTTGCGTTGCTGAGGCCACACATAAAATCTAGTCTGCAAATTGATTACTTTAGTCCTGTCATATTTCATCTGATTGAAAGAAAACTGGTTAAACTCCACATTTTTCTGGCCACGTCTCTGCTGGTTGATCATTTCAAGTAGCAGTAGATATTTTCCTAGCAATAATTTTGGTTGTTCTGCATTTTAATTTTTTTTATTGTGGTGTCATATTTGTGTGTTCTTCTGTCATACACTTAAGACCTTATATCTGTGCTACACGTTGTCTCCCAGCAATGTAACTTGCTATCTACATCCTCACACGTTAGGCATACGTAACACCTAATTCGTAGCTGTTGCTACATCTGGCGCCCTACGCGGGGCTTAGTTATCCCATACTTACATGTGGGTACACATGTAGTGGTAGTGTCGGAAACACCTAATTTTGTTACGTCTGGTGCCTTACGCGGGGCCTATAAAAGTACACGCATCAGTAAACCCAAGGCCTAGGGGATTTACCTAGCAAGTTACTTAGCACTTTTGTTACATTGGCAAGGACTGCCAGGAGATCTGTTTCAGCGAGCCGTTGAACGAGTCTAGGGTAAGTTAAACAAGGACCGCGACTCTAAGATTCATCAGTACCTTTTTAGGTAGATTTGGAGCCAGCTTTGTCTCATTTAGTTGAATAAATGATGGTGTACACCTTCAGTAACACCTTCAGCCTACTCGACGAAGATAGTTGACGTGGGAACCTTCATCAAACAATAAGTAATTAGAAAATTCCACATTTACCCTGAAATTGGATCTTTACGAGTCATCGCTTCACGTAGAGTTTTAAATATTTGTCTCAGCCCTTTCATAAACGTTAGTTTTATTTAAGTATAGTTCAAAAGTAATGTATCATTTACACATTATTATGAGTTTATCATTATATCCCCACCATTTATGACACCATGCATAGACAAAGCTAATTCTTTTCTTTAAATCTTGAGAAAAAATGTGCTTAGAAAAATAATTAAGTACATAATACAACCTAAATGAGGTCTTGAAATGTCCGCACAAATTATTTTCTTTTATCCACATATTATAAATTAAAGTTCGGTAAATTATTATGAAATACATTTTCATGCTACGCGGTTGGCAACAGCTAATTGTTACATGCTAAGGCCACGTCACCCCGAACACGAGTAGTCTGGAACAGTGACGCAGTGTCGTTAGCAGCCGCGACTTATGGCGTTGTTCCATTGAGAGATTGTTGGTGGGGGAAGGAGAAGAAATAGGGTTAAACGTCTATAAATCTACAATGTAAAGCGGTATGATACACGTGCGGTGAAGAACACCAGAAGCCGGATTTTTCGCCTCTTTTCTTCGCACTTTGAGCGACCTTTACAAGCGGGTAGCGAGGTAACAACCTGCGCAGAATATACTTCCCTTGCGTTTCAGTACGACGAGCGGCACCTTTGTGGTTTTGTCATTAGTGATGAGACTACTGATTTCCTTATCTCCTACTGTCGGGAAAAGGAAAAGGCATGAATCAGTGAGTATAACCAACTTGATAATGCTCTGTAATAGTGCATTCCTCCACATTGTTATGACTGCAGACACCTTAAGGCTCGCGCATGCCTGTAGTTTTGTTTTCTTCGCGTTTAAGGCCGAGAAGCGCGGGAGTGATAAGGGCCACAGTGCCAGGCGCATCAAGTGCGCCATCGCCTTTAAGAGGCCGTGTCAGTAAAACTTGGTTTGAGATATTTTACCGCGCGGGCCTCCTTTCAGCTGGTGAGATATAGTGGCTTCTTCATCTGAAAGAGCAAGGAGCGGCCTGCAGGTATAAGGCTGGGAAATACCTCGCACCAGGGGTTACAAGGCGCAAGCCGGGAATGGTACGATTTTGTTGACTGACTGGCTGTGTGGACCGCACAGTTTCAGGACCAAAGGAGAAAGAAATGTTTTCGACCACGAAACTGCTCGCGATTTCCATCTGTTGTAGAGCATCTCACTACTACCTTACGCTGTTCAAGTCGTCTGCAATAGATATTCCTATGCGCCGCTATCTTGGATGCAAACAACTCGTTGCTAGGCAGTTGCTATGGAAGAAGTACAACAAAATGGTTATCATTCAATTTGAGTAGTTTAATTTGTATGTCCAAGCGTGAATATGTAATTATTTGTGGTGCTTTAATGACACATATTTTAATGATTTTTTTGCATTTTCCCCGGAGAATTTAATTTAATCCCTAGGCTACAGTCTCTCTCATATTCATGTAGCTATCCTGTACCGATGAGGGCCACGCAAAAATAATGCCGAAGAACCACATTATTGACGGTAAAATGATTGCACTTGTTTCATGATAGGCAGTGGCTGTAGTTATTAGCAAGTGTTTTTCTAGGTTTGTATTTGAGTTATTCAATTTGTGTATAAAATGCAAATTTATTTGCCCCATTGCCACCAAACGCCTAAAGGTTTGTACTACGCCTAATAAAATTAACAGCAACTAAGAACTTACCTTATCCCTACAAAGAAATGAATAAAGTAACATAATTTCGGTTTAATTAAAACAACCTTAATTTTCTAAATTGTGTCGTTTAACCACATTAAATTCATGAAGGCCTGACCTTACCTAACTTCATGTAAGAGGTTGGGTGTGCTGATGTACTATCACAAATTGCACAAAGTGCAATAAGGACCAAGAGGAGTAAGATATGGTAGTTAAATTGTCTCAAAATAAGAATTAATTCTGCGAGTCCATATTGTCAGCATTCCGACGCACGATAGCGCATCTGCTCACACCCTTTGTATTTCACCTATAGTGAAATAATATCTAGTAAGGTTAGGTCTTATTAGTTATTAGTCATTTATTCCTGTTATTCATTATTATTATTTTGTGGTGAGAGCATCGGCACACATACCCCTTGTAATTCACCCATCATGAATAATAAAAATAACATGGGCAACATGGGCAGTTTACCATATTTATGGTATTTAAACGATGTATTTCTGGGCCTTTTGTAATGACTTTTATTATTACACTTGAAATATAATTACTTCAAAGAATTTTAACTGCATACCGACACATACGAATGCACATCGATAATATTCAACCTTGTCTTTCGCGAAAGGAAAGAATCTACGCGCCTCTTTATAGTTATTGTAGTTGCAACCAAATGCAAAACAATTAACCGTCGCTCCTTCGTGATTACTATTACGCAAATATTGCGAAAGACAGTAAAACTCTTACTACGCCGTAGAAAACTACTGGATCACACTTTTGTTTGCATCCAGCACAACAGTTGCTAGGCAACGGTACGGGATATGACGTCGACTTCAACAGCGTATAGGCTGTTTGCGGTAAAGTAAGCACTTATAGACCCTAGTTACTTTTTCCTTTCGGCCAATTTTAATCCTCTAATAACTTTTTTTTTTTAAATTATTATTGATATGTAAGTAATATACACAATTTGTATATTCCACCGCACTTTGAAATTAACGAATAAGACTAAAATAAAATAATTTATTAACTATTATTCCAATTGAGATGGCTTTCAAAAATTCTCGCTTTTACGTGAATAACCTATAAACACAGGGATTAAGTGTCACGTTGTCAGGCATTTTGAATCGGCAACTTGAGTCTCACACGCCTACATATCCAACAGACAAGAAATATGGAAAATAAATTCTTAATTCTGTATGTTTTGATCAATACAATTTCAAATAAGTGATTCCGGAATACTGCCCATTTCGTATTTTTAGGGCAAGTAGAATAAACGGGAATGATTAAATTTACGCAGAAGTTGCAGAACCAAAGTACGTGATATGTTGAAATAAGGTATGCCTTTACACACTTTGATTCTTTTCCAACTTTATTCCAGAGGTTTTTTTATTTTTTATAAAGCGCTTGTAGTATTTTATTCTGCTGCAATACTTAGACTGTGCAATTAAAACTGTCAGGATAATTCGTCTTTTTAACACACTAGTAGGATTTTTACGACAAAATTCGTAGTAAGCTTTATTTTACACATATGTAACTTTGTTTACGAAGTAAATTACATGAATAATTTTGACACCTCTTGCTATTATTCCAACAATATGTACTTTACTTAATGACGTATACAGTTAATTAATTGTTATGACAAAACAAATTCTTGAACATTCGGAAACTTTCTAACCAAACTAAATTACACGTTATTGTAATGGCCCATACAATTTACCATATAAGTAACATGACAAAATTTAGAAAAATGTGTGTGTTGGACATAACTAATAAAACCACAATTAGTATATTGTACGCTCGTGAAGACTTTCAATCAATATCTAAATAATTAAGCATGGTTCCAAGAAATATCAAAATTATTTCCAAGTAAAAACGTCAATTTTAACAAATCAACAAATGTAGCGGTAAACAATAAGGCGCGCGCGCGCGCGCACACACACACACACAGATATTTATATATGCATTCACCACACACATGTCTGATTGTATCATTACACCTCAGCTGCACGTGAAATTCCGAGCAAATATTTTTTGGTATTTAGCTGTTAAACTGACACACTGGCATTAATAAATAGAGCGGCGAAGTGGGAGAGAAATTTTGTCTGATGTGCTTACCATCCAGCTTTTAATTTCGGATACGTTTGCAGACGACTTCCTTACACAGCATTCTTCTCGTTGCCCTGTGGTTACAGGTAAGTTTTGTCCGAAATCTTTATTTGCTTCTTCGTACTCGTCAGTGGAAAAATCAGGCTCCTGGCTGTGAATATGGTCTGTATAGTCCTTATCTTTCAGAGACGATACTGGTGTATAGTTCGTTTTTTTCTTTCCTTTTTGAATTATTTCGGGGTATTTAGAGAGCTAGTACATATTCTGTCTAACTAAAAAGCCCGCTTTCTTCTAAGTGGAAATAGATTCACTTCATTATTCCTGGCCCCATTACAAAAATATTCGAAGCACTTTAAATTCTCGCCAGATATATGGTTATTTGCACCCAACTCTTTCCTCAGAGTAGTATGTCCCAGAGAACTCTTGATTGTGACGTCTTTCATTTTTTTGCAGTGAATTTTTAAAATGGGGTTGCGACACTTAGTTTGTTGACTACGATATTTTCGTAAGGTATTATACATTGTAAAATGTTTTTTGTACTTTTACAAGAAAAATGTTTGGAAACCCAGTTGCCAAGATAAACCTTTCTAGAACTACTAATTTTTCTTGTAAAATCTGCAAAACATGCAGTACCCTTGTAATACTACAATTGATAGACTTGCATTACAACTTACATTATTGTGACGTGAACATATTTTTTTTCTAGTAAACAATAGAAAATGAGAAAAACATATTTCAAAATGTAATTGTAAAAAATTCACGCTTTGCCAACACGGGGACTAGAGCCCACTTACCTTGGGTTTCTATCGCACATGCTAAACCAAAAGACTAAACTGGCTTATGATCTTTACAATTATTTCTGAACTCAATATAGCATTAAATACCGACAAAATATTAGTAAAGTTATTGGGTTAAGAAGAACGCATTTATTGAATTTTAATAGTTCTGCGTAGAAATTAAACATGAACATTAACAATTAGTGAGTAATAACATTACGTGTTTTTAAAATTGTAGTCGTTTTATTGTGATTATTTGAGTTGTTTTAAGTGTTTTTCGTTATTAGAACTAGCAATACATTTATTTTTGCACACAACTATACTTTATGCGGCCCTCAATTTTACACAAACAGGTGTATACGGTTTTTCGTTATTAAGTGTCCGCCATTTTGCTTAAGCTCGTGGATACGGGCCAGTACAGTACAACCGTTTCACTAGATCTATTGCAAATACAGCGCTTGTAGTTTTAAAAACGAGTAACTGGGGCTTCCGGACCAGTTTTTGTTGCATTTGTGATCTTTGGCATCCTTTCCCGTAGAATCTGCTTGTGCACACATTGCACAATATCTATTCGGGTGTGAAATCCGATGAATGCTGAAACTCCTGACAGTGAGCTGAAATTACAATTCTTATAAGATCTTTTGGATCACTGTCCATTTGCAACGACTGTCACAATAGGATTCCATTTTCGTCTATATCGCCTCGTTCCAGATGTAGCTGTGCTTCATGTTTGCTTGCGATTGTCATCTCATTTACTGTGGTTTCTTCCCAGCCATCACCCACTCTGCTATAGTATTTAGAATATGTTTTTGTGGACGCTGTCGGTACGTTCATGGCAGCAGCGAGTTCTTCTGACTGCCTGTATCCGATCCCAGTGCAAACTGCGCCTGTAAAGCAGATGTATTAATTTTCATATCCACACGTTTTGAGTCATTTGTGTGTAAAGTATCCTGCATGTTACACTGCACACAGAAAATTGACTTGAGACATCCAAATGTTCCATGATTACACAAAACTTCTAGTCTATTTAGGAACAAATTTTCATCGGTTATCATTATTTCAAACACTTCACACGTGGGCAAACTCTCCACATTGCTAAGATATCTGTTAGTGTGCCGTTCATGTTGATGCTCACCAGAGAAACAACACGTTGTAGGTCTATGTAAATCGTCTTTGAACACGGTGTTGCTGGAGCTCCACTCGAAATACAGAATTGGAGAGGCCCGCTCTGAGTATAAATAATTTTAAAGATAAATTTAAAACTTCCTTCACATATTATTAGAGTTCACGTACAGTATTATTATCCACAGCACATAATTTAAATATTATTCCATGTGTGCAGGTCTCAGTATCCTTATGCACAAGTGTTTCATGCATCCATTTACAAAAGAGGTAACTCCCGAAAACAGCAAGAGTTAAGGGAGTTGCGCCAATCTTTTTTGTTGATTTGTATCCTGTGTTTCATATTCTGCTATCAG